>JXTB01000297.1:160298-178779 GCA_002914805.1 Parasponia andersonii
TCTAAATGGCCATTGAGAACAAAATTATCGACAACATTATTCCTTGATAGAAAGATGGTAACTTAAAGGTAAATAGGTGTTGGAGAGGTATTACGGTAATTTCACCTATCCAACTACCGCATTGTATAAGGATTATATATGTGGTATAGAATATTCTAGATGGATCGGTTAATCAAAGTTAGTTGATTAAATCTCTATAAAAGCCATGACCATTTAATCTAAGAGTGCAGTATTGGGCCTTTAGTGGAGTGTCTCCTTTACTAATAATATTTATATAAATACCATAATAAGAATTATTATGTATTTATCATATTATTGGAGCTTAGATTATTTGGATCCATTAGGTCTCTTGTCTAGCTCAATTAAGCTCATTAATTGGTTGGTGGTATTTGTGAAATAAGTTTCATAAAACTGTATAAAATAATGATTCTACATAGAAGTTGGTATTTTTATAAATAAGTTTCATGAGTTGGACATATTTATAAAAATACACCCAAAACCCAAATTAGAGAACAAGCCCAATCCTAATTGGACTAGGGTTAGCAATTTTGGGTCCCATATATATAAGATATATGAGAGGAAAAACTACACAGTAACTCATATAGAGTCACACGCATAAGGCATATGGAGAGAGAGAGATTTCGGCCAACCTAGGCTAAGGGAGAGAGAAAAATGTGTCCTACAATCTCATAGTCTCATCTCACATCTCGGTGTTTCATAGGATCAAGAAGGCGTTCTTGATCATTCTCTAACGAAGGTTTCGACTTGGTGACCACTCGCTTCATCAACCAAGAGCAAGAGCATAGATAAGAAGATCTGGGGTTGGAGGTTTGATAACCATCAATAAGGTGATCGAGGAGGAACACGCTACAAGAGGTAAACCTAATCTCATCTCTAGGGTTTTGTATCTAGATTTGATTTATGTTGTACATGATCCTGTATATGATGCATGTGTGTTATATAGTTATGAAAACTATTTTCATGTAAAATTTTAAAACCTAAATCCACTATTTTTCCGTTGCGTTCATGATATGATCATGTATTTTCCATATCTGCATGTATGCATGATTTTCCTAAGTATTAGGTCAATTTACCAACAGAATATGCATCCATAAAGCTTAAGAGTTCATGCCCCGACGTCGCATCTATAAGCTGGTCGATTCTTGGAAGGGAAAAACTGTCATTCGGGTATGCTTTGTTGAGGTCGGTGAAATCGATGCAAGTTCTCCACTTTCCGTTGGGTTTCTTTACCAAAATTGGGTTTGTAAGCCAGTTCGGGTAAAAAGATTTCGAGTAGCTTCTCTACCTCCTCTTTCAATACGACGTAGCGTTCTGGATTCATGGCTCTTTTTTTCTGTCGTACAGGTTTCTTTGTTGTATCTATGTTAAGGTGATGACACATGATATTCGGATCGATCCCCACCATGTCCGAATATCGCCATGCGAAGATATCCAAGTTTGATTTTAGAAAAGCAACCAATAAAGCTCGTATGGGTTCTTGAAGCTTCACTCCGATTTTTAGAACCTTCGAAGACTTGTCAATCGACAGATTTTCCAGGTCTTTAATAGGTCCAGTCTTGACCTCTCCATCAATTTCTCGAGGGTCGAGGTCTTCGATTGACACTTCACTTGACATTTCGCCTTGTAGCTGGACCATCATTGTGTGAGGTGCCATATCTTTTGCTGCAAGCTTTAAAGAATTATTATAACAAGTTCGCGCATCATATTGGTTGCCTCGCACTTTGCCTACTCCATGTTGAGTTGGGAACTTCATAGCGAGATGGTAGATTGAAGTGACTGCTCGAAGTTCCCTCAGTATTGGTCTTTCTAGTATAGCATTGAATACAGAGGGGCAATCTACAACCAAGAATTGGGTCATTACCATTGAAATCCTAGGATAAGTTCCAACATTAGCCATTAACTCAATCATACCCGTAGGCATTATGCTGTTACCAATAAATCCATAAAGCGGAGTGACAGCAGACTTTAGGTCGCTTTTACTCAACCCCATCTTCTTGAAGGCGTCATAGTACAGGATGTTGACAGCACTTCCATTATCGACTAATACTCGCCAGAACTGCGTGCTTCCGTAGTTGATCTTTATGACCAATGCATCATTATGCGGGTAATGGACCTCCCTCGTATCCTGCTCCATGAAGCTAACATCCATATCCGGTACCCATTGAAGCTTTTGTGGTCACTGCTCAAGGTGCATGACATTGGTCAAAGGCTGCCATTGAGCTTTTGTGGTCACTGCTCAAGGTGCATGACATTGGTCAAAGGCTGCCGTTGAGCTTCTCGTGTATACCTATCTTGCACCCTCTTCGAATCTCCACCAATATGCGGTCCTCCAAAAATAGTTCACACTTCGCGTTGAATTTCTGGAGGTCGCTGTTGGTTTACTTCTTGCCTTTCATTGTTCTGCCTGGTGTAATGCCGCAGCCACCCTTCTTTAATTAATCTTTCAATTTCATCCTTCAAGGCATAGCAGTTATTGGTATCATGTCCAATGTCATTGTGATACCGGCAGAACTTATTGGGATAACGCCTCGCTCTATCTCGTTTTATCAGTTCCGGTTAACGATATTGCTCCTGCTTATTTGTGATCGCATAGATATAATCTATGGGTGCGTTCATTTCAGTATAGTTGTTGAATCTCATGGGAGCTCTTAGAATCTCCTGCTTTTTCTGTTTGGGCTGCTTCTCAGTTGATTGTTTGTTATTCCTTTTGTTTGACTTCTTGTTATTATTATTATTGGTCGTGGTCGCATCTTTAGCAGCATCTTTTCCTCCTTCCTTCTTTGTCTTATAAAGATTCTCGTGTGAAGATTCCACCTTCAGATGCCGACCAACTCTTCGATAGAAGTCTTCAAGGGTTATGCATTTTCGCTTAAGTAACTCTTCCCAGAGTTTAGTCTCTGGTCACACTCCGGCCATCATTAAAGTTAAAAGTCCCCCTTTAGGTAGGTTGTTGACCTTTGCCAACTCTGAGATAAAGTGGTTGAGGTAAGATCGTAGAGTTTCCTCCGGACTTTGCTGAATAGTAGACTGACTGACAAGTGGAACAGTAAAATTCTTCGCAGCCTAGAATTGCCTCAAGAACGCAATCTGAAGTTATTGCCAGGACGAGATTAAACTAGACTTAAGTCCTCAGAACCACTTCTTTGCTACTCCTGTGAGAGTTATAGCAAAACATCTGCAACGTACGAGATCATCGACACGATGGAGTTCCATCAGTTCGCTTCCATCGTGTCGCTGAAGTGAACCATATGATTCTGTGGATCAGTTTTCCCATCAAAAGTGTTTATGGTGGGAAGTTTGAATTCAGCAGGTAAGGCAGTAGCTTGAACTTTCTCGTTGAATAGCGATTGACGATACCCATCAGCGAGCTCATCATCCCAGCCAGCAAGTGCATCTAATGCGATCCTCAAATTATGAACATGGACATTCGGAGGAAGAGCATTATCTCTTACTGGTGGCAAGGATGGCCTTTGATCGTTATCACGATATAAGGCAGGTTGGTCAGGCAGGGTCTTTGCGCCTTTGTGAAGATTCCAATGTAATAGTGCAATGAGATTGACTTCGGTCATTATGATGCGATGTGGATCGCTTATGACTACGTCGCTATTCTAGGTGTTGTCTCAGATCTGCAGGATTCTGCCTCGACTCCCTACTAATCCTTTCAAAGACGTTTCTTGATTGATGTTTTTGCTCGTTGCTTAGACAATCACAATTGATGGTTGCTCTTCGAGAAGGTTGTCCACGATCACGATCAGTACTTGAACTCTCAGTACCAAATTCCTGAGGCAAGTCCGCGACCTTGCCTTTTCCCTTAGAGGTGCAATCTCCATGACGCTCCTACTGGGCTCTATGCTGGTCGCGGTTCCCTATCTCTAGGATCTGAATTCCTCTCTCAAGTAGTTGAATAGGACATTCTCTAGGACGTTCGTACTATAGTAGAGTCACCATTTGTCCCTCAGTAAGTCGTCGTAGAGAATTATTAATTTGATTAGTGATTTGTTGACGTTTTACCAGTGCATCCTCCATGCGATCCTGTCTATGGACAATATTTTCTAGTGTGGTCACGGCAGACTGATCCTGAGTAGGATCAACTTATGCAGCAGCAGTGCTTGGGTTGGTTTTGGCTAGTTTCGGCATTCCTGGTAGTGTTTCTGGTGTTTGTCATTGTTGAAGAAGCGAAATTGACAAACTTTTTTTGCTGGAATAGCCCTCCTTCTAGCGCCAATTGTTGACGGAAGTTTTGTCAATAATGAATTTAGAAAATTACAAGATGTGGCTTGTGTGTGAAAATGATTGATAAAATCAAAGCAAATAAGGAGACAAGAATTTTATAGTGGTTTAGCCCTAAAAAAGATGAATCTATGTCCACTGTTCTTTACTATTTTCTGGAGAATTACAAGAGTTAAGTCTCAAGGTGAGAATCGAGAAAGAGAGAGAGAGTTACAAAATGTAACCTAGTCCTTTTTATAACAATACTGAGCCACCCTCACCGTTTCCACTCTCTCTCTCGATTCTCACCTTGAGACTTAACGAAACTTTTGTAATTCTCCAGAAAATAGTGAAGAACAATGGACGTAGGCTCATCTTTTTTGAGCTGAATCACTATAAAATTCTTGTCTTCTTATTTGTTTTGATTTTATTAACTATTTTCATACACAAGTCACGTCTTACAATTTCCTAAATTCATTGTCGACAAAACCTCATGAATAACATTAATCTTATGTTTTGGCATCATCAATACTTTTTCCTTTTCTCCAATCTGATCAACTTGCTTGAGCACATGTATAGCTGAGCCAAAACGGGAGAATTGAAATTTTGAATAGATCACGACTTTTAATGGACCACTTTGTACAGGGACCTCTATCTGGCTACTCTAGATATTCACAATCACAACATTGAGAGTTAGGCACATAAATTAAGATTATGAAAGATAAAAAATACAATAATTTATTGAGTTTTGACAATATTATCAAGGTTCCAATTTCTTTTCCCCTCGTTAAATGGGGTTGTGGAGCGTGTAAAGTGTTGAGATGAGAATTTCAATTTCTACCAAAATCATAATTGATTTTCGTCTTAGATTCTCCACTATCACCACCGCCATGGATGATTAGGACACTTGTGGTGCTAAAAGAAATAGGAAAACCCGCCCTTCTTTCCTACTCTTCTTGGTTCCATTAATCACTAATATAAAACCCAACACATTAAATTTTGTTTTTGAACGAGTATATTAATTATTAAATGCCTTCTACTTTCTTCTTTTATTTTATTTTTTGTGTATTCAATTTAATTACTACATATTTTAAGTGGAAATTAATTAAACATTCATTGCAAAAGAGGGAATACCATCTAAAAATCCTGGAAAATTCAAAATATGATTTAGAAAAGGTACAATTTTTTTTTTTTTTTTCAAAACTCGTTGAAATTTCTACACAACAAATAAATATCATTTGAAATGTGAAACAATATCCCAACATCATGTAGCCAATAGGCAAAGCAAACGTTCCGATCATTCAAAATCAGAGAAGAAAAACATGTCTAGCAATAACAACAGACGCGTTCCTGTCATGTCCTTAACGTTTAACCCCCAGCAAATAAACATAATTAGCAGCTAATTATATCATTATCATTATCATTTTCATTATCCACCATTTGAAAAAGTAAAGATTTTCTTTTTTTAACTTATATATAAATATATATACATCTAAAAATACATTACAGCATGTATCAAAAAGGTAAAAGTAAAAGTTAAAAAAAAAAAGGTAAAAAGAAAAAGCCACTAACACTAATAAAAAATTGTAAACATCATTTTCATCATCATCAATGCAAATCTAATGGTCACCATCGAGTCATCGTCCTCGATCAATAATGACGCTTCCACGTCATCAGCTTCCGGTTACCGGACCCGGCGGCGATCCGGGTCTGGACCCGCTCGAACTCGGAGATCAGGCAAGGTATGGTGATTCCACCCTGGTGTTGAAACCCGTACTTTTGCTCTGCCTCCCTCAGAAGCCCGCTAAACAGGGGATGGTTAAAGTAGATGACAGGTACCAAAACCCTGCGGAAGTCTCCGTCTTCTTGCCCCACGTAAACCGCCAAGTGACCTTTAGGAACCGCCGCCTCCTTCTTCTCGAACGGGTCCTGACCCAACTGAACATAACCCGACCCGGGTTTGGCAGAGCACAGCGATTTGGCCCCCATCGTCAGGCGGCGACCCCAGCTAATGAGTTTCGAGATGGGCTTGGAGTTACAGGCCGACGATGTAAGGCCAAGTCGGCGATACCTGGATCGAATCCAGGTCTTTCGGAGGACCCATCGGGTGACCCGAAAGAGGCGTTTTCCGAGCTTGAAGCCGCGTATCTTCCTCATGGTATGATTGCTCTGTTTTTCAGGGTGCAAAACAGAGAAGGCTTAGAAGGAAGAATTGGGTTTTATTCTCTTTTTACAAACTTGGTATTTCTTGTGCTAAAATATAAATGGGTTTTGCTAGAACTGGCTGGATTTCAGGAAAATGGCCAAGGATCAGCCTCGGACATTGTTAAGCGGAAGAGAGTTAAGCAGCCTTCAGATAGCGAAGTGGGTATATTAGACATCTTCTTCTCCTCCTCCTCCTTGTACTTGTTCAAGCTTACTCCAATGGCGGAAGTAGCAGAACTTCATCCGAAAGCTGTAAAACAGAGTATATAATACTTTGTTTATGGAGCTTCGCCGGAGAGTGGTGGCGAAAGTGGTATTTTTCTATTTTCTTATCTTTTTTTGTTTTGTTGTTGGTGAAGAGAAAGAAGAGTTTTCTTCATAAGTGGATTGGTGACTGGTTTTTATAAAGGGTTTTTGGTGAATCGACCGGAGAATAAGAAGCCCAGTAAATTGAAGATAAGAATTTTAAGAGTCAAATTGGGCGAACCGGCGAATGTGAGAGAGAGAACAAGTGGAACATCTTTTGAGATGGTCGGCCACGCGATTGTAGGAGAGGAGAAAAAAGTGGCTTAAATAGATACACCTTGAGAGAGAGAGTCAATGGTCAGAGGAAAGAACGGTCAGATGGTGAAGTCATGAAGCGGCTAGCGAGACCTAAGCCGAGTTGAGATTAAACAGTCATGAAATCTCCACCGTCGGATTTAGCGACAGCAATTTTAGTCTGGACTGAGTTGGTACAGATGCTTGATTGTGATTGGTCTGTGAGGGACATATATGTAAGAAAGGTGCGTTTAGTAATGCCTGGCTCGATTCCCAAAAGATCAGAATAGGGTGCAAAATCTAACTTTACCAATGTTGGTTCCAAGAAATTGTTTAGACTGGACAAGTACGCACCATTAAATTAGATGGTACTCTGTCCTTTTAAAAAAGATTAAAGTTGGTACCTTAATTCATTTCAAAAAAAAAAAGATTGGTACTTTGATATAGTTAAGACAAACCATTTTTTTTTTCTTTTTTTGTTTTTTTCTTAAGGGTAACAAAGACAAGGACTTGGTCTTCTCAGGGTTGATATGGTGTTGCAGGGTCCTATATAATATCCTGCACCTGTCCTTGTGCTAGGCACGTGGCGAACATGTGGCATCTTTTTTTTTGGGGGAAAAAAAAAAAGAAGAAAACTGTTATAACATGGTCACATCTGTTTCCGGTACAATGAAGTGTCTTCCAAATATAACATCTCCAGGTTCAGTGCCCAAAATCACGGAACTATGTTATAATATATAATTGCATTATGAGGCTATGTTTTAATCTGTCATATTGATACGTCAGTGATTGTAAGGCTAATAGGTGTAAGGAAAATGGTCTCGTTAATTATTTTTAAATTTGAACAAAATCATGTAATTTCAAAAGCAAACATTGACGTTTAAATACTAACCTTTTGTCCATCTTCGTATCAAAAAAACCTTTTGTCCATCTTCATTGTATATTTTACTAATAAGTGAAACAGTGTTTGTTCACTATACCGGGTTTGTATTAAACCCTACGTATTTTTCAAAACACAAATAACTATGTGGGTTTGTCCCACAATAGATTTTGTAGTATCCTTTTTCTCTGAAATCCTAACTAAATTTGTACCATTGTACAACAATAGTTAGGTGTTTTTTTTCTTTGCCATAAGATAATTGACTGATTTAACAAGCTCTTATACGACTTGGAAAGTAAGAGTACATATTTTGTCACGACCCAAAACCCGGACTAGTGGCAGAAGGGAAATTTCACAAGGTGGGAAATTCCTTAATTTATTTGAAAAGTGTCAAAAGTTCTAGTTTTTATAAAAACAGTCCATTTAAATAAAATATTCAGAATTTCATCCCGTGAACCACTCCCACAGTTCGTATACACCACCAAACATAAATTGAACAATTTCTTAAAAATATAAAATTAATTAAAAAGAAACCAAACCCCGCATCATCATCATCATTCACAACAGACGTCAAATATCAGAATGACATGCATAAGTTTACAGACAAAATAGAAAGCAGTAATCTTGGTTCAATGCTAACACAAAATTCCAAATAGTCCAAATACTATGACAACAAACTCCTAGCATTACCAAGAGGTGAACTACAATTCAGGATGACTTCTTACTTCTCTTGATCACCAAGATCGCACTGGACACCACCTGAGGAGGAAGGTAAGGGGGGTGAGCATACAATGCTCAGTAGGAAAATAGTTATCTCGGGGAAAAACAGTTCAGTGATGGGAATCTCCTGCATGGTTAGTTCAAATCCAAAACATACACACACGTATATATATAATCCAAACTGGGAGCCAATATATATATAACAGTGTAATAAAAACCATCACTCCATATGCACATGACACAAATCAACCCATACCCATGAGCTCACATCCTCTCATCTGTGGAAACCCAGGATGATAGCACTAAGTGTACCTAACAGCCTGCCTGATACCTAAGCCCATACCCGGAGGGGACACCCATGTGTCGCCTACCAAACCTGGAGGGACAATCGAATTGCCTACACCTGCCAAATGGGGAGGTAATCAGAAGTAACAAGACCTTGCGCAAGTTTACGGACTTTCACCGACGGTGGGGCACGCAGCGCCACACTGTAAAACCCACGATGCTAACACGGTGCTCATGTATGATCCTATGACACATGCAATACAGAACTGAAGTGTAAAAACTACTGTACTCTGGTTTTTCAGTAAAACATGCATAATAAGATTTTATAGAAAAACGGGCAGCATAACGGCCCTATTTTTGATATACCCAAAATAACCTGCACACAGCAAATTCCCAGAGCAGTACAATATATATCGCATAACCAGATTTCCATCACATATAATTCAAATCATTAAAAACACGCTTGTTCTTATATGTTGCAGAAAATAAGTTTTAACTCTAAAACGGTATAAAACGAAGGTAACTAAACCCCTACCTCAACAGAATAGCGACACCACGCTATTAAGTCCTTAAAGTATCGTTGACGATCGCCCGGAGGGTCGGGAACCAATTCCAAGCCCTCGATCGTCCTCGTACGAAAAATCAACTTTCTCACCGGAGCTTCAATTCCACAAACGGACCTCTTCACTGAATTCCTAGCACCCAAAATAGCTAGGTTAGACATATAATTTGTCCAATTCGGGTCCGGGTCCATACCGGACCAGTGGCACGCAAAATGAGATAAAATCTCAACCGTCCGATCTCGATTTTTGTGTCGATCACCAAACTACACAATATATATATATCAAACTTCTCCATTTTCTGAGTACATTCCAAAAATGCAGTTAAAATTACAATCCAACGGTCGGATCAAGAACAACACTCAAAAACTCGAAATGACCAAAAATGACAACTTTCAATCTGGGCAAAATGGAGTTGAGATATATATATATACCTTGATGATCCTTGCGACGATACGAATCCAACGGGACCGGTTTGAAGCCAAATGGACGCCGGAATCGTCGCCGGTGGCCGGTTTTCCGAAAAAGCTCCTACCGGCTTTAATGGTGATTCCCGGCGACACAGGCGGCGGCGAGCGGCGAGGATGGGCGGCGTAGCTTCGGCGTGGCACGGGGAGTCGACGCCGGCTGGTGGCGTGGGCGGACGACGCCGGGCGGCGGCTCTGCGGCGGATCTGGGCAACTCGGCCGAGAGAGAGAGAGAGAGACGAGGGAGAGAGAGAGAGCTCGGGGGAGGAAGGAGAGAGAAGAGAGAGAGAGGTGAAAAAAAGGTGTGCACGTGACCTCCCTTTAATGGGCTATGCAATTTTTCAAAAATTGCACATAAGTCCCCAAAATTTCAAATCTTTATCAATCTGGTCCCCCAAAATTTGCAATTTAGTCCATCCGAACAAAACTTTTGCAAATTAATCCCCACAATATTTTATCCGAAAAATTAGTAAAATATCTAAATTACCCTCGAAAATTCCGGATTTTAACATATTTAAACCTTTATTTGTAATAGAATAATAAAGTCGTCCCAACGCGGATCTATGTTAGTTATGATCGTACATTACGTGCATTCGTGCTTAAATATGTTCCTCCACAACTTTGAACCCACCCCAAAGATTTTTCAGTTGGTTTCAAATTTCCAATCCACATAAAATAATAGAGGGAAAAAAATTCATAATAATTCCAAAACACAAAAATTATACTGTGTCAAATTGCAATCAATCCAATTTAATTGACTCAATTATTTAGAAAAAAGAAAAGAAAATTATAATGTAATACATAACAAAGTATCATAAATATTTACAATCAATTGATTGTGTCACATGGGACTCGGAAAAAAAAAATTTGATTGGGTCGCATATACTCTCATCAAATCAGTTTTATTGAACTCTCATCTCTATTATGCCACGTATTATTCTCGACACTAAAAATATTGACCACGTTTTAGGACTTTGAATCCAACGCGCAAACATTCCTTACTTTACAATACCTCAAGTCTTCCCATACCCCAAAAAAAAAAAAAAAAAATAATGTTTTGCCTTGACCGTTAAAGTACGCAGGAAAACACAACCAAAAAATAGGAAATTTTCAAAAATTCCCTACTATTCCGTACATGTGCAGCCGTGCGTATTTGCATGGTGTGGTAACCACTGGCGGCTAATGATTGGACATTTTGTCAATTGTAATGGGCCCCTTTTAGACACGCGTGACCAAGCGAAGATCCGTAACGTTTGCGATATTCTTGAGTGGTGGGCCGGACCGAGAGAATTAACCGGCCCGGAATGTCACCCTTACGTGGAGGAAATGAGTTTCGGTGTCCTTTTCGATTCCCTAACTTGTGCTTTCCGCTTGAGAAAATGCATCAACAACAAAAGGGAAAAAACAAAGTGAAATTTTGAGAAGAATATCTTTTTCTTTTTTGATCGAATATTGAAAAGAAGAACTTAAGATTTGTCTTTGAAAATTTTGGCCATTTCTTTAATGTGGAGATGCCTTGTAGTTACTCATTTCCAAGTTCTAATTAAAAAAGTAACTCACTCAAAAAAAAAAATCTACTTCAAAAATTAACTTATAAAAGGTATCTCCAAGAAGAGAAAAGGAAAATGGGAAATTAGGCTTGGACTTTTTTTGGGGATTGAGTTTGAGAATTTCTAAATTTTGTCTAAATTGTTTTTTTGAAAAAAAAAATTATATATATTCTTAAATATTGAATGACTTCGATGATCATTTGAGTAACCTCACTATATAATGCATTAGTATGTTATTAATTAATTATAATTACATTTCAGATAGAGTCATATAAAATTCAATTTATTAATTAAAATTACTAATAATAAATTGACATATCATTACAGTATTAGGCACTAATGCCTGCAGTATTGCTCTACTTATTTCAAAGATGGTAACAGTCAACTACGTAATTGTTAATCACTTGGTGAGCAACTCTAGCATGGCTTAGAGTTCCATGGGTGAGTATGGTTGGTGACTTCATACTTTTCAATATTTTAGAAAGTATCTGAATTTTTCAATCCCTTGCCTCAAATCAAGGATTTGTTCGAATTTCTCACCCAAAATTCAAGAATTAATAATGTATTGTTTTTCATTTTATTATATTGTTATATATATATATATATCACCGAGAAATAAACTACCACCAAATTTATATATATATATATATATGTTTAAGAGTGATAATACTAGCCTCCAACCGTTTAACATTTTTGCTAATTATTGATCTAAATAAACTAACTAACAACTCCTATGACTATGAGTACTTTAATTGTTTGTTTATTCGTTTATAGTTGGTCTATTTGCATTTTCAGAAGCGTTGAAGTTATCAAGTATTTCAACTATATGATAACCAAATAGTTGTTAATAATTAATCAATATATAACCATAAGTAATTATTATTTTTTTAAAAAAGAATATTATGAAATTTATACATAAACTAGCTAACTAGGATTCTAATCCCCCTTCCACAACCTCTGAAGAATCTTAAATTAATTGGGCTAGTCTCACTTGACATCAATAGATAATTATTTTACGTGGCCAAAGAACATTACTTGAGAGTGTCTGTGAATAGATAGAAGTGAATAGTTCAAATCCTAATTAGATCAATTTATATATTAATTACATCACAACAAATAAAAAAAAAAACATTAAAAGGACATTTAAACTTGATAAGAGTTTGAAAGGACAACTTGTATGTGTTTATACGGTTATACCCCATTAATTAATTGGGTGAAGGAAGATTTAAGCATAATACGAAATTAAAATTACATATTAAGTGTAGGACAAAAGTCATGACGATATATAATTTAAAAGACCACCTTTATTTATCAAAAAAAAGACCATCTTTATTCTTATAAAAATGAAAAAAAGGAAAAAAAAAAAATGGACCACCTTCATTCTAGAATTGGCTATTCTTTTTATTGGGGTTAATTCTTATATCATTATAATCAGCTCTTCTTCTTTTTTACCCTCCTATATATATTAAAAGTTATTGATCAAATTATCTATGGCTCGTTAAAAAAGAAAGAGAGAAAAAAAGTTAAATTAGTTGTCCAATTAAGGTTGGTATATTGTGGAATTCATGATTTAATTAACTATTAATAACGATTAATCATTGCAACATACTTTCGTGTTCAAACGGTTTTTTTTTTTTTTTTTTTTACTCTTTTTCTTTTTGTTGATTGATACTTATCATCTGTTTTATTTTTAGAATATGCTAGAAACTGGTTGAAATTTATAAAGAATACAATTTAGTTTTAGCACGAGCTTTTTATTCCCCTACCAATTAGTAGTTTAACTTCTATTTCTTTTTATTTGTAATTTTTTCGGAAAAACCTTGACACAAATAACACAATATTTTTGGTATGCCATCAAGCGTATCTAGAAGAAGTCGTTAGAGTAAAACAAATATATAGCTAGGTTTGGTTTGGGGAAGGTATTTGCTTTTGTCAATATACCTTGGTCAACCTTTAGAAAATGAGTTGGAAGGGTAATATTATAAGTGCAGTAAATACATATATATATATATATATATATACATACATATATTCCCATATTTGCAGACTTCCAGAAATATGTAGACCAAGTATATGCTTGTCATATCGGAGAAAGATAAATTCGATACAAATTAGTATAATTTAAACCTTCTTTTTTCTTTTTTCCTTTTTAGCAAAAAACTGATCGAAGAGAAGAATCATCATAAAACTCTTAATGAAAAATTCATGTATATTAAACCCTCATCTTGAATAAATGACCAAAATTGAACGAGCTGTTTATTCTTCACACACACTTCGTTATAGCTAGCTAGGAAGTAATATTGCAGCAGAATTTGTTCTGCTTTGTGTTTAATTTATACAGATATATTATTTAAATTTAAAGAGCTGTTTATTTTTCACACACGCTTGACGCTTCGTTATAACTAGGAAGTTATTGAAGCCGACTTTGTTCTGCTTTGTATTTAATTAATTTATACACATATATTATTCATCTACATGTAGGCTACATCTAGTCAATACAATAAAATATTTCGTGTATATCTTATTGATCAACTACCTTTTTCATGTAACGGGTAGCGAATGTTTCTTATAGCTCTGGACATAAATCATGGACTAACAAATGAAAAGGTATAACGAAGTGTTATTATATATCGAAGCGAATTGAAATTCTCGATTTACGATCGAGGTGCTTTTTCTGAGTAATATATTATTGTTGATATGATCAGTACGGATTTTATCGAACTATGAGTTATCTTTTTTTTTTTTTTGAAATGGAACTATGAGTTATCTGTCCCTTAAAGTTTCAGTTTTGTTATTTCTTTCAACAACGAAAACGAAGGTTTCAGTTTTAGTTTGGTAGCTAGAGAACACTTTGTACTAACGCAACGATAAATACTATTAGGTTGAACCCTTTTTTTTTTTTTTTTTTTTTAACGTATTAACATAGTAATTCATGTGATCTATATCATCGAAATAAAGATTCGGAAGTTCGAGTTGACCCGACCAACTAATATATATATATATATATATATATATATATATATATATATATATATATATATATGGGCACCAATCCAGTAGGTATTTTTTTTTTTTACCTATCCATAGGTATCAATTTGGCCAATGAAAATTTAACATGCATATTTTTTTATTATAAAAAGAAAAAGAGAGAATAACATTAATGATGCATGTCTTTTCATACACTTGATTATAACCATTGGATCATCATTTTTTTAGCCGTTGGATCACCATCTAATGATGATCCAGTGGCTATAATAAAATGTATGAAAAGACGTGCATCATTAATGCTCTTTCTCTCTCTTACTCTTTACAATAAAAAAATGTGCATGCTAAATTTTCATTGACTAAATGTGCATACTTACTGGATTAGTGCCTATATATATATATATATATATATATATATATATATGCAAATTCCAGTCTCGAGGCAAAAATTTCGAATTGAACTTGCAAAATCATTTCATGGAGCACCAGTTTAGAGTTTAGACTTTAGAGTGCTATTGGATTATCTTATTGTTACTATTATATGGCTATATGATGCCATTAATAAATTAAAGATCAGCCCCCCCCTTGAATTTTTCGATTCAGTAGTTCAAATTCAGTGATCCAAACACTCTTCTATTGAATATTGGGTTATATAAATATATATATATATATATATATTTATATTTATATAACTTATTATATGGCTACACGTCTTAGGCAATTATATATATTAGGGATGTCTAACAAATATGACTAATTAAGTGATCTAATTATGGGCTCAGAAAATTACTAATAAAGTATGAGCTGTGTAATGTGTGATTACTCAATATTGGACCAATAAAGATTAACGTGGTCTCTATTGATTGTCAGTATATAAGGACATAAAACTAAAATAGAACATAAGGACATAAAGCTAAAATAAAACATATGCTTTTCTCCTCTGCCTCAATCAACAGAAAGAGATCTTATTGAGTATACATAGAGTATTCTGGTTGTGGAAGATCTTCTACTCACAGACTCTAATTAATACATCGCTTCTATTTATGTGATCACATCTTTTGCTATCAAATACAATGAATCTAGGTTAGTTCTAGGTTTTCTCTCGACAAATCTTTTTCTGACATTTTGACAAGATAGATTCTAGGATTGTATTAGGTTTGACAATTCATTATACATATCCAATAAATAGTATCAGAGTGATTTTTCATGTTAAATTGTTTAGGTTAATCGTGCATGTTTGAAGTTTTCACAATTTATGCTTATTTGCAGTTCTAGGGTTTAGGTTATACATGCATGATATGTGATTTACATGATTTGTTGAGTTATTTGATGCTATAAAGGTTAGATTTTGGCTATGGGTCATTATTTTAAAGAATTAGGGCTTAAAACATCTAATTTTGGCGATTTTTAGGTGTTTTGGGCGATTTAATCGAATTTAGAATTTTTATAGATTCCTGCTAGAATAATGTTTCCATTCGGCTGCAAACACTGTTACAGAAGAACTTGATTTTCAACCTATTTTGAATTTCGGTCTTTTTTGACTTAAATCACGGAGTTCTGACCTATTGTCGACATATTAAGGACTAAAACAACCTATACTTTGTTTGTTGAAAACTCTATTTAGGGTTGATGAAGTGTTCAACCGTTTGGAAGATCAAATTTTACATTTTTTTGTCACTGTCACAATCAGCCGATCGAATCTAGGTTACCCAAAAATCATAATCTGGTCTTTGTGGTTTTCGATTGACTAAAAAGTAGACCTATTTTCAGATTCGGTCGACCAAAATAATAGAATCGGTCGATTGAATCTGATAGGCAGTCGACTAATTCTAGCAGTGAAGAATTCTTCAGATATTTTGGGCACTTTAGTCATTTTTTTGTACTATTTGTTTAAATATTTTGAAATAGATGAGTTGAAACAATATGTTACTAAAGTAACCTCTATTGTGTAGATTTATTTATTTTGAAATATTTGAATGATTGTGTGTTTATTATTCATGTGAATCATGCGAATAATTACTGACCCTGGCTGAATAATGGACACACCTGTAGTAATAGATATGTGATGGTTATTGAGTTTCTATATGGATATCAAATCGGTCCAAAGGAAGATTTATTGTTTGACAAGATTTATTGTCAATATTTGCTTAGTGCACTAAAGAGTATCACTTATAAGTTAATAAATCGGTCCAAAGAAAGGCTTATTAATGTTGTTCTGGATATCTTGTGATAGGAGCTCATCTTATATGTTTATTTGTTATATGTAATGATAGTATATCTTATTATTTTATATGCTTAGTATATGATATGTTTTGAAAGAGCGAATAATCTGTTTGCAACCTTCATATTGCAACATGACTGGTTTCATGGTCATATTACAACATACGACTAAATATTTGATTTAAATAAATTTTTCAGTATTTTCCATATTTTCCTTTTATATGCTTTAGGTCATGATTTGTATAGTTGTCAAACATAAAAATCTGATCATATTAATGCATAGACAGATTCAATTAAGAAGAAATGGGTAAGTGACTCTTTCCTAAATTGGTTTTGAGTATATGTTTATATTTCATTAAGGAAATTCCTTTAATTGAATATTTTATGTGTAATATATTTTATGGAAGTTTTCTTAACTCATTTCTGCTGATTTTCACTGATTAAAGTTATTCTAATTCATGCTATTAGCTATCAAATAGGTTTAAGTAACTTATTTTAATATATATCAAAAAAGTAATCTGAAAATTTCCTTTTATGTTACAATATGACTAGGTTGACAGACCATGTTGCAACACATGGACAGAATCAGCAACTACTTTCCAAATCCATTTTCTAAGTTTAGTAACAAACTTGGCTGATCTTGCAAGTCTTCTAATTAATATTAAATACTCTTAATTGTTATTTTGCAGATCTTACACATGAAGGCTTGCTCTCTTCTCTATTTAAAGGCCACTCAAGAGTAGTTTTATGTAGAGAGACCACTTATTGTATTTTTCAGTTTTAAAAGAAAATTTTTTCTTTTAGCCATATTTTAGACTTAGGAGATGTCCTAGTCGTTTAAGTGATAGTGCTTCGGGAGAAGATCGACTTCAAGTACCTGAAGGGATTTTAGAATAACGAAGTCAACCTAAGATGAGTGGTACTCGCTAGACACGTTAGTGAAAGAAGACATCTACGTTGCGACAATCAAAAGAGAGAGTCTTTTTATTGTATAAGTCAAATTAGTATTTGTGTTAATTCAAACTTTGCTAATAGTGTTTATTCTCTAGGCGTGGCCCCTTGGACATAAGTTATCGGGAGATAACTGAACCAAGTAAAAACATCTTGTGTTATGTTTACAATTTCCGCATTATCAACTCACATAATTAATTGAAAATTAATTTTATTCAGTTATACCTGATAATTGGACCTAACAATTGGTATCAGAGAAGGAACTAACATTTTTAGTGAGATCTTGCAGTATATTTGATCTGAACTTTTAGTTATATCGTTTCTTGCTGAAGGTGGGTCCATATCACGCCCTCCACTTCTTAATGGCACAAACTACTCCTATTGGAAGGCATGCATGAAAGCTTTTATTAAGGCTTTTGATGAAAAAGCTTGGAGATCCATTCTTAGTGGTTAAAGTCCTCCAACTATTAAGGATGATGAATGGAAGGATATTATTAAACCTGAGTTGACATGGTCATCTGATAAACTTGCTAATTACAAATATAAGGCTTTGCATGCTATATTAAATAGAGTAGATGCTACTAGGATTAAGTGTTAGAATAAAGTCCTACAAAGTAGTTTATTATTTAGACATTATAAACAATAATTATTGGATTATTTAGTATCTATTTGTTATTAATAAATTCTATGTTATGAATTTCTATTTCATTTATATTCCATTGATATACATGTGAAGTATATGCTTAGCTTATGTAAACATCTAAAAGATTCCAAGACATGAAAATGACTAATAAAGAATTATTCGTATGATGAGTTTATATGTGAGAGACATTATATTTTTTATTTCATTATATAACTTGTTATTCTTTTTTCAAAATTTTCTTATTG
>JXTB01000297.1:178954-241731 GCA_002914805.1 Parasponia andersonii
GACCTAGTGAATTAGAATTTGAGATTAAGTGTCGTAACTCAATTTCTAATTTTACTAATCTAGCACTATTGTAAAAGACCTTAATCCTAGTGATTAACGAACTTACTTGCATGTGTTTTATCTTTTTGAGTTACTAAAGGACTAGTTCCGATTTACGGTTCAAACTCTGGTATCTTGAAAGATAAGGTATATAAAATGTGTAGAATTTTTTTCATGATGGACACCATGCATATGATGTCACTTTGAGTTTTTTCAAGTACTTGAATAATATAAACTAGGGCCCCGGTATTCACTATATGAATTTGACTGTGTTGGTATAAGCAGATACAAACACCGTAGTCAACTATTATCCATTAGATGAAAAATGTCAACTCAAAGGTAAATATGTACTAGAAGGGTAATACGATAATCTTACTCTACTAGTACGGCATTGCATTGGTGGTATGTCTACAGGTATAGTATATGCTAAATGGATCAAGCTAATTAATTGTTAATAAACTTCACAGAAAATAAATGAAATTTAGTCCAAGAGTTCAATATTGGGCCTATAGTGGTGTGCCCCAATATTAATGGACAAGGCCCAATCATAATTAAGAGTTAATTATGATACTAGGTATATAATTCATTGGAACTTGGGCTTTATGGATCCATCTGGTCCCCTGTCTAGCTCAATAGTTATTTGATGATCAGTTGAGCCCAACAAGCCTAATTAACCTATTAGGATTTACTAATCTCTCTATAGTTAAGAGAAAACTTCTCTAGCAACCAGATAAAAGTGTTACAGTGAAACACCCCCTGGAGAAGAGAGTGTCACACGAAAAATAGAGAGAGAGAGAGAGAGAGTAGAGAAAATCAGCCACCACTAGGGATCAGAGAAAATCAGCCACCACTAGGGATCACTGTCCTTAGTGTTTCGGCCATCCTGGACAAATCGATTCGAGGAGATTGTCTTCTTGTTCATCTGTGGATCTCTTTGTTGGGAATCAAGAAGGTGACCACCCACTGGATCAATCAAATGACTTTCGAGAATAAACAGGAACACAAGAAGGTTGTGGAGTGAATCTAGGTATTGTTCTTGTCTAGATCAAGAGTTAATTTATGTTAGATCACGATCCGAAATGTTTTGCAAAAAGAAATATGTTAAACGACCAATTCTGCTGCGTTTCTTGATTTTACAAAACTATGGTGTTCTTAAAAATGATTTTATGAAAATATTTTCCGGAAATTTATTCCAGCTAACACCAGCAATTGGTATCAGAGAATGGTTTTATTGTTGATCTGACATATTTTACTCCAGTCTATTCTCTTGTTGATTGATGTTTTTGATTTCTGGAAAGTTTTTGTTTATGTTTGGACTTGTTTATATTATGAGTATGCTCTAGTTTGTATGATGGTCAATAGATTCAACGAGTTTGAATGATTATTTGACTAGCTGTTGTTATGAGAAAATGATTATATTTATTTTGTTTTTCATTTTCCGGCATGTTCTTGATTTCTATATGTTCATATTTTATGTTCTTGATAAAACTATGCATGGAAATGTTTTGATCTTTAATTGATTTTGGAGTTTTATGAAAACTATTTTTTTTTAATATAAAAAAAAAATGAAACGATGAAGCAGTGCACGACTAAGAGCTATGCGCACTGCTCGCGTGAACCCCGCATGTGTGACCTATGCGCGGGCTGCGCAGGCACGACCCTGTGCATGGCCGCGCGAGTGAGGCGTCGCTGGCCACATGGGTGCACCCCGCGCGTGGCTTACGGGCTGCCTTCTCGCGCAGGCCACATGGGTGCACCCCGCGCATATAGCGCGGGCACAGCCCCGCTAGCCACGTGGATGCGATTTGTGCGTGACATACGGGCGGCCAGCCTGTGCATGCTGCGCGAGATCACCCCGCGCATGGAGCACGGGCACGACCCCACTAGCCATGCAGATGTGAACTGTGTATGGCTAGTTGGCGGCCTCCTGCGTGCCGGCCGCGTGGGTGGCCTCCCGTGCCTTCGCCGCTCAGGGTGCCACGTCATACATTTGACGTGCGAAAATTACGCGAGCCCGTTGGCGCCCGGTAGTTGTCCCGAGTGTGGCCGCATATTGGCTTCCCGTCCGTCGGCTTGTCCCGACACGTTGCATATTTCCGGCCATAATTTTAATTATTTTCATTTTAAAATTAATTTAATTTATCCATAGTTTTATGAAAACTGATAGATTAAATTTTAAATTCAAAATTTTAAAATCCTTATTAAATTTGAATTTTTGAAATTTAAATTGATAGGATATTTTAATTTGAATTGTAGATATGATTGATATCTATAATATCTTTATTATTGTTTGAATAATTAGAGATATTTTAAAATAGAAATTTTTAAAATTAGATATTATGAGATAATATCCTTTTAGTTTTAAATTCAAATTTGAATAAATATTTTTAAAAACGGATTATATGATAGTTGGTAATCTATTTTTGAATTTTAAATTTGTTTAAATTCAAATTAGAGATATTGTAGGAGATTTTATTTGTAAAATCTTCTATCTTTTAAATTTCTAATTTTATGAAGATTTGAAATTTAAATTTAAATCAGAATATCTTTTCAAATCTTTAAATTTGAATTTATGGTTGGTAGATATTTAATGAGATTAGATATTGATTTGAATTTTGAATTCAAATCTGACAGGATAAGATAATGAGAGATATTTAAGGAAGTTAAATTCAAATCAAGATTTCAAAAGTTGAAATTTAAATTTGAGATATTTAAGAAGATTTAATTAGTTAAATATTTTATTTAAACTAATTAGATTTTGTGAAAATCTTTTCTAATTTAAATTTTAAATATTATCTTCCATATTTAAATATTTAACATTATCAAATCAATTAGAATAATTTAAATGTTAAATAATTTTAAATTATCAGAAATTAATAAATCATTAACAATTAAATATTTATCTACTTACTACTTTGGTATTATTAAGATAATATTGCATGCATGCCTAATAATTAAGTATTATTACATGATCTTTAGTTACATTTCATATAGAAAATTAGAGCTACTCTCATGCAAATATGAACATACTTACATAATTGATTTTAGGTTACTAAACTAGTTAGATAACTAGATAAAATCTATAAATCTCTTATTATAAAATATTGAGTGGGAGAAGGTATGTGATACCTATNATTTAAATATTTAACATTATCAAATCAATTAGAATAATTTAAATGTTAAATAATTTTAAATTATCAGAAATTAATAAATCATTAACAATTAAATATTTATCTACTTACTACTTTGGTATTATTAAGATAATATTGCATGCATGCCTAATAATTAAGTATTATTACATGATCTTTAGTTACATTTCATATAGAAAATTAGAGCTACTCTCATGCAAATATGAACATGCTTACATAATTGATTTTAGGTTACTAAACTAGTTAGATAACTAGATAAAATCTATAAATCTCTTATTATAAAATATTGAGTGGGAGAAGGTATGTGATACCTATAGTCTCCATTATTGGTTCCTTATGTATTAGGATGAGCTTTGCCTCAAAATCTTGCTGAGCTCCTGTAGGAGGGTTTTTCGTCTGAGTAATACTCGAAATGAGCTTCTAAAGATAAGGTACTAGCTAGACTATATGAGGTTGATCGCCCGTAGGAGACGGTCTTATATAGAAAGCTTAGTTACCGAAACAATGGTTAAATACTCAACTCAAAACATTAATATCCTCCCGTAGGAGTTCTTATTAGTCGATTAGAGGACCAAAAAGAATGGTAGTTAGAAATATAGGATAAGAGTTATCTGTCTATTTACTAATTAAAATTGTTTTAGTTTGACTTACTGATTGCATGACTTCCCGTAAAAGGCTTGTAATTAGTGGTAGGTTAAATTACCATGAATATAAGTGATAGTCTTAAGAATACTTCACTTGCATATTGTATGCTTAAATACTTTATGTTAATTATTCAAAACATAATAAGTGATGTTTGCTTATACGTGGAATATTTATTTATTTTTCAGTAGATATGGCACTTAATCCCTTATCTACTTTACTCACACAAAATAAGCTAGACGGTGAAAACTATGTAGACTAGAAACGTAACCTAGACATAGTGCTTACTGCTGATAATAAACATAAGTAGGTTCTCACCACTCCATGTCCTGCTCAGCCAACTGAGAAATCCACCAACGATGAAAAAAACCTATATGATAAGTGGAAGCAATCTGATGATGATATGGCTAAGTGCTATATACTTGGCTCAATGAACAATATATTGTAATAATAACATCGTGGGGTGGATACTGCTGTTGATATTATGCTGAGTGTTAACAAAATGTTCGCTAGTCTCGGTCGTCAAGCTAGAAATGAGGCTACAAGTGCATTTATGAATCTTCGTCAAAAGAAGGGTACTCTAGTTCGGGAACATATGATGAAAGCCATTGCATACCTCAACGAACTGGAAATCCTTGGAGCTGAAATTGATTGTGACACCCAAATTGACATGGTTTTGAATACATTGTCAGACACTTTCAATCAATTTAAGATTGATCATGAGATTCACTGGAAGGATTATACTCTTACTGGCCTGATGAAACAAAGGCAAATTACTGAGAATATTCTTAAAAAGAATAAGTCAGCTTCAGCTGAGGCTAATGTAGCTCAAGCTAGTTCTTCCAAACCTAAGTCAAAAGGCAAAGGTAAGGGGAAGAAAAAGACTCCTGCTTCTCTGGCTCCAAAGAAAAAGAAAACCAAGAAAGATGCCAAACTAAAGGGAAAATGTCTCCACTGCGGTGAGAATGGACATTGGAAGAGGAACTATAAAACTTATCTAGCCCTTAAAAAGGAGAAGGACAACGGTAAGGATAAATAAGGTAATGACAATTTGTTATTCATTGAGGCTTGTCATGTGGTTGATTCTATTGATTCTTAGATCATAGATTCGGAAGCCACTGACCATGTTTGTAATACTTTGCAGGGATTTAAGGAAACTAGGAAGTTTGCTAGTAAAGAGTTCACATTGCGATTGGGAGATGGCTCAATAGTTGAAGCTCGTGCAATGAGAGATGTTATTTTGAATTTCGATGATTTTAGGTTTTTAGAAATAAAGAATTGTTATTATATTCTGGTCTTTAAATGGAATTTGATTTATGTTTCCTGTTTAATGAGACAAGGTTATTCTATTCATTTTGACAATAAAGTTTCTATTAGAAAGAATAAAAGTTTTATTTGCACTGGTACTCATAGGAGTAATCTTTTCTTTATTCAACCTAAAAGTATCTTATTGCACAATCTTGAAAATATTTTTGAACATGTAGAATCTAAACATAAGAAAGTGAAAGTGAGTACTAATGATGAAACTTATCTCTGGCATTTGAGACTCGGTCATATTAACCTAAATAAAATTCAAAGGTTAGTCAATGATGGAACTCTAAGTTCATTAGAAGTCAAACCATTACCAACTTATGAATCCTGTCTGGAAGGTAAAATGACTAAAAGACCATTTACTGGAAAAGGTTTCAGAGTTCAAGAACGTCTTGTGTTAGTACACACTGATGTCTGTGGGCCCTTGAATATTCAAGCACGAGGAGGATTTAAATACTTCATTACGTTTACGGATCATTATTCTAGATTTGGTTATGTTCACCTAATGCAATGCAAATCGGATTCTTTTGAAAAGTTCAGAGAATTCAAAGCAGAAACTGAAAAGCAGTTAGACAAGAACATAAAGACCCTTCGATCTGATCAAGATGGTGAATACCTCTCGGGCAAATTCTCTGAATTTCTCACAGACAATGGGGGATCCTATCCCAACTCACAGCACCTAGTATGCCTTAACTAAATGGTGTTGCTGAAAGAAGAAATAGGACACTTTTTGATATGGTTAGGTCGATGCTCAATTATTCACAATTACCCGCATCTTTTTAGGGTTATGCCTTAGAAACTGCTATGTACCTACTGAATAGAGTTCCTTCTAAGTCAGTACCTAAGACTCCATTTGAACTATGGAAAGGACATAAACCTAGTTTGCGTCATATCCATATTTGAGGTTGTCCAACATACGTGTTGAAAGGGAAAATGACTAAGTTGGACTCACGATCTGAATTGTGTCTATTTGTAGGTTACCCAAAAGGTTATGTTGCAACACAGGCTACGCCGAACAGTTCTGTTGCAACATCCGGGATAGAAAAAGATCACAATACTGATTCTGACAGTGATGAATCTGAACTGAATGTAGAATTAATTCAAGCATCATATGAGAATATATATTCTCAATGGATTAGAGTGGTTGATAAGAACAGATCACTTGAAGTAAGAATTTCTGCCCTTATTCAGTACAAGAATAATTCAGAAAAAAAAAGTGCAGAAATTAAAGGCTTTGCTTGCTGAAAAAGAAGCAAAATTAAAAGAAGTCTCAGCTGAACTTGAAAGGACTCAAAAGTCATTAAAAATGTTGAATTCAGGGACTTCTAATTTGGATCATATTCTGACAATTAGAAAATCTAGTTCTGATCATAAAGGACTCAGATTTAAATGTGAGCACTCTAACTCCAAAATTGTTTTTGATAAGAGTTTGGTTTCTATCTCTGGTGCAGGAACATGTATCGATGTTGCACCACAAAATAAAATTGCTTCACCATCACAAGTTAAAGGTAATCGTGTTGATGTTGCAACACACCATAAATCAGTATCATCTGGTTCGACAGGTAAGTATGGTAAGTTTATTCCAACTTATCACTTTTGTGGTGTTAAAGGTCATATCACACCTCGGTGTTTTACATTGATGAATTTTTTAGAAAATAAATATTTTTCACACATGATTCCTTTCCAAAGAAAAACACCTAGGAAAAAGATAGATCTTTTGAATAAAATAAGAAAAGTTTGGATTAAAAAATCTGAACTGAATTATTTTGGAGTTTTTACTTATTTTAGAACATGTGCTATTAATGCTTGGTACTTTGATAATGGGTGTTGTAGACACATGACAGGTGACAAATCCATACTAGAATTACAAGGAAGATGCTTCCGGTCTTGTCACTTTTGGTGATGGTGTGAAAGGAAGAGTTCTTGGAAGAGGAACTCTCAATGTTGAAGGATTCTGTAGATTGAAAAATGTTTTACATATTAAAGGACGTAAGGCTAACCTGATTAGCATAAGTCAGATTTGTGATCAGAATCTTCATGTTAATTTTACCCGTGATAAATGTGTTATCATGGATAAAAGTGGGAACTCTGTTTTAGAAAGATTGAGATCCATTGACAATTGTTATATTTTGACTAATCCACAAACCTGTAATAGTGTATCTGTGAATGAGATTGATTTGTAGTATGAAAAACTGGGTCATTTGAATTTTGAAATGTTGAAAAAAATTGTCTCTACTGGTGCTATTCGAGGATTATTAATTCTTAGTAAAAAATCACCAGGTATATGTGGACCTTGTCAAATTGGGAAACAATTGAAGACTACACACATAGTTGTACAACATTTTACAACATCAAAGGTGCTGGAGCTACTTCATATGGATCTGATGGGTCCTATTCAAGTAGAAAGCATTGGAGGTAAGCATTATGTCTTTGTGTGTGTGGATGATTTTTCTAGGTACTCTTGGATAGATTTTTTAAGAGAGAAATTTGACACATTTGATGCTTTCAAAATATTGTGTGAAACTTAAGACTGAGAAAAATTGCAATATTGGTAAGATAGTGAGAATTCAGAGTGATCACAGTAAAAAATTTGAAAACACTCTCCATACTAATTTTTGTAATGAACATAGTATTTCACATGAATTTTGTGTACCTAAAATACCTGAACAAAACGGTGTAGTAGAGAGGAAAAATAAGACTTTGCAGGAAATGGCTCATGTCATGCTCAACGGTAAGAAGCTATCCAAGAGATTGTGGGTTAAAGCAATAAGCACGACGTGTTACACTATTAACCGTGTCTATTTACACCCAGGTACAGTAAAAACATCCTATGAGATTTGGCATGGTAAAAAACCTGACATAAGCTATTTTCATATTTTTGGGAGTACATGTTGCATCCTAAATGATCGGGAACACTTGGGTAAATTTGATGCTAAAAGTGATGTGGGTGTTTTTTTGGGTTATTCAAATAATAATAGAGCTTATCGTGTTTATAACATGAGAACTCAATCTATTATGGAATCTGATAATGTTGTTGTTGATGATCTTAAAGATTTCACAGATTTTTCACAAGAAGATGAAATTCATAGCTTTACTAATGAAGCTGTTGTTGATCCTATTTTTGATTCATATATTATAACTCAGCCTGACACTGCTACAGGACCAAATAATCCTCTTACAACATCATGATCAGATGTTGCAGTATCCCCTGGACAGAAAGACACTTCATCCGCTGAACCTTCAGTGGATATTCATGATCCAATCAGAAGAGAACCATCATCAAGGGTGAAGAAAAATCATCTTTCTGATCTTATTATAGGTAATCCTAAAGATGTGATGGTCACAAGGAGGAGAAACATGAATCTGATGAAGAAGGTGTTCGAGATGAGTATGGTAGGCGAGCTGACATTTTTTCTAGGTTTGTAGGTCAAGCAACTTGAAGATGGGATTTTCATATCTCAATCCAAATATGCCAGAAAACTTGTGAAGAAATTCAGTTTGGAATCTACCAAACACATGAATACTCCCATGAGTACTAATCTCAAGTTGACCAAAGATGAAAATGGTGTTGATGTTGAACCAACGCTCTATAGGAGCATGATAGGAAGTCTACTGTATCTTATAGCTAGTCGTCTTAATATTTCTTATAGTATTGGTGTTTGTGCTAGATATCAATCTAGACCTAAGGAGTCTCATATTCTTGTTGTAAAAAGAATCACTTGTTTTTTCTTTGCCTTTGGATTTTTTGTCCAAAAGGGGGAGAAAGCAAATTTGGGTTTTAGATTTTGGATACATACTGACCTTGTTTTGCAGGCATATCAAATATTTATCTAAAAGATGCCAAAGGGGGAGATTGAAATATCGAATAATCTGTTGGCAACCTTCATGTTACAACATGACTGGTTTTACAGTCATGTTACAACATGCGACTACATATTTGATTTGAATAAGTTTTTCAGTATTTTCCATATTTTCCTTTTATATGCTTTAGGTCACGATTTGCATAGTTTTCAAACATAAAAATCTGATTATATTAATGCATAGATGAATTCAATTGAGAAGGAATGGGTAAGTGACTCTTTCCTAAATTGGTTTTGAGTATATGTTTATATTTCATTAAGGAAATTCCTTTAATTAAATATTTTATGTATAATATCTTTTATGGAAGTTTCCTTAACTCATTTCTACTGATTCTCGCTGATTAAAATTACTCTAATTCATACTATTAGTTATCAAATAGGTTTGAGTAACTTATTTTTTTTTATACCAGGAAAGTAATATGAAAGTTTCCTTTTATGTTACAATATGACTGGGTTGATAGACCATGTTGCAACACGTGGACAAAAATAGCAACTACTTTCCAGATTCGTTTTCTATGTTTAGTAACAAACTTGGCTGATCTTGCAAGTCTTTTAATTAATATTAAATACTCTTAATTGTTATTTTGCAGATCTTACACTTGAAGGCTTGCTCTCTTCTCTATTTAAAGGCCACTCAAGAGTAGCTTTATGTAGAGAGACCACTTATTGTATTTTTCGGTTTTAAAAGAAAAGTTTTTCCTTTTAGCCATATTTTAGACTTAGTAGGTGTCCTAGTCGTTTAAGTGATAGTGCTTCGGGAAAGGTGCTGATTATCTTCGGGAGAAGATCGACTTCAAGTACCTAAAGAGATTTTAGAAGAACGAAGTCAAGTTAAGACGAGTGGTGTTCGCTAGACATGTTAGTGAAGGAATACATCTACATTGCGACAATCAAAAGAGAGAGTCTCTTTATTGTATAAGTCAAATTAGTGTTTGTATTCATTCAAACTTTGCTAATAGTGTTTATTCTCTGGGCGTGGCCCCTTGGACGTAGGTTATCGAGAGATAACTGAACCAAGTAAAAATATCTTGTGTTATGTTTACAATTTCCGCATTACCAACTCACATAATTAATTGGAAATTAATTTTATTCAGTAATACCTGATAAACAGACCTAACATGTTTTAATGTGAACTATTATTAATTGTCTTTTTTTTTTTCTTTGTTTAGTTTTTGTATCAAATATATCTACTAGTTTGAATTTAATTCTCATGTTTAACGGTACAAACTTCAAGAAGTGGAAAGAGCACGCAATGATTGTGCTCGGTTACAAGGATCTTGACCTTGCATTTAAAAAAAATAACCTGCTACTTTTACAGATGAAAATTCTGCTACAACTGTTAAGAACTTTAAGCAGTAGGAACATTCTAATCGCATGAGTCTTGTGATAATGAAACATTCTATATATAAGATCATTAGGGGCACTATGCTAGAGGTTAATAATACTAAGGCATTCTTTGATGCAATTGCAGAATGTTTCTAAAAGAATGAAAAAGTGGAAACAAATACCATGTTGAACAATATGATTGCGATATGTAATAAAGGTAAAGAGAACATCAAGGAGTACATCATGGAGATGTCCAATTTGGCTTCAAAACTAAATGCACTTAAGTTAGAGCTGTCAGATGACTTACTCGTACAATTAGTTCTATTATCTCTTTCACCATAATTCAGTCAATTTAAAGTCAGCTACAACACCCAAAAAGAAAAATAGACTCTTAATGAGCTCATATCTCAGTGTGTGAAAGAAGAGGATAGATTGAAGCGGGAGAAGACAGAGAGTACTCACTTAGCAACAACCTCTCAAAATAAGAAAAGGAAAAAAAACTAAGCATAAAAGAGCTGCATCTATGACTTCACAAGATATAGTACAAAAGAAACTAGATAAGGTATTAGCTTGTTTCTTCTGCGAGAAAGTATGAAATATGAAGAAGGAATGTCCTAAGTATGTTGCTCAATGTGTCAAGAAGGGTAAGCTTCTTAATTTTGTCTATTCTGATGTTGATTTTACTTCTATACTCAATCATACTTGGTGGAAGGATATCAGTGCTAATATTCACCTAAGCGTGTCTATATAGGGTTGTGTGAGGAGCCGTTCGCCAAGTGACACTGAAAGGTACATCTATATGAGCAATGACGACGTAGCTACAATAAAGGCAACACATCTATTTAGGTTGCAATTGGATTCTGGTTTATTTTTGGATTTCGATGAGACATTTGTTATACTGTTACTTAGATGGAATTTAATTTCCATTCCAATTTTGGATAAATTTAGCTATTCTTGTTCATTTGGAAATAATAAAATTAATCTTTTTCATAGAATTCAAAAAAATGAGTTATTAGAGAAATTATAGAATCTAAAACCTCAAGATTTTTTAGCGTAGCTAACAAAATAGCAGCTTATTGTTCTTAAGTCCAGTTTATTCTCATGTGGTCTGTATGGCCTTACCTCAGTTGGACAAACACAAACATGAAAGTGCCTAGTCCTAGGTTTCTTGCCTGTCCATAGTTCATATAGGGTTTTAACTACTAAGTTATTGGGTACTCTATTGAGTACGTAAACTGCAATTTTTAATGCTTCTCCCCAGAGTGATTTAAGTAAGAAGGAATTATTTATCATGCTCCTCACCATGTACTTAAGTGTTCGATTTCATTACTCAGCAATATCATTCATGCTAGTTTTTCCCAATATTATGTATTGTGGGATGATTCCACATTCCTCTAGGTACTAGGCAAAAGGTCCTAGATGTTATTCACCAGATCCATCATAAAATGCAAAAGAAATTAGATGAGGTATGAGCTTGTTTCTTCTGCAAAAGGCCAGGACAATTCCCCAAGTCCACTTGCGTGTTAAAAAGAGTAAGCTTCTCAATTTTATCTATTCAGAAGTTAATTTTTCTTCCGTACCCAATCATACTTAGTGAGTGGATACTGGTGCCACTTCTTACATAAGTGTGCTAATGCAGAATTGTCTGAGAAGCCGTCTGCCAAGTGATACTGAAAGATACATCTATGTGGGCTACAACAACACAACTATAGTAGAGGCAATAGGTCTATTTAGGTTGCAATCAAGTTCTGGTTTATTTTTGGATTTGGATGAGACATTCGTTGTACCATCATTTAGACAGAATTTGATTTCTATTTCAGTTTTAGACAAATCTGATTATTCTTCTTCATTTAGTGATAAATTTAGTCTTTTTTCAAAATTTTAATATTATTACGATTGATACTTTGATTGATAATCTATATAAAATATACACTATTATCTCAATTAATAAAACTTTACATGTCAAAAAACGTGGTACAAAATGCAAAATCATTGAGAATTCTTTTATGTTAAGACACAAGAGATTAGGACATATCTCAAAACAGAGAATATAACATCTTATGTCCGAGAGAATTCTTGACTCACTTGGCCTTATAGATTTCATAGTTTATGTTGAGTGCATGATGAGTGATTAATTTACTCGTAAGTCAAGTATTATTTAGTTCAAATAATTATAAGTTCTCAAACATTTATATTTATATTGGTTTGATGTACTCTTACTTTATTTTTATAGTTGTTGTGAATATATCAAAATTTTAAAAAATTGATGACAAATATAGATATTTCAATCATTTTAATTGAAAGTTAAGTCTGATACAAATACAATGCAATGAAAGTCAAGCAAAACAGAGCTAAAACGAAGAAACGGTACTCCCAGGAAGAAAAACTATCGTACTGAATTCTAGAACTGAGAGCGCCATGGACTGGAATAGTAGCACCGCAGTGCTACTTGGAATTCAAACTTCTAGAGGTGAAAGCACTGCAACCCTTGCTAGGGAGTGTTGCAGTGCTATCTAGCATCCTGAAACACGTTTTAAGCAAGTTTTTAGGGCCAATCTCATCCCTTGATGTTGTCTGATCAAATAATTCATATTTCACCAAGCCAAAGGTCATCTTGGAACTCCTTAAATGCATCCTTAAGCCTATATTTCAAGTGTAGAGTGTTAGAGAGAAGACATAGACTTAGGAGCTCAAAATTCATAGAGAGAGGAGAGATTTGGAGCTAAAATTTGAAGAGGAAGCTTGAGTAAATTGCTTGAAGAATTAAAGCTTGAAGTTCTACCTCCATAAAAGAGTTTATCTCATCTTTTTTCTCACTCTAGTCTTATTTGAATTTTGTATTATACTTGATTATGGGATTAGTATTGGATTCTCCTATGTTGAATTAATTGTTATATGCTTGGAGTATGATTTCATTTAAACTTTGATTCTATATCTTGATGTCCAATATGTTCTTTGGTATTGTTCTTAAATTTATTTATGCTATTCTATACTTAATGCTTCTCAACTAATTAGCTACTAGTTAGATGATTTAGTTTCTAGAATTTTGCACTTGATGTAGGAAATTTTAGAAACAACCATAGGATAGTATAACCTAGGACTTATAGAGTTTGGGAAAGCCTATAATTCCCGTGAAGCCATGATCAAAGAACCATTGAATATAATGAATTATTAATTTCTAAGTTTGAAATAGAGATATTAGAATCGGAATTTATGAATACTTTCACTTGACAATCAGAGAGGGAGTAGAAATACCTTTAGGTTTTTGGTTTATAAACTAAGAATAATTGATTTAAATGCAATTGGTGATCAAAAGACATAGTCGATAGTTAGGCGAATTCAATACCCTAGTACATTTGTGCATACAATTTCCATATTTTATTTTTTTAATATTTATTTTTGTATTCATTTAAGTTATATATTTATTTACTTTGGTTGTCTAGATAAAGTTAGGTCATGATAATTTTTGTACTTAACGATAATTTAACACCCAATTTTTCGTAGGATTGATAACTCAGTATTTATCACTTTATTACTTGTTTATGACTCGTACACTTGTAGTTATTTTACGTATATACATTTTAGCATAACAAGTTTAAAGGTTCTTAATTTTCATGCTTTTGTCTTATTTCATATCTTTTGTTTAAAAAAAAAAAAAGAAAAAAAAATCAGTAAGTATTTAGTGGAGTATTGATAGAAGAGAAATTTGGTTGAAAAGAAGTATGGGAGTGCTATTTGGTGTATCAAGGAATAACTCTACGAAGATCCTAGATTAATGTACCTAAGGGTGATTTGAAACTCAAAATTTTCTAAAATTTATCTTACCTTCGCCCAAGCTGACATTACAAACTTAATGAAAGACTTTTTGATCTTTATGACATACTAACATATATAAGTGGAGAGTAAGTGAAAAATGGGCATATGGTAGTTTTAAATTGCATCATATAGAGATTTTTAATTGCTTACTGGAATAAATAAGTCTATCCTAAGTTCACTATATTAAGTAATCATTTACTTTGAGTTGGAACATTAATGATTTAGGAGGTACTTGCATAATTTTTTATTCGATATGAAACTCATACTTTGTCGTTCATATCTTTAGTACTTGATTTGTATTTTTCTTTTATTTTTCTTATTTTTTTTTGCTTGAGGAGAAACAAATATTCGAGTTTGGGGGTATTTGATGAGTGATTAATTCACTCACAAATCAAGTATTATTCAGCTCAAATAATCATAAGTTCTCAAGAATTTATGTTGATTTGATATACTTTTGCTTTATTTTCATAGTTCTTATAAATAAATGAGAATCAAGATAAATTAGTGATAAATATGGATATTTCAACTATTTTAAATGAAAATTGAGTCTAATATGAATGCAACACAATAAAAATCAGGCAAAACAGAGCTAAAATGAAGAAACAGTGCCCTCAGGAAGAAAAGTTATCGTGCTGAATTCCACAACCAATAGTGTTGCGCACTGAAATAGTAGCATCGCATCACTGCCTAGAATTCAGACTTTCAGAGGCTACCATACCATAGCACTTGCCAAAGAGCGTTGCGGTGCTACTTAGTGTCTTGAAATGTGTTTTAAGGCCAATCTTCTCCCTTAATACTGTATGATCGAATGGTTGATATTTCACACGGCTTAGGTCAACTTGGAACTCCTTAAATATATCCTTAAGCTTCCATTTCAAGTGTGGAGAGTTAAAGAGAAGACATACACTTGGGAGCTGAAAATTCATAGAGAGAGGAGAGCTTTGGAGCGAAAATTTGGAGAGGAAGATTGAGCAAGTTACTTGAAGAATTGAAACTTGAAGTTCTACCTTCATAACGAGTTTTTCTCATCTTTTTTCTCACTCTAGTCTTATTTGAATTTTTTATTATGATTGATTTATGAAAATATTTGGATATGTGAAATTCTTGTTGAGATTAGTGTTGGATTCTCCTATGTTGAATTGATTGTTATATGCTTGGGGTATGATGTAATTTAGACTTTGATTCTATGTCTTGATTTCTAATATGTACTTTGATATTGTTCTTGAATTTATTTATTCTATTCTATGTTTAATGCTTCTCAACTAATTAGCTACTAGTTGGATAATTTGGTTTCTAAAATTTGGCACTTGAGAAAGGGGATTTTAGAAATAAAGGATAGTATAACCTGAGACTTATAGAGTTTGAGAGAACTTATAATTCCTTTGAAGCCACGATCAAAGAACCATTGAACATAATAAATTCTTAAACTCTATGTTCGGAATAAAGGTATTGGAACCGGGAATTAGGAATGATTTCACTCGGCACTTGAGAGAGAGAGTAGAAATATCTTTGGGTTCTTGGCTTATAAACTAATAATAAATGATTAGAATACAATTAGTGATCAAAAGACATAGTTGATGATTAGATGAATTCAACCCCTTAGTACATTTGTGTATAAAGTCTCCATATTTTATTTTTGTATTTATATTTGTATTTATTTAACTTATAAATTCATTTAGTTTGGTTGCCTAAATAAATTTAGGTCACAATAATTTCAGTAATTGATGATAATTTAATACACAATTTTTCATGCGATCAACAAGTTTCTTATCACTTTATTACTTATTATGACTAGAGATATAAAGGTAATATCGAGAGATATAAAACTCGTCTAGTTGCTAAGGGTTTCACTTAGAAAGAAGACATTGATTATAAAGAGACTTTCTCTCCAATTTTTTCGAAAGGCTCTTTTAAAATAATTATGGTACTAGTAGCTCATTTTGATTTAGAACTACACAAGATGGATGTAAAGACCACATTTCTCAATCGTAATATTGAGGAAATGATTTATATGGTACAACTGAAAAACTTCGTAACTGGAGATCCAAAGTCTATGGTCTATAAACTAAAGAAATCCATCTATGGTCTCAAATAAGCATCCCATCAATGATATCGTAAGTTCCATCAAGTTATTTCCTCATTCAATTTTGAGAGAAATTTGGTAGATGGATGCATTAATCACAAGTTTAATGGGAGCAAATGTATCCTCTTAGTTTGTATGTTAATGACATACTTTTGGCAAGCAATAATATAGACTTGCTGCACAAAACCAAGAGATTTCTATGAAACAAATTTGAGATGAAAGATCTTAGAGATGCCTCTTCTATATTAGGGATTAAAATACACCAAAATCACTCTCACGGCATCCTTGAGTTATCACAAAAGAATTATATCGAAAAGGTTCTTGATAGATTTGGCAAGAGCAAATATGCCCAGGAGTTATACCTATTGCAAAGGGTGATAAATTCAGTCTCGTTCAATGCTCTAAGAATGAGTTTGAAGCTAAAGAAATGCAAAAGATCCCTTATGCATCTGCAATAGGGAGTCTGATATATGCTCAAGTCTATATGCGTGCAGATATAGCATACATAGTTAGAGTGCGAAGCAGATATGTAAGCAAGCCTAGTATGAATATGATACGAACTCCACCAACTTGTGACAAAACCTGAAACAAGGATGATGCTTAAGACCGTTCTACAATCAGATTCGGATGGAAAACCTCAACCCAACACCTATAAAGAGATGTGAACCTTAGTATAAAAGAAGATGTCATAATCAAGGATGGAAACTCGATTGATAAGTCAAGGGATGAACGCCATAGAGAAATCTGATAAGTTCGAATAAGTTCTCAATATACCAAAGAGGAATTGCTCTTAATTTTAATGAATAGTAATCTGCCTTTTCATTAAGCTAATGGCTATTTATATACATAAAAGTCACGAAAAATAGCTATAAAAGACCCTAAGAAGCTGCCCAAAACAAGAAAAGGAAACTAAAATATCCTATTAGAATTCTGAAAATTGAACTCCTACATTTACCCTAAAACAAACGCCTACTCATCAATAAAAAAGGAAAGTATCTTAATTGGCATGCAAGCCTTAAAACTCAATAATGAAACTAATAATAATTAAATAAGAAACGTAATTTAGTTAGTTGCAGCCATCTATTCTCCTTCCTGTGTCAAATTCAGGTAAGTCACCAAAATCAGGAAACTAAGCTTTAATTCACGCACTCTTGAGCAATCCTATTTTGAGAGTCTTTTCTAGATTATTCCAAAGCTTGAATCATAAAAATCCAACCTTATGGACCATGTGGAACATTAACCTTGGGTCTCCAAGAATTTATCTCAGTCCAAATACTTTGAATCAACCCATTGAGAGACTCTTTGAATCTTTTAGCTCGAGCTCTTCTAACCGGTCTAAGTGGAACTTTAATTAGCTCTTTTGTAACCGTGCATAGATTTGCATCAAAATAACTGGACATTAGCAGAGAGGATTTTACGATATTTACAAAGAATAAAAGATTACATGCTCACTTATAGGGATCTGATCATTTAGAGATCGTGAGGTATTTCTACTCCGATTACGCTAGATGCTAAGATAATAAAATATCCACTTCGGGTTATATTTATCTGCTTGCTAGTGGAGCTATATCATAGAAGAGTGTTAAGCAGACGCTTATAACTTTTTCTACTATGAAGACAAAATTTATAGCTTATCATAAGGCATCGAATCAAGGGATATAAATGTAGAATTTTATCACTAGGCTACGAATTATTGATGTCATTGAAAATCCATCGAAGATATGTTGTGATAATAGAGCTGTTATTCTATGTTCCAATAACAACATAAGCTCGTCAAATCTAAACACATAGACATTAAGTTTTTAGTTGATAGAAAAAGAGTTCAGAGTCACCTAGTATCTATAGAATATATCAGCACTAACTCCATGTTCGCAGATCCGCTCATCAAAGGTCAAACGCCTAAAGTGTTTCATAAGCACACTGCTCATATAGCTGTTGTACCATTTAAAGATATTCAGAATTAGTGAGAGTTAGAATTTACAAGTTCTCTTGTGATAGACACATTTATTATTTGATATCAATAAAGTGATGATTTTCTTTTACTTTGAATTTACATTTTACTTTCTATCTATATGTTGTTTTACATCAAGTTGCGGTTCTTACATAAAGTGAAAGACTAAGGATAATTTGTTGGAATAGTAAAGTAGGACTAAATGGAAATAGGCATGTAAGATAATTTTTCATGTAATTTCTATGTCACACATCCATACTTGATATGTCTCATTGTGTGTTGATTTGATAATCATTGATAGATTTAGTTGTTTACTTAAGTGCCTGAAAGTCCGATTTGGTTCCATATTAATATACAAAATGGTCCAGATGGTCATGAAAAGTAATTTTTTTAATTGACAGCAATAAAGTGTGCACTCAAATTTTCATTATATAATTATTTTAGGAAAACTCATGTAGCTCAAATGGAAGATTGTTGGGTTATATATATATGACCTATTATGAGGGCTACACGTGTTAGGGAATTGTATATATAAGGATTGTCTAGTAAGTAGGGGTAATTAAGTAATTTAATTATGGGCTTAAGAAATTCATAATTAAGTATGGGATGCCATTACAACAAAAAAAGAATCGAGCGATGACATAAAGTGAAAAGTCATTGCTATAAAGTCGCCGCATTAAATATGCTAATATAGATCTCTATAGCGATGATACTTTATGTCGTCATATTTAATTACCCTATAGCAGCAACTTTTTGTCGCCGTTTTAGAGTTATTTTTCTTTGAAATAATTATTTCTAATTAGTTTTAAAATGAGAAATTAAAAATAATTACATTCTAAATTAATTAAATTATTATATATTAATGTAATTAATTAATATAATTAAATATTAAATACTTAAATGACATTAATTAATATTAAAAAAATAATTACATTAAGAGTTGTCCAAAATTAAAATAAGTATAAACAACAAGTAATTAAATACTTACAATAAATATAAATATAATATAATAAAATCATGTAAACACATAATAACCATAAATTATGACTTTTTTAAAAATTACAAAACTAATTTTTAATATAACAAATTATCAAAAAAAAAAAAAAAAGAAAACAAAAACAGAAAATCAAAACTAGCCAGACTTATTAAGGTAATCGGCAGTGGCAGATAAGGGTAGATGGCGTCAGTGGCTGTTGGTAGTGATGGTAGCTAAACCCCAAAAAAAGAAACAAAAATTTAAAAAAATCAAGAGAAAGAAAGGGAGATGGATAAAAGGATAGTGAATATACTTGAGAGAGAGATGAAAATGAATTTATAGTGAGTGAGATGGAGTGTTTATGAGATAGAGGTTGAGATTTTGGGAAAGGGAAATTGGAGAGAGAGAATGACCACAGAGAAAGAAAAAGAATATGAGATGAAAAAAAAAGGAAGAAGAAGTGGTTTCTAGGTTGAATAAAATGCAGATCTAAAGTGGTGACAAAAGTTGCCGTTATAAACCCAATGTCACCACTTTAAATGAAATACTCTATTTCAATTAAGTTTACAAAATTTATGGGAGTCCATTTGCCCGCTAATATCAAAATTTTTTTTAAAACAATGACTAGGGTTAAAAATTAATTTAAAATATTATTTTCATTAATTAGTCATAATTAATTCTATAACTAAATATATATATTTTAAAATATAAGGTCTAAAGTGGCGACAATAGGTGCCCATTTAGGTTAGATATTTTTATCTCTTTATTTTTCTTGGTGCCCATTTCATTTTTTCTGAGAAAAATAGTGGCCCCAATAAATAATAAAAACTTAAAGTGGCGACAAGTCGCTGTTTTAAATTGAAAAATCCTAAAGTTGGGGTAAAAGTCACCATTTTAAACAAAAAAATTCTGAAACAGGGATAAAAGTCGCCACTTTAAGCTGATAAATATAAAATTGAGACAAAAAGTCAATACTTTAAACTAAAAACCCCTAAAGTGAGAAAAAAAGTCACCATTTTTCAATACTCAAAAAGTCCTATGGAATCTATAATAGTTCCTTTTTGATTGTCACTGATATAGGCATCGTCACTCTAGTGCTTTTTTGTTGTAGTGTGTGTAATATATAATTACCCAATACTAGACAGATTCGGATTGATAGGGTCTCTAGTAGCTATCAGTATATAAGGACATACTCTGTTTCTATCAACAGAGAAAGATCCTATTAAGCATACATAGAGTATTCTGGTTGTGGAAGGCCTTTTACTTTTAGGTTCTAATTAATATATTGTTTTCACTTACGTGATCACATCCTTTACTGTCAAACACAATGAATTTAGGTTAGTCACGAGTTTTATCTCAACAACTCATTTTCTGACAATTTGACATAATAGATTCTAAATTTGTATTTGGTTTGACAATCTATTATACATATCCAACGTCGAACACCAAGATCCAACAATTATCAGCTTGGGTGGAGATGCTTATATCAACACGGCCCAAAATAGTAGCCTAATAACAGAACGACATGCTGTTTTGTGTGAAAATGACCAACGGTCATAAACGCGAAAGGTTGTATAACATGAAAACCAATGTGATATAACTACAGAAAATGATATATGTTTTCAATAAAAGTGCCTAATCTACTATCTTTATACTTTTTTGTCTTACTACTTTAATATACACTCGTTTATGCTTTATAGAGACAAAAGAATGGAAAAGAGAGTGGTCTTAACACTCCTCATATTTACAATGAAAGAAAAAAGATAATTTTAGTAGCATAATTTTGTTTGTGCTAGTTTGAGGATTTGAGTGATTCTGTTATTAGTATGAATAGTTAAAAACTGAGACAAAAATTTTATTTTAAAATAAGAGTTCATGAACCAAAATTAAGACATAATATAGGTGAAGACTCTTCTACGATATTTTGAAAAATAAGAAACAAAACAGAGATTTAGGTTATTTACTTGGGCTACAAAGAAGTTTAGTCTAGGAAATATTAATGTCATACCAATTGGAAAAACGTGGCGTATTAGAAAGCGTAATATGGTTGTATAGTCATGTCGTACGAGTTAAAATAAAATAGTATAATTATAGTTTTTTTGTTTTTTTTGGTAAATGGTTCTAATGATTCCTAAAGTTTCGCCAGTTTGGCATACGGTCTCCAGTCTTTTTTATTTTTTTTGGCATTAAGTCCCAACCTTTTAATTCATTGGCATCCGTTTATCCCAATATCTTTTTTACCCAAAATTCTGTTAGAGAACATACTGGAGAAATGTTGCACTATTGATATTTCATGTTTCACCTATGGGCATAAAGAAAATCAATAAAATTTTCATCACCTAACTATGTTACTTCTTTAATGTAAAAATTTAATATTTTTCTTACAATAATTAAATGAATGTCTGATAGATCAAAAGTAAAATTTTAGCCAAATTTGACTAGGAATGTGTCATTTTTTTAGTTCCAAGAGTGACAAGGTTTTAATGTCATTACAATTTTTTCTCCAACAAATTGTTTCTTTTATACTCGCTAGTCCTTTGGATGTCTTTTTCCTTATAATTATTTGGACAATATTATTAGAGTTATTAGAGAATATCAAAGTAGAGGAAATAAATTCATTTGAACATCCTCTGCTACATAATTGTCAAAAAAAAAAATATTGAAATATAGTTAATTTCTCCTTTTCATACTTTACAATCTTATATGGTATCTAAGCAGTTGTTTTAAACAAAACATTGCAAAATATTTAGATGTAATATTATTGTTAATTCGAGATGTGAATGCCATAAAAAAAATTAAATAGAAGATCGGGCACCAAATTGCAAAACAAATGAAACGACAGGTATCAATAGTGCAAAATCTATCCTCTTCAAATAGTCTCTAGGGAATTTTAGATTGGAAAAGGTGTTGGACTTAACCGATACCAATGAATTAAACGGTTGGGAACTTGAATGCTAAAAAATATATAGGAGACACAATATGTAGGCAGGTGAAACATTAGAGAATTTTCGGTATTTACCCTTTATTATTATTATTATTTAAAAAATTTTCGCTTGTAATATATAATAGAGAATGACATTTACCTCAAATCAACTTATACATTCTGTTAATGTTGACAAACAGGATTAGTACATACTCTTAGCGATGGAAAACGACATGACAATTAACATCTGTTTTATTATTATTTTTTATTTGAAAGGAACATCTGTTTTATTTTTATAATATACTAGAAACTGGTTGATATTTAGAAAGAATATAATATTAATTTTAGCATGAACTTAATTTCCCTACCAATTAATCAAAGAAAGACCAGAAAAATTGTCTTATGCTACGTACATCGAATGTACGAAATGTACCTATATATCATTCATGCACTCCGTTTGGTACAAAATATCTAAATAATCTAATATTGACTGACGTAACTAATTAATTTCTTAATTATTAATTTGTTAAGTCATTCGTTTGATTGTTCTAGAGGATAAAACTGAATCACCTCATCCTCAAGGCTCAATATACATGTATGGGTGAGAAGAAAACAAAAAAGTGAGTACAAAATGCTAACTTTGCCGTCTTATCAAGCACGGCACCTAGTGATCCAAGTTGTGATAAATTCTTGGCAGTATAACTCTCTTATTTTTATTTTGTTCTTATTATTTGAAGTTTTCTCGGTAGAACTTTGACACAAATGATAAAATAATTTTGTTATGCCATCGAGCTTATCTAGAAGAAGTCTTTAGAGTACTCAAACAAATATATAGCCATGTATGCTTTGGGGAAGGTACTTGCTTTTGTCAATATAACTTGGTCAACCTTTAGAAAATGAGTTGTAAGGCTAATATGATTGGAAGTACATATATTATACATATATTGCCATCATACAAACTTTCACAACATATGTAGACCAAGTGCATGCTTGTGATCATATCGGAGAAAGATACAGTCGATACTAATTCATATAATTTAAACCTTTTTTTTTTTTTTTAACGCAAAACACTGATGGATGAGAAGAAGCATCATAGAACTCTTAATGAAAAATTCATGTATATTAAACCCTTATCTTGAATATATGACCAAATTTTAATGAGCTGTTTATTCTTCAAATTAGCATTCTTCGTTATAACTTGGAAGTAATATTGAAGCAGACTTTGTTCAGCTGCTCCGTATTTAATTTATACAGATACATTATTTATAGATATGCAGCTACATTCTACAGCTGGTAGGCTGTCAAGATTGACTTTATAGTACTAGACAAAAATGATGGACTAAGAAAAGAAAAGATATGTAATGAAGTGTTTTGAAAGCGAATTGAATTTCTTGATTTACGAGGTGCTTTTTCTGAATAATATAATTATTGCTGATTTAATCATTACGGATTTTACTCGGATTATGAAGTTTCAGTTTTGTTATTTCTTTCTAAAATAAGAACAAAGGCTTTCAGTTTTATTTTGATAGCGAGACAAAACTTTGTGAGCACGCAAACGTAATTTCTCCGCAAAAATAAGTATTAGGTTGCATTTTTTTTTAATTGGGATAATAACATTAAAATATTCTGAATTTTATTTTTTCTGAGAAAAAAATCTTGATTTTTGAATGTCTACAAAATAATACATTCACTTGTAAATTTCTATAAAATAATATTTTGATTTTTGAATTTTTGTAAAATAATATTCTCACTTTTGAATTCTAAATTAGTACTCTAACAATTAAAATTCTTACAAATTAATACTTTAATATTTGAAATTCATATAATTTATAACCTTAATGCCTAATTAATTAATTTTAATAATAAAAACATGGTAGTAGTCATCGTTAACTTATGATGTCAATCACTAGTTGACTAGATAATCTATTATTTAACATGTATGCAGATACTTTATAAGCGAGAGATACGTATGGATGTTTTGTGTTTTACACCTTTATATTTATATTCAAAAATAATAATATGTTATATTTAAATTCATACGATTTATTTTTTCTATTTTCTAAAATTATTAATAATTGATATATGAATAAGTGACATTTTCAGAATGCCGCTAAATTTATAATTTTGTGGCATTTTGCATATGCTACTAAATCCAGATTTAGTGGTATTTATAAAATGCTACTAAATAAAACTACTAATTGCATTTGAAAAATGCCTTTAAAAATAAATTTTAGTGACATTTTTCAATTGTTACCAAATCTAAATTATTAAAATTGTATTTAAAATATCATAATATCCTTATAAACTAGTGACATTTTTCAGCAAATGCTACTAAATAATACTATTATGACATTTTTAGGACTATTGTCACTAAATAAAACGCCACTTGTTCATGCTTTTGTTGTAGTGCGTACAAACCCCGATCCCCAAGGCAAACTATATGAACTGAACTTACAAAAGCATTTCATGGAGCACTACTTCAGAGTTCGGAGCGCTATTGGATTATTTTATTGTTATTATTATATGGCTGTATGATGCCATTAATTAATCAAAGTTGAAAAGTACATAAATACCTATATTTCTAAGCATATTTTCATGAACACCAATGTTTATTTTTATTTCACAAATACCTTTTTTATTAATATTTTTGGAGAAATATATACCATAAATATTTTATACATAAAATGTATACTACGATATATCTTGATGAATAACATAATATCTAAACATCAATATACATAATCAGTATACATTTCAAAATGTACACTTACATATAAATTTATATTATAAATATAAATCTTATGAGAAATTTTACATTGAAAATGTATATCACACAAATTTTGCATATTAAACATGTACCCAAAAAGGGTATTTTTGAAATAAAATAAAAATAGTATTTATGAAAAAAATACGGGATAAAAATGGACACTGGGTGTAAATTTATCTTAGCTTTATTATTGAGGAAATTTGATTTTTTATAGTTTTGTTTCCAATAAAATTGAAAAATCTCAGATTTAATTATAAAAATACCACTTTTAAAAGTATTTACAAAATACCATTTTTATTAATTAATGAGATAATAAAGATAACTAATCAAGTTATCTGAGATAATTTGAATAGTTATTTCAAGTAACTGGATTGGTTATTCTAAGTAACTTAACTAGTTACTTCGAGTCCTATTGAAGAATACAAATTTTAAAGAAAAATGATATTTTTCTAAATATTTTTAAAAATGTTATTTGTCTAATAATACTTTTAAAAAGTAATATTTTTCTAAAGGGATTTTTCAAAAACATTAGTCAATCCAAGATTTTTCAATTTTTGGTACCTTGGGCCTAGAATTTTTAAATAGCACTTTATTATTTAGTATCAATTTCTTTGGAAGGGCCCCATTAAATGTTTTGGTCCATTAATTTAAATTCAGTAATCCAAGGGAAAAATTTATAAATACCCGTTTTTAAAACCATATTTCTATAAATACCTGTTTTTTTAATTTTCATTTCATGAATTCTCGTTTTTATACCCATTTTGTTAGAAATATAGATCACTAGTATTTTAAATATGAAATGTGTTCATAAATCAAGGGTATACTATAATACACATTTCATGAATAAAAATTACACTAAAAATTGGTACATATTTCAAAATGTATGTCATAGGTTAAATTTTTAATGAAAAATATAAATTATGGTAAACATTTATATTATAAATGTATATTGTTCATGTTTTACATATTAAATGTGTACTGCATGGGTATAAATTTACATTGTAAATATATAGTACTCATATTTTGTACGTAAAATGTGTACCATAAAAACGGGTTATTTTGAAAGAAAAATTAAAAAGAGTATTTATGAAAATAAGTTATAAAAACGGATACTAGGGTAAATTTCTTGAAAAAGACTTCTCTAGCCCAGTGAAGACAATATTCAGCAGCTATCAGCTCCTCGGGTAGAGATGGTATATCAGCTTGGCCCAGACTAGAAGCCCAGTAATGGAATGACACGCTGTTTTGTATGAAAATGACGAATCAACTCCTATAGTCGTAAAACACGACATGTCGTGTAACAAGAAAAACCAATGTGATATAACTGAAGAAAACATACTCTTGTTGGTGGAAAACGACATGACGATTATCAAGACACGACATGTCGTATGGGTGAAGAAACATTCATCAAAACAATCACTACAGATTGCCCTATGAACAGACCAGATTGAACGACTGACATCCAGGAGCCTTAGCTGAACCTGGCTCTCCTTGATTTCGAGACGTAAAAGCAGAGTGAGGAAGAAGAAGAGGCCCGAGCCCATTGAATGAAAAACTTCAACTGTAAATAACTGAACCAATACGAACCGTTGGATCAAAAGCAGAACCACCGTATAGGGAGTCAGATTGGATCCGGATTCCAATTCCAGAGGTCCAGATGACGGATTCGAATCTGGAGTTGCAGGAATCAGGCTGGGAGGAGCTGAGGAAGGAGGCCCGCAAGATCGAAGGCGATCTCGACGTCAAGCTATCTTCCTACGCCAAGCTCGGTGCTAGGTTCACCCAAGGAGGTACCTTCGCATTTCCCATTCTCTCTTTGTTTGGTTTTGTGTATTGCATTTTTCTCAGTGAAATTTGTGAATTGTTCGGACTGGTGGGTTGCCCATAGATTTGATTAATTTGTAATTTTTTGTATGGAGAATTGAGAGTGTATATAAGTGATACATAGTTTATTTTGATGGAAATTGAAAATCGAAGTGACCCAATTGTGAAATTGCTGCTTTGGTTGAGGGAAATGGGATAGATAGACTTGGGAATTTTCCACGGAAAAAAAAAAAAAAAAAACAGAAGTTTAGTGATCTGTTCTGCGTTTTGCTTTATATATATAGATTTGATTGACTGTAGTTTTTTATGTGAAGAAGTGAGAGTTTCTTAGTTTATTTTGCTGGAAATGGATAATTAAAGTGACCCAACTGCGAAATTGAGGCTGTGGTTGTCCTACTTATTTGGTAGAAGGAAATTGGATTTATAGAGTTGGGAATTTTCCCGTAAAAACGACTGAATTGTGGTGATCTGTTTTGCATTTTGATATGTAGAGAGAGAAGTTCAAAATGATAAATTTTACTTTCCGAAGAATAAGACTTGGCTTTCTTAGTTTAATGGTGCTATTGTATTTATGGATAGAATACTTTTTTTTGCAAAGTTTTTTGATGGTTTTACTTGGAATTATTCTTGTCCTTTGGGGAAAAATGCATCATAAATGGGTCAGATTGTTGGCCATTGTGATAAAAAACGTTTTGGAATCAGGTTATGTGGATACTGGATCACCAACTGTTGGGTCCAGCAGGTCATGGAAGTCCATGGAAATGGAGATTCAATCTTTGCTTGAGAAGCTGTTGGATATAAATGATTCAATGAGTCGATGTGCTGCTTCTGCTGCACCAGCTACTTCTGTTACTCAAAAACTAGCAAGGCACAGAGACATACTTCATGAGTTTACACAGGTTTTTTCCTCTTTTTTTTCTTTTTTTTATCCCAAAGAAATAATTTCTCAGTCTTAGCATTTGATTATGAATTTGAGGACTACGTATTCGCCAAGAAAGAACTACATTTCCCAAGTGAAATCTTACATGGTTCATTATTATTTTGCATCAAGTAGAGAATTTAAACATGACAGTTTGTATCATGTATGTACTTTTGGAAACTTATAATGAGTCTCATTGATTTCTCAACGTCTTGAAGTTGAGATTTCATCAGATATATCTTCATAATCACACTATTCGACTAGTCTCACTGGGTTTTTCAGACAAAGTTACTACATATTTTACCTGAGGAGACATTAGACAGTCAGTCCCTACTTCTTTAAACTGATCCTATTGCTATTAAAATGAACACTATGATTCTTACTTCTACTGTGCCTTTAACTCTACTCTTCTAGAATGAACAGTGATTATGAAACCGATCTTATTTTGCTTTCCATTGGATATATTATTTGAATGAGTATTTTCAAAACACGAATTAAGTTAATCATGAGTTAAAACATACTAAGTTAATCAGTACTTATAACATACTAAGTTAACCAGTACTTAAAACATATTTAGCAAATTTCTAATTCCTATAGATTCATGCTTTTTGAAAAGGTACTTCCTCTGAGGGCCAATTATGGTTATAGCAGGTCAGGGTGGAATTACGCTGGTGCTAATGTTATAGTTACAAGAATAAGTTCTCTCAATTTTTCTGATTATTATATCCTGAACTTCTTTCTTACAAGTAAATATGCAAAAAGTGCATGGCAGTGATGCATTCAATGGTTACTTCCTAGACCGTGATAATAAGCCGAAATCACTTCTAAATAGGACCTGTGAAATAATAAATATGTTGATTTTACAAACGGACATGTCTCTTTAGGAATTTAGACGAATCAAGGGAAACATAAGCTCATTGAGAGAGCACGCAGAGCTTCTGAGTTCAGTCAGGGAGGACATCAGCGAGTTTAAGGTGGGAGACCTTTACATAAAATTACTGTTCTATTTCATGTTTTTTACCTTTTATTTGTTATTTGACCAACTCAGACTGATTTATGTGCCTTCGTGCAGGCAGCTGGGAGTATGTCACCGAGAATGCAGTTGTTAAGGGAGAGAGCCGCCATCCATGGAAGTATATCTCATGTAAGCTAAAATGCTATTCTGTAGCCATTAGGGGTGATGTTTTATGCCTGCAAATTCCCATATATTATACATCTTATCAAGAACAATGCGTTGTTAAGGCCTCATTTTCTCATAAAAAGAAAACCCTCAAAATGTTCTTATAGATTATTAAACAGTAACCAGTAAGCGCCCTTTTGCATATGCTATTTTCTTGTCAGTTCCATTGCATAATTGGATAAAAAAAAAGGCTTCTTAGCGGTAATTCAAATATAGACATAAGGTCCCCCGGCAAAAAAGGAAAAATAAAGACATAATGTGGTTATTGAGGTTTTGGGTTCGCTTCTATGCAGATTGATGATGTGATTAGTCAAGCTCAAACAACAAGGGCAGTCTTGGGCTCTCAAAGGGCTTTGTTTGGAGATGTTCAAGGGAAAGTGAAACTTCTAAGTGACAAGTTTCCTGTCATCCGTGGCCTGCTTGGTACTTCATGAAGCAACTGCACTACTATTTTGATTGCTTGATACGATGTATAACTAAAATTGTTATCCAACTTTTTGTAGGTTCAATCAGAAGGCGACGATCAAGAGACACTCTTATACTGTCTGCAGTAATTGCGGCTTGTACCCTGTTTCTTATCATCTATTGGCTTTCAAAATAGTTAGAGATGTGATTTATTGATAGAGAGTTATAAATGGTGCTGCCTTCTTAGGGAATTTTGCTTCTATTGTTATGACAAATCAATTTTACTGTTTCAAAGAAGTTGATGGCACTTGTTGGTGCCATTGCCCATGAATCTATTAGTTTCTTATGGTTTTCATTTCCCAAGCTCTGTGCATAATGTCTTGTTTAATTTCGAAAAACTTTCGTCATGGGCATTGACATCTCTCAAAACAAGAAAGGCCGGGAATGGAGTTAAGGTTGGTAAAGGTTGCATTTTAATCATAACCATTGGGCAAAAGGGACAGGGAAACAAAAAGAAAGGAAACGACATTAAAAACATTAAAATTTTTCCTAATCAAAATTTGAGAAGAGGACTGTCAAGTACGTGTGTATGATCTACGGTTGAAAATAGATACCGGGCTCGAGATATGATGTTGAACCCACCTGCAGACCGCATGGCCACACTCTGCAGCTATATATGTAAGAAAGGCTGCAAATGAAGCAGAACAAAAGAAAGTTAGAGAGAGAGAGATAGAGAGAGAGAGAGAGAGAGAGACCATATGCCATTGAAGGCGAGACAGTACACGTGGCCGTGCTTTACAGAAGAAAACAAGAAAATGGATCCTAGTTTGATAGTCTTGTTTTGCTACATGGAAAATAGGGATCCCCATAGCTTATAGATATAGCTTAATTCAGTGCGACAGTAATCTGTACTCCATGCAGACACACCACACTCCTTCACCTACCCCTTACTCCGTTTTCACATGCCAGCCAATATAACTGCGACCTTTTTATTAATGATCATCTTTATTGGATTTCTACCGTTTACTGATGAGAAAGAGTACTTTCGAGACCCTTTTATCAATTAATAATGGCAAGTGAAACTGAGACCATACACGATATTTTATATATATATATATATATATATAGGTTACCAATCTAATACGTATTTTTTTCTTTATTCATAAGTAGTTATTTTTTTTAGCCGTTAGATCACCATCATTAGTAATCTAATAGGTAGTTATTTTTTTTTGGCCGTTAGATCACCATTAATGGTGATCTAATGATTATAATGAAGTGCATAAAACAATATATATGTCAAATTTTCATTGACCAAATTGATACCTATACATAGGTAAAAAAAAAATACCTACTGGATTGGTAACCATATATATATATATAAAATATAGTAGGATGAAATACCAAACGGGGACCGATTATATTACATGAGATAACTATTGCATAATACATAATACATTTGTCTAATATTATACTCGATAAATGTATTGAGAATTAGCTAAATCACGTAACGGATTAGTCTCCGTTTACGACTTGGCGTTTACGACAAGGCAAGTGGACAAATACCTTTGAATTCTGAATTTGTTTATTGACACTTATATATTTTATATCTATTTGATTAAAATTAATAATTATTTCCCTATAATTTTGAATTTAGACGCCCACCCAATGCATATTTGCTCAAAATTAAGAATTAGTATGACTATTTTTTTTATTCATTTGAGTATGAAAATATGATTCCATTAATAATATAATCACAAAATTATTTGAATGTATTATTTTAAACTTTTTTTATGCTTTCATTTTGTTCAACAAAATTTACTGCCGCCTCTGAACTTTAATACTGGATCGTCCGCTGCTAAACTTTGATACTGGATTATCCACAGCTGAACGAAACTACATCCAAAGCCTGCTATAGGGCATGATAAAAATACCTATTATACTAGCTCTCTCTCTCTCTCTCTCTCTATATATATATATAAGCCTGCTATAGGGCATGATAAAAATACCTATTATACTAGCTCTCTCTCTCTCTATATATATATATATGTATATATATATGTGGCCTTTGGTCTTTTAGACTCTTTGCTTTCTTAGTTTGTTGTCAATGTACCACGATATAATGCATGCTTAAAACGACGACGTTGGAAAAGCCAAAATATTGAAAGCTTAAAAAGCGGCCCTGCTAGAAGGAAAAAATCGAAGCAATCACGTGATTGTGAAAAATTGGCACAGAATTCAGATGCGTTGATAACAGAATTTAAAAAAGGGAAGAAAAGCTTAGACGCTTGTGGTTAATGCCTCGACGGTAAAAGAAAAAACATTAAACATAGGGATGATCACTAGTCACTGTCAGGTACGGTTTCCGTACACTTACATGTCTACTTTCTGCAAATAATTGCAGCTCATTACACATATATAAATGATATATTAAATATGTATAGTGTATACACACAATTACACGTATGTACATGACACTCCTCACGGGCTATTCCTAGTGTCATGACCAACAATCATCAAACTTAGTTGAAATTTTATTATTTTTTCCCTCTAGAAGTTCCAAGTTTTGTTTATCCTAATAGATTTTTTTTTCCTTTTCTTTTCTTGACAGTAAAATGTTATCTTGAACCGAAACATGGTTACGTGGCATTTAAGAAGAACACAAGTATCACTTCCGTATTTTTATTTTCGGCTGGAAGACTGTAAAGTAATATTGCTCAGTGTTATTATAAATATAAAAGAAAAATAGAACGTTGTTATATCCTCCAACTTGGCAAAGAAAAACAGGTGTCTTTTGATGTTCTTCAACAGTACAACTGATCTTTTTCTCATACGTATCAGAATTGTGAGCCTATAGTATACATACATGTACACGTATATGTGTTCTGCGTGTGAGCATGTATATACATTCCTTTACACCCTGAAAGCCCATTTATATCATAAAATACTCGTAGAAATTGATTATCAATAAGTCATCATGTAAGAATCTTAAGACTTAAAATGAATGCTTATATAATTTTATTATCGGAATGTGGCATGGTGGGCTTACACCCATCGATCATTTCTCCTTTTGTTTATACGTCCAGTTAGGATGTGTAAAAAATTAGTTTCGGTCTACTCCCTAACATTTTTTCCTTTTTTTAAGTGTGCAAATGGATTCCAACATGATATGCTTGTAAACACACTTTTTAATACTTTTTAATGATCACAATAAATGGTTATAATTTATAAATATACAATTTTTTTTTTTTGCAATAAAAAAGATAATGGAAAACTAGTTCTAGTTAAACATTAAGATGACTGACATAAAGTTAAGTTTTTACTAATCTTAAATTGTTGGATGTCTTAAGTCTAAATATATTGACGCAATATCGTCCTGTCACAGACGCAAAGCTTTGTGTTTGGTTATTAATGTGGCCTGTGGGGGTTTAGAAGTAGTATAGTGAACTCCTCCCTGACCAAAACATTAGAGATTTTTCACCTGTATTCGGTTGGCCTGGTTTTTACTGGTACACAAAAAGGATAATAGGGGGCCAATGTTGTATAGTGAGATTACAAAGAGTCTAAGTAGTGTGCAATACAAAAAAAAAAAAAAAAAAAAAATCACCATTTAGTGATAATTTTTTAGTCACAGAAAAAAATTTTTGTGATTAGATATAATATTTAATCGCAGCTAAAAATTTGTATAGCGACTAAAAACTAAAATTTAGTCACAAATTGTAATTAGTATATCCTATTAGTATCATATTTTTTTTTATATAATAATGAAATAAGTTATGATTAAAAGTACATTTAGTCGCAACAAATCAAATAATTTTTTACTAAAATTTTATGCTCCGTCATCAGAACATATTGATAATTGATAATGACATTTTTTTAGTTATGAATTTGTTAAGTGAAATTATCTTGAAACTGTGTAAAAGTTTTGGAGAGAGCAATCCAACATTAAGTGGCTTAATTTCTAAAGGAGAGAGTAATTCGGCTTTTTTCCATTCTTTGTTGCGCATTAGGAAGTCAAAAAGGCCTCTTCTTCTTTTTGGATTGGAGATTTTTTTCCCCCCGTGAAGATCTGGTTATTTGATTTTTATCAGTCTCTTTTTTTCGTCAGGTTGGAGGTTATTATCGTGAAATGTTGACGGTTTCACATCAAGATAATGCATTTCTTACCCTTTTTTTTTTTTTTCGGAGTTGCTGGCATATTATTTATTGGGACAGATGTTACCAAAGCGGTATAGAGCTTCTTTTATACGTGGTGTCTTTTTCCTGTCCTAAATTCTAACTTTATGGTTATAATTCCTAAAGTAACTTTATGGTTATAATTCCTAAAGTGACTAATGTTGTTTCCATTGATCGATTCCGTTTTAACTACAGTCTTAAGTAACTTTCTTTTTAAGATCATTGCTAAGATTATTGCGAACAGCAGATTGGCCTTTATTGCTTGTAATATTTTACGAGGGCATCATATTTTGAATTGTATTGCAATGACTTCTGACATTATGTTAGTGCTCTAGAAAAGAAGTGCCATAGGGGGAACGTCGCTTTGAATATTGATATGAAAATGTTTTTGATTCTATGAACTGTCCTTTTATTCTCCACGCTATGAAAATTGAGTTTCTACGACCGTTTTTGGGTTTTGATTTTGGAAATTTTCCTTTCTAGTACTCGGCTTTTCATTCTCGTTAATTAGTGGTTCTCCACGAGGCTATTTCAGTTTGTGGTAGAGGATTCTGTTAAGGGACCGTCTGTGTTACAGAGAATTTTTTAAGTAGATATTTAATCTCATCTCGTGGCTGCCAAAAAAATTTCTGCTCTATGTCTTCGCCTCGTGGTGGTTGTGGACTTGTGGTCCTTACACTTGCTTTATGCCAATCATGTCTTGATTTATGAGAAGCACTAGTAAAATATTAGTCCTATTTCTAAGGCTTTTAATTTATACGGCGCTCTATAGTTAACTGCGAGTAATTTAGTCTTCTTTTTTTTTTATTTATTTATTTATCAATATTTTAAAATTAATTTAAGTAGATATTTATTTTTTTAATTTTTTAATTAAATATTTAAATATATATTTTAATACTTAATAAATATATTTATTTGCTAACTAACTTCAATTAATGCAATAAATGTAATGATGTATATTTTTATACGTAATATATAATATTTTATATTTAATATATAAAAATATGTAAAAAAATATTTTATTATAATATTTAAAAAATAAATATTTATTCATTTATTTAAATTAGACTCTTTATATTTTTTTGAGAAATACATTACATACATCACTATAGGGAAGGAAAGTTCCATAAAGATCCAACCCAATCCCACTTCTCTTACTTCTCATAGAAGAAGCTGGCCACACGAGCTACTGCTCGTGGGCACAAAGGAGTACTTTTCCTTTTTCTTTACTTGGGCTTTTCCTCTTTTCAAAGGTTGCTCTTAGTTGCCTCGCTTGCTGATAAAATTTTGCAGAAATTCTCTACTTGGAAAGGTTCGTTTTGGATAAGTAGTCGCTTGGTTCTAAACTTCTAATCAATTCGGTTTTTATAAGTTCGTTTTTTCACATTTATATATGGTGTATAAGTGGCCAACAGGTTTGTTAAAAGACATGAATAAGGCTATTCGCAATTTTTTATCGACTGAATCTATTAATACACGAAAGAGGTTGTTACTGTTGCTTAGCATCATTGTTGTCTTCCTTCCACGAAAGGTGGGATTGGTATTAAGGGTCTTATCACCATGAATAAGCCTTTTTTGTGCAAACTCACTTGGAAGTTCATGAATTCTTTCTCCTTTATTCTCTCTTTTATGAGAAGTCATTGTCTTAAACATCTCAATAATCGTCAATTGTGGTGTGTCTTTTCTTCTTTATTTGATCAGGTTTGAGGGATCATTTTTTCTTTACTTCTAAATGTCAGTAGATTATTGGTCAACACTTTGGAGTGAAACTTTGGCAAGATAATTGGTTAGGATCAATTCTTGTTGAAGATACTATTCAGTTAAAAAAGTAATAATAAAGCTTTGATCTCGGATATTTATAATAGTGATTGTTAGAACTTGAGTCTAATTCACTGCATTCTGGCCTTACGCCGAATTAGATTGATGAGCTGCAAATTCTTAGGAGATTTCAAGTCATGAACAGTGTCGGCCATCTAAAGCTCCTAGTATTTTTTCAGTTACTTCGTTTCCTCTGCTTCCAAGATGAATTAAGTTTAACACTATGGGCCGGCTGACAACGATAGTCTGGGTCTTGCTATAGCTGCAGGAGTGTCTTTTGCACTTGTTGGTGGGTTCGTCAAAGTTTGTTTCTCTATTATGCTGGGTTTGTGTTATGCTTTTGAAGCCGAGCTACTTGCCGCTATTCATGATGCTATTATATGTGTTTCAGAGAAGACTCAGAAGAGTCGGCATTGCATTTGAAAGTGACTCGTCCTATTTAGTCTCACTATTACGTACTTATAGAATCACAGATAGTTGGTTATCCAAACGGAAATTTTGTCTTCATATTTTATCTTCCAAACAGATTTATGTTCGATCTTGCCTCACATGTGGTTGATCTCGTGGAGCTAGCCTAGTTGGCGGACTTCTATGGTTGAAAATAAACTTGTTTAAATTCATAAGAAGTGTTTTAAGCCCATCAATACGAGGCTCAATAAGTTGGATTTAACCCAAGTACAAAACTTATAAAAGAAAAAACCCAAGTCCAAATTAAAGAAGCCTTCCACCTAGAATTTTCTAGTATTACTTAGATATTAGCTTTTTGCATGTGAATTATTTGATTATTTAGATTATTATTAGAAGTGTGTAAAAGAAAATATGTGTGGTTTAAGGATTTTTGTAATTGTTTATTTGTGTGGTTCTCATTGTTTCTCATGTAGTATAAATACCCATTCTCATTTGAGTTCTAAGCATCAAGTAAGAAGCAAAGCTTCTAAGAGTGAAGAGAAGAGAGAAAGAAGCATAGCTTATAATGAGTGAGTGAGCTTGAAGAGTAAAGTTGAGAATTTTCTCTTGTAAAAGTATTTGAGTGAATAATAAAATTTGTTTTACTTTCTAACAAAGTTGTATCAGAGCGAGGTTGTGAGTTCTCATGAAATTCTAAGTATGCTCTGTAGTTGCAGTTTTAACTGATCTTCCATATCAGAAAAGAATTTTTAAGATTGAGAGTATTATCTATTTATTCCAAATATACTCCTATTACATATCAAATCGAAGAGCTTGACGAAACAAAACCACTGCTGCAAAAATCAGCCAAATCAGAGTCCGAATGATTTTGAACGAGTTGTCAAAAGTTTGCTATCATAATTGAGTCAAATTACAGAGTTAAACTGAGTCAGAGCTGTTTAACCAAACCGTTATAGCCATTGACCGAGCCGTTAGAGCTATTGACCAAGCCCTCAGAGCCATTGGATCGCACTGTTGACTACATCGTCAGAGCTATTGACTGCACCGTTGATCGTTGACCGAGCATTGACTTTGACCAGTTGATATAGAAGTTAATCTTAAAGTTTTTCGACGTTCCGAATCAATCTGCGTAGTCGAAAAATTTAAAAGTTTACTCTGTTAAGAGTTATACCTACCGGCAGTTTAGCTTCTCTTCAAGTTCCACCACTTCAAGGTAACAACTTTGATAATTGGACGATCAAAATGAAGATCCTCCTTGGAGCACATGATGTTTGGAAAGTAGTAAAGAAAGGCTACGAAGAGCCAAGAGATGAGGCAATACTATCATCAACACAGAAGGATAGCTTAAAAGATTCAAGAAAGAGAGACAAAAAAACTCTATTTCTCATCTACCAGGCCTTAGATGACGACAGATTTGAGAAAATCTCAAGTGCAACTTCCGCTAAAGAAGCATAGGAGAAACTTCAAATTTCATATAAGAGAGAAGAAAAGGTTAAAAAGGTCCGTCTTCAAACTTAAGAGGAGAGTTTGATTTACTACACATAATGGAGACTGAGTCAGTTTCTGACTACTTCTCAAGAGTTCTAGCCATTTCGAATCAAATGTAGTGCAATGGTGAGAAACTTGAAAATGTTATGATCATGGAAAAGATTCTTTGATCATTAGACTCAAAGTTCGAGAATATTATTACTGTCATCGAAGAAACTAAAGATTTGGGAGCCATGATAATAGAACAACTCTTGGGTTCTTTACAAATTCACGAAGAAAAAAAAAAGAAGAAACCAAATTTTAAGGAGCAGCTTCTCAAGACACAACTTTCAGAGAACGAAGATAGCCAATGTAATGAAAGAAGTCAACATGGTCGTGATAGAGGATAAGCCCGAGGACAAAGATGTAGTATAAGTCGAGATCGTGGACGAGGTTGGAATTACAACAACCACAATTATCATATCAATAATTTCAAAAGAGGAGAAAGCTCTAAAAGAGGTCGTGATAGAGGTCGAATGAACTCAAGGCCTAAGAAGTCTCAAGTAGAATGTTTCAATTGTCACTAGTTTGGCCATTATGCTAGAGAGTGTAGAGTACCTAATAGCATAATTAAAGAGAAAGTCAATTACGTTGAAGAGAAAAGGGAAGAAAATGACATCGTGCTACTAGCATATAACAACAACGGAGGACAAGACAACACATGGTATCTTGACATCGGTGCTAGCAATCATATGTGTGGCGTTGATCAATGTTCATAAAGCTTGATGAATCAATCAGTGGGAGTATTTCTTTCGGTGATAATTCAAAATTAGTGACAAAAGGAAAGTGTAAAATTCTTATCTACTTGAAAAATGGTTGGCATCAATTTATTTCAAATATTTATTATGTGCCCACAATGAAAACAAACATCTTGAGTTTGGGACAACTCTTAGAAAGGCTATGATATTTACTTGAAAGATTATAGTCTTTCTATAAGAGATAATAACATATACTTGATTTCCAAGGTGCCTATGTCAAGAAATAGAATGTTCTTATTGAATATTCAAAATGATATAGCAAAATTTCCGAAAGCATGTTACAAGGATTCATCATGGCTATAGTATTTGAGATTCATGCATCTCAACTTTGGAGGACTAGAGCTACTATCCAAGAAAGAAATGGTGAGAGGTTTGCCATGCATCAATCATTTTGATCAGCTTTGTGAAGGATGCTTACTCGGGAAGCAATTCAGGAAAAGCTTTTCAAAAGAGTCGAATTCAAGAGACTAGAAGCCACTAGAGCTCGTGCATATAGATGTGTACGGTCCTATCAAACCAAGTTCTTTCAGTAAGAGTAATTATTTCTTGCTCTTTATTAATGATCTCTCAAGAGAAGGACTTGGGTTTATTTCTTGAAACAAAAATCAGAAGTCTTTGAAGCTTTCAAGAAGTTCAAGGCTGCTGTAGAGAAGGAAAATGGTCTTCAGATCAAAGCCATGAGATATAATAGAGGAGGAGAATTCACTTCAAAAGAGTTCCAAGAATTTTGCAAAGCAAATGGAATTCGACGACCTTTAACCGTTCCAAGATCCCCTCAACAAAATGGCGTAGCAGAAATGAAGAACTGGACCATCCTCAACATAGCTCGAAGCATGCTAAAAAGTAAGAGATTACCCAAAGAGTTCTGGGAAGAAGCGGTTGCATATGGAGTTTACTTGTCCAATCGATCTCCAACAAAAAATGCATGGGGAAAGACACCACAAGAAACATGGAACGGAAGGAAGCCTGGGATCTCCCACTTAAGAGTCTTTGGAAGCATAGCCCATGTGCATATGCCAGACGAACATAAAACCAAGCTTTATAATAAAAGCGAGAAGTTCAGTTTCATCTGCTACGACACCAACTCCAAAGGATATAAGTTATACAATCGTAACAATGGAAAAATAATTATCAGCCGAGATGTAATATTCGATGAAGAAGGTGAATAGGACTTTGATTCTCAAATAAATGACTATAATTTTTTTCTATAATTTGAAGATATAGAAACACCAGTAGAGCAAGCAAGAGAAGTCTATCAGGGGGCTATTACTCCACCTTCCTCATCAACATCATCCACTCATGAAGATTCATCTCCATCTTTCTTAACTGAGAGGCATGAAGAACGTACAAGAAGCCTTGAAGATCTATATGAGATGACTGATAGACTTGAAAACCTCACTCTATTTTGTCTATTTACTGATTGTGAACCGGTGAACTTCTAAGAGGCTATACAAGATGAAAAATGGAGGAATGCGATGGATGAAGAAGTCAAAGCCATAGAGAAGAATGACACTTGGGAACTATCTACTCTTCCTAAAGGTCATAAAGCTATCGGTGTAAAATAGGTGTACAAGGTGAAGAAGAATGCCAATGGAGAGGTAGAAAGATACAAAGTAAAGCTAGTCGCAAAAAGCTATAGTCAAAGAGCCAGCATTGACAATGACGAGGTATTCGCTCCAGTTGCACGATTCGAAACTATAAGACTAATTATTTCTCTTGCTGCTTAGAATAAATGAAAGATTCATCATATGGATGTAAAGTCCGCATTTCTGAATGGAGTTCTTGAAGAAGAAGTCTATATCGAACAACCATTGGGTTATGAGATGAAAGGTATAAAGATAAGGTTTTGAAATTGAAGAAGGCTCTTTATGGTCTTAAGCAAGCACCAAGAGCATGAAACAACCAAATTGACAAATATTTCCAAGAGAATGGATTCATTAAGTGCCCTTATGAACATGCTCTCTATGTTAAGACTAAAGATGGAGATATTTTGGTCGTATGCTTGTACATAGATGATCTCATATTGACTGGAAGTAATCCAAGGATGTTTGATGAATTCAAGAGAGTAATAATACATGAGTTTGAAATGACAGACATCAGACTTATGGCATACTACCTCGGTATAGAAGTCAAGCAAAAGGAAGAAGATATCTTTTCTCTTAAGAAAGCTATACAAAGGAAATCCTAAAGAAGTTCAATATGGATGATTGCAAGCCGATAAGTACACCATTGGAGTGCAAAATAAAATTTTTCAAAGATGATAAAGGAGAAAAGGTGGATCCAATACTCTTTAAGAGCCTTGTTGGATGCCTTCGGTACTTGATATGTACAAGGCCTGATATTTCCTATGCAACTAGACTAGTGAGTCATTACATGGAAACTCCAACAACTACTCACTTCAAAGCTGCAAAGAGAATTCTCTGTTATCTAAAAAGTACGATCAATCTTGGCTTGTTCTATTCAATTTCTAATGATTACAAACTCATTGGTTACAGTGATAGTGATCAGGGCAGAGATATTGATGATCGAAAAAGCACAACTGGTTTTGTGTTTTTCATGGGAGAAACCACCTTCACCTGAGTATCTAAGAAACAATCAATTGTCACCCTTTCCACATGCAATCTGGCTAAGAAGGTGGTTGAAAGAGTTAAAAATGCCTCAAAATGAGCCAACGGAGATTTGTATCGACAATAAGTTAGCAATAGCTTTGGCTAAAAATCCAATCTTTCATGACTGAAGCAAGCATATCGACACTCGCTATCATTACATAAGAGAATGTGTTGCAAACAAAGAAGTATAATTGGAGTAAGTGAGATCACATGATCAGATTGCTAATATTTTCACCAAGCCACTCAAGTTTGAAGACTTCACAAGATTAAGAAACTTACTTGGTATTATAAAACAAGTTTAAGGGGGGTGTTGAAAATAAACTTCTTTAAGCCTATAAGAAGTGTTTTAAGCCCATCAACATGAGACCCAATAAGTTAGATTTAACCCATGTGCAAAGCTTATAAAAGAAAAAACCCAAGTCCAAATTAAAGAAGCCTTCTACCTAGAATTTTATAGTATTAGCTATTTTTCATGTGAATTATTTGATTACTTAGATTATTATTAGAAGTGTGTAGAAGAAAATATGTGTAGCTTAATGATTTTTGTAATTGTTTATTTGTGTGGTTCTCATTATTTCTCATGTAGTATAAATAACCCTTCTTATTTGAGTTCTAAGCGTCAAGTAAGAAGCAAAGCTTCTAAGAGTGAAGAGAAGAGAGAAAGAAATATAGTTTCTAGTGAGTGAGTGAGCTTGAAGAGTAAGAGACCTAGGCCCCTGCACAGGATTTGCTGACACACCTCCGAGTAGTGTCAGGATGCTGGGTACCTCTGTTACAGAGGTATTACAGGACCGTGATGGGAGGATGAGAGCTCATGTATATACTTATACTTAGTTGATTAATGATATGTACAATAAGGAATATGATTATTTATGATTTTGATTACTTTGCAAACTTATTTTATAAATGGATTTTGAAAAGGTGCTAACCATCTAAGTTTGAAAAGTTGCATTCATATCAAAAAGGGTAATTGAAATTCCTACTGAGCATGTAAATGCTCACCCCCTTTCTTTCCCTTCATAGATGATTTACAGTGCGACTTAGGCAATTCCGAGGCGAAATAATCCAAAAAGAAGTTTATCCTAATTTTGTAGTTAGTAATTACTTAGATATTCACCTTGGATTTGTAATAATATTTAAGGCTCATACTTTAGATTTAGCATGTATTATCTATGATGCCTACCGGTGATGACGATGTGATGCATATTTATATTTTATTACTATTATTAACAGTTTATATCTAGTGGTGATCACAAACTGTGGAAATTTATAATTTGAACTATTTTTATAAACTAGTTGTCGTCTTTTTTTTTTTTGAAGAATTGTAGTCTCATTTATTTTCTAAAATAAATTATGAATTTCCACTTGTAAAATTCCTTTTCTACCACTGGCCCGGGGTTTGGGTTGTGATAGAAAGATTTTGGTATTAGAGCAGAGGTTTAATTTCCTCGGATATGAAACCATTAGAGTAGATTGTGACTTTTTTTTTTCAAAAATTAATTGCATCACTAGCTCGCTAACACTTTGGCATATGAATAAAGAACTATAATGCCTCCAGGAGAAGAATACCGAGGCAAGTGCCTAGGGCTGAAACACCTCCATCACAACAGCAAGCCCCTGACCATTTGGCCAACTTATATAATGCTTTACGAGCATTATCAGGTCTGAGGACGGAATGAAACCCTGAGGCCCGTCAGGCTAGTTTATTCAAGGACTTTATGAAGCTCAATCCACCATCATTCGATGGGAGACCTGATCCCACCTCATATGAGAGATGGCTTAGAGATGTCAAGAGGACCTTCACAACTATTGGAATACCAGCAGATTTTCAAGTAATATTTGCCACTTATAAGCTGACTGATGGAGCTATTAATTGGTGAGAGACAGTTAAGTTGATCCAGGGCGTGACTGACATGACTTGGAAAGCCTTTGAGAGATTATTCAGGAGTCATTATGCTAATGCTAGTCATAAAGCTGCTATGATTAGAGAGTATGAACAGCTCAAGTAGGGTGACATAACAATGAATGAGTATTATGTACGGTTTATAGAGTTAGTACAATATGCTTATGCACTCGGGATGGACCCTACCCTTTAGATTATCAAGTTAATGGAGGCTTTGAGACCAGCCATCTTAGAAAAGATTGTGACCCAACCCTTCAGCAATCTGGTTGACTTAGTGGCTGTAGCCCAAAAAGCTGAGGCCTTTCTTAATGACCGGTCAGCAATGAAAGATCGTTCAAGAAACAAGGATAACGAGAGAAAAATGAACAAAAAGAGCCAAGGGCAATGGCAAGAGCAAAACTCTCAGAATAGTGGGAGTAGTAAGAGTAGTGACTCTTCAGGGAAATTTCGCTATGAACCTTATGGATGCTTTAATTGTGGACAACAAGGCCACCAAAAGAAAGCTTGCCCCTACCATCAACAGAGATCTCCATTGTCTCAAGGAGCATCACAGAGAAATCAGAGTATCTCAGTTCCTTTTCACGGCAATCAGACAAGGCTAGTGCAATCTCATACCCAGTCTCAGGCATTCACTTCCACTCCTTATTAGTAGCCTTATGATTCTCAGTATTAGCATCAGTATAGGCCACAAGGTTCAGGCTACAACCAAGGCTATACTCAGAATTTCAAGACTCCACAAAGTTCTAGAAACCAAGGAGGCCGTGGATTTCAGTACCAGTCCAGGAACTAGTAGTAGCTGCCCTGGTCAAGGAAGAGGAAACAAAGGAAAAGGAAAAGCTTCTGGTCAAGCCTATGTGGTTGGAGAGGTAGATAAGACTCAGAATCACACTGATAGAGGTGTTGTTGATGGTATAATTATTATTTCTCATTCTTGGGCTCATGTCTTATTTGATACCAGTGCTTCCCATTCTTTCATCTCCATGTTGTTTGCTTAAATGTTGGGATTAGAATGTTCTATGTTGGACCATGTATTAACTTTGGGAACATCTATAGGTAGAGTTACTGATGTTTTTATTATCTATCATGGTTGTCTTATTGTGATTGATTGTCTACTAATTTTATTTTTCTACTAACGTTTTTCTAATTATTTATAGCATAAGATAGTTAAGATTTGTGCGACTCAGTTGTAGTCTCATATATCTTCATTTGCCTCCGGTTCTTTGACATAGTCTGTACCACCTCATACTGATAAGACATTGATTACTGACAATGTGCTTGGTGTTAGGAAAGGGTATAGGAGAGGAGTTGTTCTGAAGCTTAAGGGAGTTGCTAGCACTTCTTCTATAGCAGCTTCTCCACCATGGGATTCTCGTGTATCTGACTCTGAGTTACGAGACTTTTTCAGCGAGACAATTTGTGTTAGAGCTTGGTTTGAAAGGTTGCAAACAACTTTGCAGCAATAGGGTTTCACAAATTCAACATCTGATATTAGCATGTTTATTTACAAGACTCAACAGTTTGTGTTGCTGTTATTGGTATATGTAGATGATATTGTTGTTACTTATAATGACTTCAGTAGCGATTTCTAAGCTAGTCACGGATCTCAATACCAGTTTTACACTTAAAGATTTGAGGTAATTGCATTATTTCTTAGGTATAGAGGCTTATAGAGATCGGTCTGGTTTGTACTTGTTTCAATCAAAGTATATTGCCGATTTGCCAAAGAAAGTACACATGGATACTCCTAAGCCTTTACCAACTCCTGCTATTTCACATAAGATCTTGTCTGAACAAGATGGTGATGCTATGACATATCCTTCGTTATATCGAAGCACAGTTGGTGCTCTTTAGTATGTGATTGTTACCAGACCTGATATCTCTTATATAGTCAGCAAATTGAGTCAATTTCTCCAAACACCTACAAATGCCTATTAGCAAGCCTGTAAGCGAGTTCTTCATTATCTGACGGGTACAGTTCATCATGGGATTCATCTTGAGGCTACTAACTCTTTGAATCTTGTTGGCTTTTTTGATGCAGATTAGGCCAGCTGTCCCAATGACAAGAGATCCACTAGTGGCTATTGTACTTATCTTGGAGGGAATCTGGTCTTGTGGAGTTCTAAGAAACAACAAGTTATAGCTCGTTCAAGTACTGAAGCAAAGTATCGAGCACTTGCTCACATTGCTACTGAACTCACTTGGTTGAAGTCTTTGCTAGTTGAGGTAGGTTGTCCTTTTCTGCGAAAGCCTATTATCTGGTGTGATAATCAAGGTGCAGCAGCTCTGGCTGCTAATCCTGTGTTTCACCAAAGAACTAAACATATTGAAATTGACATCCATTTTGTTCGAGACAAAGTTCTAAATGGAGAGTTAGAAATTTGATTTGTTCCCACTAGTGATCAAGTGGCCAATGTATTTACCAAGCCTGCATCTACTACTCGGTTTATTCAACTTCGATCCAAACTTCAAGTGGAAGTATCTCCCTTTCGTTTGAAAGGGGCTGTTGAGCAGAATATGGAGATAGAAGACACGTCATCAACTTCTAGAATGCTTCCGAAGCTTCCTGATATCTAGCCGAGTCAGAGTTAAGTCAACTCTAGTGTAGTAACTATTTGTAAAAACAGTTGAGGCTGTTCAACTGTGTTGGACTCATCAGGAATCTATTAGACAAGTTATTAGCCTTGTATTTTGCATATAAATATATGGACAGTTCTTCTCATCACTTGAGAAAGTTGTTTTACTAAAAATCCTCTTGCATATCAATTCTTTCTGTGATACTTCTCAATGTTATCATCATTATTACTGTGATCCCTTTTTTTTTTTCAAATCATAGTTACTATAGAGAAAAATCTTGTAACCGAAAAGTTTATTGTGAAGCCTTGGAGGGTCTTTAGGCTATTTTACTGAAGTGTAGGCTAGAGGCCTAGATATATAGCTAACTAAACTAAACTAACAGTATGCCAAAGGGAAATATCCAACAAATTTTTTCTTTTCTTTTTTTTTTTTCAAAACGAGAAAAAAAAAAGCCAAAAAGAATTAAATTATTAACATAATAGAGGACACAAGTAAAAGACAAATGAAAGTAATTTAAATTACAGGGATTCCTGTCTTGATCTGTTGTCACTGACAACTACGTTTCTCTGCACATATATGAGAGAGAGAGAGAGAGAGAGATGTGAGTGGTCAAATCGGCAATACAAAGTTCTCATGCCTTTTGTGTGATTGTGTTATTATTACAATATAATTTGGTGCTGAATTCCCTCTAAGGATGCGGAGAGGTAGAGAGAGAGAGAGAGAAAGAGAGAGGTCCATCTATATTTATATACAATATATATATTTAGAGAGAAAGAGAGACAGGTCCATCCAAATGTATATACAATATATATATATATATATATATGCTTCTTTGTCATTGACCTTAATTAATTTACTTGCTTTTTAACAAAGGCTAGCCTTCAACTCATCACATGTGAGTACACTCGTCAATATTTCAGCTTGCATTAATTTGTAATCTGGTACTTCCATCGACTTTTTGTGACCAATGATCAGAAGTATTATTAAGAAGCTTGTCATGATTCTGAGGCTTATGTAAATGTCGATTGGAATACCTGGCTAGTAATAATTATATGATCTAGTACTTGATCAAGATATTTTAAACGTTTATTCTACAAATTTTTAGTATTATGAATTGGCTTAAAATCTACTTTTTCGATACGAAGAGGCGAATAGATACATGATAAAGTATTTGTGGCTGGAGACTGATAAGCGAGGGCCGGTCTTTGGGAGTTGGCTATAGCTGGTATATATATATATATATATATATATATATATATATATATATATATATATATATATATATGTATGATCTATGTACGGAGAAAGCTACAAATTTAGCAACTTAAAGATCTATAAATCTATATTGTGATTTGATAGAGTTAGGATGAAGGGATCTGCATCAGAAAATGGAATTGTAGAAAACCGAGGAAATGGAAGGCTCTTAAGTGTGAAAACAACAGGTGAATGAGCCAATGCTTAATCACTCCCATGCACACGTCCCTTTCCCTCTTCCCTCGCTCTCTCTCTCTCTATATATATATATATATATATATATATAGCGAGTCACATGTATCTAGCTAATAATATAGGATCAATTCTCACCATACAATATTTTCTGTCCTTCATAATCATATATTATTAAGAAACAATCAGCCCTTCAAATGTATGACCTCTACTCTATTATTTCCTTCTTAAGATGCAGATGTTTTCAAATTTAAGACTTAAACATTAGTGAGTGAGAGGTATATAATCACCAATTATACTAAGTTATGTATATATATTTTATATATATATATGTGTGGCGGAAATATTTATCCCTATATATAACTCTTTACCTACTTTAAACTGGCCCTTCTATTATACATAATTCATAAATGTGCCGTGTATAAATTAACTGGTACGAAACAAATGTACAAGTGGGTAGGCCATTCTATAAAAGAAGCACTAAAATTAATATTATAATTATTACTTATATTGCATTAATTTTGCTTGCACATTTCTCTGTCTGTCCCTTTTTACTTCTTTGTTACTATAATAGCCGGGGTATGATCGCTCAAGAATCAAGAAGAAGATGAAATGAGATCCAAAAGAAGTTTTTTAAAGTGTCCATCATCAAAATCCCAATACTGATCGATCAGTCAATCCCATCAGTCAAATCAAACACCCTCATCAAAGCGATAGAAAGAAAAGGAGAGAGCGAGAAAAAAGGGATAGAATAGATAGAAAGAGATAGAGAGAGAGAGAAAGAGAGAGAGTGAGTCAACCAAAGATGTCGGCCTCTTCCGCTGCTGCCTTTTCACCGGACCACCATCTCTCCCCTTCCGACCAGCTCTGTTACGTCCATTGCAATTTCTGCGACACTGTCCTCGCTGTAAACATATACGCATATATGCCTTTAACACTCTCTCTATCTCTCTCTTCTATCATATATATATATATATATATATATCATTCTTCACCTATTTTTAAGGGCTTTATCTTTGTGGGTCTTCTTTAGGTTAGTGTTCCTTCGGAGAGTTTGTTCAAGATTAATGTCACGGTCCGATGTGGTCACTGCAGCAATCTTCTATCCGTGAACATGCGTGGCCTGCTTTTTCCACCAAACCAGCTCCACTTCGGCCATGCTTTCTTCACTTCTCAACATCTTCTGGTATTTAAACAGATACATATTATTAGGGTTTCATTTTTTCTACACTAATGTTGAGTTTTGTTTTCTTCTTTTGACATTTGGTTTTGGTTGTCCGTGTTTTTTTTTTCTTTAAACATTTTTTGTATGTGAATTTAATCGGATGTGTTGTTTGGTTTAATTAATCAATAATGGACACACATATATATATGTACATATGTATATAAACACATATACACAACAAATTATACAGGAGGATATCCGAAGCCCTCCATCGAATATGCTCGTGATCAATCAGCCAAATCCTAATGATTTTGTTATGCCCATGCGCGGAAGAACCGAGGAGATCCCTAAGCCTCCGGTTGTTAACAGACGTGAGATTTACTTCTACTTCATCTTTATTATAATTTTTTTTTTTTTTTGGGTTCTGATCATATTTTGGATTTGATGTACTTGCACTCTTACTTGGTTTTTTTCTTGTGTGAAGTAAGTGATTAACCTCACGCCTTGATGTCTTTTATGTTGATTGTTAACTATATAGCCTTTCTGAACGAAAGTATAGCCTCCTTTACTCTAGTAAGAAAAGAGAGTTCGAAAAAGTTGGAATCCATGCTTTGAAAATTAACAAACCTTTTACTCCTTAAAAGATGCCAAGATTTAATATTTTCTTGGTCAATGTCAATTGTCAAAAGTCGCAAGAATCTTTTACTACATTATACCTTCTTCATTCCCTTCACATTTTTTCTTCTGTATATTGTTGCGTATCTTATATAACCCATTTCCCCCTCTAAATCTGCAAACATTTATCTCACTCTCAGTTCTATACTTAAATCTTTAACATAATTTCGGATTTATTTGACATATGTAACTGTATTAATAACTACTCTCGATTTTCACCGGAATATTTTATCTGTGTCTCAAATCCAATACAATAGTTTGAACCCTTTCTCCATGGCCGGTGACAAGATTTAGAGAATTCAAGTGCACTTATATGAAACGCTAGCTGAACAAAATCAAAATTAAAACTTTCTGCTAGCGAATACTTTCACACACACACACACACGCGCATATATATATATATATATATATATATATAATGATATTCATTGCAATAAGGAGTAGTACTACTGTGGACAGTGCTGATTATTGACTTTTTAAACCTTAGCTTGTGCGTGTGATCTACTTCCATAATAAAATCAATCCATTATCGACATATTAGTACTTAGCTGAAGATGAGAAAGAAAGAGGGAGTACTTAGGGCAGAGTAAAACCACAAAATTGACGTACAAAAAGAAAAAAGAAAAATTGTGAGCCAAGTAATATATATGACTTTTTTTTCGGTGGCATTTGTGATGAATAACATGTGTTCTGTCTTCAGCTCCGGAGAAAAGACAGAGAGTACCGTCTGCCTACAACCGCTTCATTAAGTAAGTAATCACCTGATGTACATTTAGCTACAAGGCTAACTCGAACGTCATTTATTTATTCATCAAATTAGAACTGAAAAAAACAATGGTTTAAGTTATTTATCTACAACGAGGCTAGCTCGAATTAAATTGTTATATTAAACATACGCGCGCGCGCACACACATATAAATATATTATATATAAATTTTCCATATCAGAGGAAGAGGAAAAAATGGTCATGATATATAGACAGTGCTACATTATAACTTATAATATTAGAATTTTAATACAACATTTTATTGTAACATAGAAGTGCATGTATATATGGAGATATGACATATTAGAAACATAAATCTGCAGGGATGAGATCCAACGTATCAAAGCTGGAAATCCAGATATAAGCCACAGAGAGGCCTTCAGCGCTGCTGCAAAGAATGTGAGACATATTTGACCGGGTTTCTTCTAGTACTTCTGTACTTAAGCTAGGGTTTCATTTCCTTCTGCCATTTATGACTATTATTAACTAAAAGTTTCCATCTGGTTTCGGCTAGCTAGCCATATACAATATATTATAGTTGTGTGATGAATGAGTATAATATAGTGTGCTATATGAATCAATATTTTAATTATAACACATTTTTCTTTTTTCCACTGATGGTTTGTCATTTCTGTTGTTTCGAGACTTTTGGGAATTATTGATATATATGTTTGATTGTTTCAGTGGGCCCATTTCCCTCACATCCACCTCGGACTAATGCCTGATCAACCCGTGAAGAAACCTAATATACGCCAGCAGGTACCTGTGAAAAACCCTAAATCAATTAAGTCAAGTACTTGCAAGAAAGATCATAAGTGAATGTTATGGTTGCATTGTTTTTTTTTCAATTAATTAAATTGGTTTGTTAAATATGAGGAAGTGTCATTGGATTTTGCAGGAAGCTGACGATACGATTATGAAAGATGGATTTTTCAGTACTACAAATCCTGCTGCCAATGTGGGCGTCTCTCCATACTAATGCCTGTCTCTAAGGTTAAAGCCTTAGCTAGGGGTTTCTGAATTAGTTTCTACTGATCTATTTTAACTAAAGTACTACTGCTAGGAACTTGTACTGATTAGCTTTCTTTTCTACGAGAGAGTGGACTGTTATAACTTGCGTTGGCTGTTATGTTATTAATATCAACCGTTAATTTCAGGAGTACACTAGATCATTATTACAATGAGCATTAATGTTTGAGGCAAACAAACCTTCACCACACTTTTACTTGCCACCTTAGTACAGCTACTTTTATGATCCTTGTAGTTTCTAATTAATATGCTGGAAATATAAAGTCTATTTGATTATGTGGCAGTTTGTCACATTATCATGATGTAAACAAGGTGGTGCTTGAAGAACCATTCAATTTTTACAATTTGAATAAGCGTATAGCATGTTGGTGAACTATCTTACTAAGAATCAATATCCTTCCTTAAAAGAAGTATTATAAGCCAAAAAAATAATGTAATTGTAAAATTTAGAAAGAAGATCACTTATTTCATTTTGATATTCAACGTTACCATGCTCCCTGTTGAAAAATAAACTTGTATAAACCTATAAGAAGTGTTTTAAGCCCATCAACATTAGACTCAATAAGTTAGATTTAACATAAGTGCAAAGCTTATAAAAGAAAAAACTCAAGTCCAAATTAAAGAAGTCTTCCACCTAGAATCTTCTAATGTTAGCTAGATATTAGCTTTTTGCATGTGAATTATTTGATTACTTAGATTATTATTAGAAGTGTATAGAAAAAAATATGTGTGGCTTAAAGATTTTTCTAATTGTTTATTTGTGTGGTTCTCATTGTTTCTCATGTAGTATAAATACTCCTTATCATTTGAGTTCTAAGCATCAAGTAAGAAGCAAAACTTCTAAGAGTGAAGAGAAGAGAGAAAGAAGCATAGCTTCTAGTGAGTGAGTGAACTTGAAGAGTAAAGTTGAAAATTTTCTCTTGTAAAAGTATTTGAGTGAATAATAAATTTTGTTTTACTTTCCAACAAAGTGGTATCAGAGCAAGGTTGTGAGTTCTCATGAAATTCTAAGTATGCTCTGTGGTTGCAGTTTTTACTAATCTTTCACATCAGAAAAAAAAATTCCTGAGATTGAGAGTATTATCTATTTATTCCAAATATACTACTACTATATATCACATCGAAGAGCTCGACGAGACGAAAACGTTGCTATAAAAATCAGCCTAATCAGAGTCCGAACGACTCTGAATGAGTTGTCAGAATTTGCTGTCATAATTGAGTCAACTCTCCAAGTTAAGCTAACTCAGAGCCGTTTGACCAAGTCGTCATAGCTGTTGACTGAGCTATTAGACTCGTTGACCAAGCCGTCAGAGCCATTAGATCGCACCGTTGACTACACCGTCAGAGCCGTTGACTGCATCGTTGACCCAACTGTTGACTAGCGTTGACCGTTGACTGAGTGTTGACTTTGACCGTTGACTATGACCAATTGATATACAAGTCATTCTTAAGGTTTTTCGACATTCCGGATCAATCTGTGTAGTAGAAATTTCCCAAAATTGACTTTGTTAAGAGTTATGGCTACCAGCAGTTTAGCATCTCTTCGAGTTCCACCACTTCAAGGTAACAACTTTGATAATTGGACGATCAAAATGAAGGTCCTCCTTAGAGCACATGATGTTTGGAAAGTCATAGAGAAAGGCTACGAAGAGCCAAAAGATGAGGCAGTACTATCCTCAACACAGAAAGATAGTTTAAAAGATTCAAGAAAGAGAGACCAAAAAACTCTCTTCCTCATCTACCAGGCCTTAGATGACGATGAGTTTGAGGAAAATCTCAAGTACAACCTCCGCAAAGGAAGTATAGGAGAAACTTCAAATTTCATATAAGGGAGAAGAAAATGTTAAAAGGGTCTGTCTTCAAATTCTAAGAGGAGAGTTTGATTTACTATACATGATGGAGACTGAGTCAGTTTCTGACTACTTTTCAAGAGTTTTAGCCATTTCGAATCAAATGAAGTGAAATGGTGAGAAACTTGAAAATGTTACGATCATAGAAAAGATTTTTCGATCATTAGACTCAAAGTTTAAGAATATTGTTACTGTCATCGAAGAAACTAAAGATTTGGGAGCCATGATAATAGATTAACTCTTGGGTTCTTTACAAGCTCACGAGAAAAAGAAAATGAAGAAGCCAAATTTTAAGGTGCAGCTTCTCAAGACACAACTTACAGAGAACGAAGATAGCCAATGTAGTGAAAGAAGTCAATGTGGTCGTGGTAGAGGACAAGCTCGAGGACAAGAAAAGTCGAGATCGTGGACGAGATTGGAATTCCAACAACCACAATTATCATATCAACAATTTCAAAAGATGAGAAAGTCGTGGTAGAAGACAAATGAACTTAAGGCATGAGAAGTCTCAAGTTAAATGTTTCAATTGTTACAAGTTTGGGCATTATGCTAGAGAGTGTAGAGCACCCAATAGCCGAATTGAATAGAAAGTCAATTACGTTGAAAAGAAAATGGAAGAAAATGGCACTGTGCTACTAGCATAAAAGGACAACAATAGAGGACAAGACAACACATAATATCTTGACACGGGTGCTAGCAATCATATGTGTGGGCGTCGATCAATATTTGTAAAGCTTGATGAATCAATCAGTGGGAGTGTTCCTTTCAGTGATGATTCAAAAGTAGCAATAAAAAGAAAATGTAAAATTCTTATCTGCTTAAAAAATGGGGGGCATCAATTTATTTCAAATGTTTATTATGTACCCACAATGAAAAAAAATATCTTGAGTTTGGGACAACTCTTAGAGAAAGACTATAATATTCACTTGAAAGATTATAATCTTTCTATAAGAGATAACAACATGAACTTGATTGCCAAGGTGCCTATATCAAGAAATATAATGTTCTTATTGAACATTCAAAATGATATGGCAAAATGTCTGAAAGCATGTTACAAGTATTCATCATGGCTATGGAATTTGAGATTCAAGCATCTCAACTTTAGAGGACTAGAGCTACTATCTAAGAAAGAAATGGTGAAAGGTTTGCCATGCATCAATCATCCTAATCAGCTTTGTGAAGGATGCTTACTCGAGAAGCAATTTAGGAAAAACTTTCCAAAAGAATCGAATTCAAGAGCCTAGAAGCCACTAGAGTTCGTGCATATAGATGTATGCGGTCCTATCAAATCAAGTTCTTTCAGTAAGAGTAATTATTTCTTACTCTTTATTGATGATTTCTCAAGAAAGAATTGGGTTTATTTCTTGAAGCGAAAATCTAAAGTCTTTGAAGCTTTTAAGAAGTTCAAGGCTGCTGTAGAGAAGGAAAGTGGTCTTCAAATCAAAGCCATGAGATCTAATAGAGGAGGAGAACTCACTTCAAAAGAGTTCCAAGAATTCTGCGAAGCAAATGGAATTCGAAGACCTTTAACCGTTCCAAGATCCCATCAACAAAATGGTGTAGCAGAAAAGAAGAATCGGACCATTCTCAACATAGCTCGAAGCATGCTAAAAAGTAAGAGATTAGCCAAAGAGTTCAAGGTAGATGCTGTTGCATGTGCAGTCTACTTGTCTAATCAATCTCCAACAAGAAGTGTGTGGGGAAAAGACACCACAAGAAGTATGGAGCAGAAGGAAGCCTGGGATATCCCACTTTAGAGTCTTTGGACACATAGCTCATGTGCATGTGCTAGATGGACATAGAACCAAGCTTGATGATAAAAGCGAGAAGTTCGTTTTCATCGGCTATGACACCAACTCTAAAGGATATAAGTTATACAATCCTAATAATGGAAAAGTAATCATTAGCCGAGATGTAATATTCGATGAAGAAGGTAAATGGGACTTTGGTTCTCAAACAAATGACTAAAATTTCTTTTCACAATTTGAAGATATGGAAACACCAGTAGAGCAAGTAAGAGAAGTCCATCAGGAGGCTATTACTCAGTCCATCAGGAGACTATTACTCAGTCCATCAGGAGACTATTACTCCACCTTCCTCACCAACATCATCCACTCATAAAGATTCACCTCTATCTTTCTTAACTGAGAGGCATAAAGAACGTACAAGAAGTCTTAAAGATCTATATGAGGTGACTGATAGACTCGAAAATCTCACTTTATTTTGCCTATTTGCTGATTGTGAACAGGCGAATTCCAAAAGGCTATACAAGATAAAAAATGGAGGAATATGATGGATGAAATGTCAAAGCCATAGAGAAGAATGACACTTGGGAACTATCCACTCTTCCTAAAGGTCATAAAGCTATTGGTGTAAAATGAGTGTACAAGGTGAATAAGAATGCCAACAAAGAGGTATAAAGATATAAAGCAAGGCTTGTCATGAAAGGTTATAGTCAAAGAGCCGGCATTGACTACGATGAGCTATTCGCCCTTGTTACACGATTATAAATTATAAGGCTAATTATTTCTCTTGCTGCTTAGAATAAATAGAAGATTCATCAGATGGATGTAAAGTCTGCATTTCTGAATGGAGTTCTTGAAGAAAAAGTCTATATCGAATAACCATTGGGTTATGAGATGAAAGGGTATAAAGATAAGGTTTTGAAGCTGAAGAAGACTCTTTATGGTCTAAAACAACCACCAAGAACATGGAACAGCTGAATGGACAAATATTTCAAAGAGAATGGATTCATTAAGTGCCTTTATGAACATGCTCTCTATATTAAGACTAAAGATAGAGATATTCTGGTCGTATGGTTATACATGGATGATTTCATATTCACTAGAAGTAATCCAAGGATGTTTGACGAATTCAAGAGAGTAATGACACATGAGTTTGAAATGACAGACATCAGACTTATGGCATACTACCTCAGCATAGAGGTCAAGCAAAAGGAAAAAGGCATCTTTATCTCCCAAGAAAGTTATATAAAGGAGATCCTGAAGATATTCAATATGGACGATTGTAAGCCGATAAGTACACCAATGGAGTCCGGAATAAAATTATTCAAAGACGATGAAGTAGAAAAGGTGGATTCAACACTCTTCAAGAGCCTTGTTGGATGTCTTCGGTACTTGACATGTGTGAGGCCTGATATTCTCTATGCAACTAGACTAGTGAGTCGTTAGATAGAAACTCCAACAACTACCCACTTCAAAGTTGCAAAGAGAATTCTCCGTTACCTAAAAGCTACGATCAATCTTGACTTGTTCTATTTAGTTTCTAATGATTACAAACTCATTGGTTACAGTGATAGTGACTGGGATGGAGATACTGATGATTGAAAAAGCACAACTAGTTTTATGTTTTTCATAGGAGAAACCGTCTTCACCTGGATATCTAAGAAACAACTTATTGTCACCCTTTCGACATGCGAATTTGAGTATGTAGCTACTACGTCATGTGTTAGTAATGCAATCTGGCTAAGGAGGTTGTTGAAAGAGTTAAACATACCTCAAAAGAAGCCAATGAAGATTTGTATCGATAATAAGTCCGCAATAGCTTTGGCTAAATATCTAGTCTTTCATGACTGAAGCAAGCATATCGACACTCGCTATCATTACATAAGAGAATGTGTTGCAAATAAAGAAGTACAATTAAAGAATGTGAGATCACATGATCAGATTACTGATATTTTCACCAAGCCACTTAAGTCTGAAAACTTCGCAAGATTAAGAAACTTACTTGGTATTATTAAACAAGTTTAAGGGGAGGTGTTGAAAAATAAACTTGTTTATGCCCATAAGAAGTATTTTAAGCCCATCAACATGAGGCCTAATAAGTTAGATTTAACCCAAGTGCAAAGCTCATAAAAGAAAAAGCTCAAGTCCAAATTAAAGAAGCCTTCCACCTAGAATCTTCTAGTATTAGCTAGATATTTGCTTTTTGTATGTGAATTATTTGATTTCTTAGATTATTATTAAAACTGTATAGAAGAAATTATATGTGGCTTAAGGATTTTCGTAATTATTTATTTGTGTGGTTCTCATTGTTTCTCATGTAGTATAAATACCCCTTCTTATTTGAGTTCTAAGCATCAAGTAAAAAGCAAAGGTTCTAAGAGTGAAGAGAAGAGAGAAAGAAGCAAAGTTTCTAGTGAGTGAGTGAGCTTGAAGAGTAAAGTTGAGAAATTTTTCTTGTAAAAGTATTTGAGTGAATAATAAAGTTTATTTTACTTTCCAACACCCCCAAAGGTGTAGATACTTCCTTATCTTCATGCATTCTAAACCTTCCCGAAACTTTCTTCATGTGTAATTAAGAACTCTGAGATAGAAATACCTTTACTTCTGTCCCAAGTAATCTCTATCCCTAAGATTCTTTCAGTTCGACTCAAGTCTTTGATCTCAAATTCAGAGTTTCACATAGGTTTGAGATTATGAATGTCCTGCTTGTTGTCACTAGCAATGAGCATATCATCAACATATAACTAGCAATGAGCATATAATCAACATATACAGGAGGATAAGGTCTTTGACACACTCATCTTCTTTCATGTAAACCTAATTTTGATATCTACACCTTGTCAACTCAATCCTCATCATAAATTGATCATCTCTTATATCACTAGCTTGGACTTAGTTTCAAGCTATATAAGGACCTTTTTAACAAATAGACTCTTATTTTTATTTTTAGGAGCAAGGAACCCATCTGATTGACTCATATAAATGGTTTCTTCAAATTAGCCATGCAAGAAATTTGCGTTTTATCCAATTATTCTAACTCCAAGTTCGACTAAGACACTAATGCCAAAATGAGCCTAAAAGCAATGTTTTACTAGATGAAAAGATTTCATTTAATTATATACCTTTTAATTGAGTAAAGCCTTTGGCCACTAACATGGCCTTGAATCTTGCTCTCTTAGTACATGGAATATGCCCTCTTTCTTTTAAAGATCTACTTGTAGCCAACCACTCTTTGGCTCATTGGTTTCTTAACTGGTTCCTATGTCTTTTTTTAATGAGGAAGTGAATCAATCCCCTGATACATAGCTAGCTTCTATTACTTACTATCTTTGCTTCTCAAGGCTTCTTTCTAGCTAGGCTTTCGGTTCCTGATCCTCCAAATCTTTTGCCGTGCCCAGTGGATAGTAGAAGAGATCATTATGGCTTTTTTATTATTCTCTCTTACTAGAAAATAATCATTTAAATTTGTCTTAATTTTATCTTGCTCATCATTCTCATCTTTCTATGACTTGATTTTCATATTTAATAACTTATGTATATTGTATGATCTTTCTATGACTTGATTTTCATATTTAATAACTTATGTATATTGTATTTTCATATATCCATGATCACACACCTTCACCTCTGTCACAACCCAAACCTTGGAAATTTCACAAGTGAAAATTTATAATTTGTTTTAGAAAATTTTTTGTTTTCTTATTTTTTCAGAAAAACAACAGCTTCTTTGAAAAACAATAACTCCATAAAAGTTCATAAAAATCATCCATTATATAAATTCCTATAATTCTTTGATCAGCATTAGACATAGATTGATAATATGTCATAAAACATCTCAAAGCATATTTATCATCACATCAGTAGGCATAACAGTTATAGAGACTAAATCCATAAATCGAGCCTCTATTTATTACTACAAGTCGAAGAGTATGATAAATTGTCTCTAAAAGTAGTTACTAACTACTAAAGTAGATACTAAGCCTTATCCAACTGACTCGTTATTCAAAATAAGAGGGTGAGTATATAAATGTATAGTAGGAATTCAATTGTTATATTTGTATGGATGTGATTTAACAAACCTTGCATGGTATTAGTGTTTTTCTAAATCGAGTTATAAAACCAAGTCCGCATATGTAATCCATACCATATATATATATATATGTATATATATGAGAGCAAAAATAAGACTACATAATTGTGTACATATCATCAATCAACCAGTGAAGAAAAGTGAGCTCTTATCCTTTTATCATAGCTCTGTAAGACTCTTTATTAAAGATATTTAGATTTCTGATACTACCTAATGATGTATGAGCTAAACCTTCCACATATTTCTGTTTTTTATTTAGTGATGCATCAACTCACTACTGATCTAAACTATATGATGCAAAAATAATCTCAATTATGATCCTATAATATGTACACCATGGTTTAGAATTCGAAATAACCATGCAACAATAATATAACCAAAATCATGCTTTAAATTCTGTTTTGAATCACTTTGGGTTTTACAAAAAATCAGACAACACAATAGTTGTATTTTCAACAACACAAAATTTAAACCTATATTAAAAACATGTACAATAGTCCCAGGATAATTCAAAATGATTCAATAGTTCACAAATTCACCAGTTAATTATCCAAAATAATTCAATTCAATATAATCCACATTCTTCCAAAAATATAATAGAATGCGCAATTTAAATTAAAACAAGTACAAAAACCAATCAATTTAACCCATATCTCACTAGCTATGTCAAACTATTAGCGCTCGTAGTATCCTTGTTGACTAGTCGGATCTTTGACTGGCATTTCAGGAATCTAGTTGGCACACTTTGGGAGATGACTTTTATAAAATTATCATAATAGAACTATGGAACAAACTATCCCTGAATGTTTTTCATATACTGCGTAATAGTGATGATAAATGACTTTTTTAAAGGAGTCTTGAATGGCAAAAGGTCTAGGGCAAACCCAACACGCAAAATAAGGCAATTTTTTAGCATTCTCACGCCCGATTGCAAGTATAGTCGTGTTATATATCAAAATTCATGTTTTGAAAAGCATAATCCAAAAATGATAATGAAATCTTCTTTCGAAAGTCAAAACAAAAAATCACCGTTCAAACCCACGCACACACAATAGTTCAAGAGATTCAAAAGCTAACCGCAGCAGAGTTATTCTGTGAATCCAATCTAAGATTGGAGCTGGAAGCTTGGCTACCTCACACTCGCAGGTGGAGACAAAAGACAGAGGCGAACATCAGCATATAGACCTTCGAAGCTTGGCCAAAACATCAACTTTAAGTGATTCCCTTCAGGCCTACATGGTGTGAACTCTAGTGACTCGACTGTTTTCACATCGTCTGGTGGTGAGGAGAGGGTTAGTCAGGTGTGTCAGGGTTGAAGATGGCCGAAAGATCTTCTCTGAGGCTTGATAAAGAAAGGTGCTAAGAGGGAGAAAATAGCTCATGAGAGAAATAGGGAAATGCGAAAAATTTAAGGATTTAGGTTAATTTAGGGGTATTTCTACCATATAGCAGACTTGGAAATGGTACTCAATTTTCTAATATTACCTTTTAGCCAATAGTTTTCAAGTTTCTCTTCAATTTAGTCCTTAAGAGTCACAAATTCACCTTAGTTTTCCCAAAATCTTTTTATGCTGACCTAAACTCAAATTTCTTATTCATTTTTTATTCAAACATAATTCAAATAAAGCCTATATTTAGTGAAATTACTAACGAACCCCTAATTGAAATTAAAGTTTACAATCTTAACTTGATATATCTTACTTTCTGACTTAATTGTAGCATATGGAGAGAGCATTTTTCTTATCCAACTCTAATAGATACTCTTAAAGAAATAAATAAATACTTGAACCTTTCTTTTTAAATTAAGTGCATTTTTTGTATACATACCCAAATTCATCTTTTAGAGAATGTACAAACATGATAGGAGCTTTGTATAACTCTTTTTTCGGATTAACAAGCTTATGTGCACACTTCCTGCATTCCAAGCTTTCCAGTAACTGCACTTCATACCAAGAAAATGCAGCAATCATTGACTATTTTATATAAAGTCGAACCTACTTTCACACCTTAGTACCTTGATTTCATATGGTCTCCTTTTATAGAACTAGTCGCTTGATAATAATGATTCTAGCTTACTTTAAAAGAATATCAAAGAATAAGTTTACTCACTTAAATACTTGTTAATAACAAAGAAATGGTGGCAGATGACTTTATTGAAGGAATCTTCCACTTGCAATTTTGGTCAACACATATCTACACTAATAAAATCTTTGTTGAATTCGTCACTTTGAATTCAAAGTTTTTTTGTGGAGTAAGCATGTGTAGTTTAGTATTTAATGCCTTCTTATTGATAACATATTGACAAACTGTAAAGTAATTTTCATCAAGGATCAATAATGCCATAAAGCTTGATGTTCTACGTGTTTGGCTCACTCCATTACATAGGAGGAACCCCGAGAGTGCACAGGAGAGAAGGTGAAAATGTTTGTGTACTGTGTACGGATCATGATTTTCTTTAGTTGGCATGAGCTCCAGAACCATCATTAGGAACACTACTTATATATGCACCGTCAAAGTAATCATTATTAAAGAAATTTCCATCATATGGAACCTCCAAATTTATGTCACAAATATTAGGCTCAATAAGGAGTGGTGCCTCCGCATTATTTGTGTAGTGGTTGTTGTTGTCGTCCTCATAACCATCACGATCATTGTCTCATCACAGTCATCAACATCATCATCGTTGTTATCGTCTTCTTTGCCATAACTCTTATCATGATTATTTTCCCCAAAATATGTTACATTTTCAAGCCTGGGAATAAATATTTATTAAAAGCTACATTCTTGAACTTCATTACCAACATTATAGATATTGTCTTTCTTCTTCTAACAAATGAAATCAATATAATACCTCAGTTTTTACAGTTATTGGTTCTATTTTTTATTATTATATTTGGTTTGTAACTTAATTCTATAGGAAAGATATCTCATCTAATAGGAAAGATATCTCATCTAACAACTTGTTGAAGGTTATATTAGATTCGACCTTATTGAAAGTTATATTGGATTCGACCTTAATGCATCTGGATCATTGTCTCATCCTGTTCTAATTCCAAAAGTATTTATAATTTTTCCATGTACTGTAATTTAATATAATTATGAGTATTGATGATATATCTAAATTTAAAAAAAAAAAAAAAACTACAAAAGAAAGAAATATATATGAGAATAAAAAATTTTAATTTTGTTAAGTTGACTAAAAAGTTTGACATGTGTCTACTACACTAGACAATATGTAGACTGCTCCAGACATGTCAAAGTAACTATTTCATATTTTAGAAAATGACTCAAACAATGTGTCTACTCAGTAGATCCTATTATCGAGTATGCTGTATAAGGATGTTTAGCATAGTCTAAACGGTATCGAGCACCTACATCGATAATAGTTGAAACACAAATCAACAGATAACATCAAGTGTAGTTGAGAACGAAAGACTTGTCAAGCGCTTGATAAAGTGCCTAGCTAGTAGCTCAACACCTCTATCTCGCCAGATTTGAGTGTCTTTTTCAATGGAATATATGTGTTCTGCAACTCTGGTTGTGGTTCTGAGCTTTTGTTAGAAAGTAAAACAAACTTTATTATTCACTCAAATATTTTTACAAGAGAAAATTCTCAATTTCACTTTTCAAGCTCACTCACTCACTCACTAGAAGCTATGCTTCTTTCTCTCTTTTCTTCACTCTTAGAAGTTTTGCTTCTTACTTGATGCTTAGAACTCAAATGGGGAGGGATATTTATACTACATGAGAAACAATGAGAACCACACAAATAAATAATTACAAAAATCCTTAAACCACACATATTTTCTTCTACACACTTCTAATAATAATCAAATAATTCACATATAAAAAGCTAATATCTACCTAACACTAGAAGATTCTAGGTGAAAGACTTCTTTAATTTGGTCTTGGGTTCTTTCTTTTGTGAGTTTTGCACTTGGGCTAACTCCAACTTATTGGGCCTCATGTTGACGGGCTTAAATATTTCTTATGGGCTTAAACAAGTTTATTTTCAACACCCCCCCTTAAACTTATTTTATAATACCAAGTAAATTTCTTAATCTTGTAAAGTCTTCAAACTTGAGTGGCTTGGTGAAATATCAGCAATCTGATCATGTGATCTCACATACTCTAATTGTACTTCTTTGTTTGTAACACCTTCTCTTATGTAATGATAGCGAGTATCGATATGCTTACTTCGGTCATGAAACACTGGATTTTTAGCCAAAGCTATTGCTGACTTATTGTCAATACAAATCTCCGTTGGCTCCTTTTGAGGCATGTTTAACTCTTTTAACAACCTTCTTAGCCAGATTACATGACTAACACATGACGTAGCAGCTATATACTCAGCTTCACATGTTGAAAGGGTGACAATCGGTTGTTTCTTAGATACCCAGGTGAAGGCAGTTTCTCCCATGAAAAACACAAAACCAGTTGTGCTTTTTTGATCATCAGTATCTCCGACCCAATCACTATCACTGTAACCAACGAGTTTGTAATCATTGGAAACTGAATAGAACAAGCCAAGATTGATCGTACCTTTTAGGTAACGGAGAATTCTCTTTGCAGCTTTGAAGTGAGTAGTTGTTGGAGTTTCCATGTAACGACTCACTAGTCCAGTTGCATAGAGAATATCGGGCCTTGTACATGTCAAGTACCTAAGGCATCCAACAAGGCTCTTAAAAAGTGTTGGATCCACCTTTTCTGCTTCATCATCTTTGAATAATTTTATTCCACACTCTACTGGTGTACTTATTGGCTTACAATCATCCATATTGAAATTCTTCAGGATCTCCTTTGTATAGCTTTCTTAGGAGATAAAGATGCCTTCTTCCTTTTGCTTGACCTCTATACCGAGGTAATATGCCATAAGTCTGATGTCTGTCATTTCAAACTCATGCGTCATTACTCTCTTGAATTCGTCAAACATCCTTGGATTACTTCCAGTGAATATGAGATCATCCACATACAAGCATACGACCAAAATATCTTCATCTTTAGTCTTAACATAGAGAGCATGTTCATAAGGGCACTTAATGAATCCATTCTCTTGGAAATATTTGTCAA
>JXTB01000297.1:242190-276562 GCA_002914805.1 Parasponia andersonii
GATTGTATAACTTATATCCTTTAGAGTTGGTGTCGTAGCCGATGAAAATGAACCTCTCGCATTTATCATCAAGCTTAGTTCTATGTTCGTCTGGTACATGCACATGGGCTATGCTTCCAAAGACTCTCAAGTGAGAGATCCCAGGCTTCCTTCCGCTCCATGCTTCTTGTGGTGTCTTTCCCCACACACTTTTTGTTGGAGATCGATTGGACAAGTAAACTGCGCATGCAACAGCTTCTGCCCATAACTCTTTGGGTAATCCCTTACTTTTCAGCATGCTTCAAGCTATGTTGAGGATGGTCCGGTTCTTCCTTTCTGCCACGCCATTTTGTTGAGGGGATCTTGAAACAGTTAAAGGTCGTCGAATTCTATTTGCTTTGCAGAATTCTTGGAACTCTTTTGAAGTGAATTCTCCTCCTCTATCAGATCTCATGGCTTTGATCTGAAGACCGCTTTCCTTCTCTACAGCAGCCTTGAACTTCTTGAAAGCTTCAAAGACTTCTGATTTTTGCTTCAAGAAATAAACCCAAGTCTTTCTTGAGAAATCATCAATAAAGAGCAAGAAGTAGTTGCTCTTACCGAAAGAACTTGGTTTGATAGGACCATACACATCTGTATGCATGAGCTCTAGTAGCTTTTGGGCTCTTGAATTCGACTCTTTTGGAAAGCTTTTCCTGAATTGCTTCCCGAGTAAGCATCCTTCACAAAGTTGATCAGAATGATTGATGCATGGCAAACCTCTTACCATTTCTTTCTTGGACAGTAGCTCTAGTCCTCCAAAGTTGAGATGTCTGAATCTCAAATGCCATAGCCATGATGAATCCTTGTAACATGCTTTCAGATATTTTGCTATATCATTTTGAATGTTCAATAAGAACATTCTATTTCTTGGCATTCAAGTTCATAGTATTATCTCTTATAGAAAGACTATAATCTTTCAAGTGAATATCATAGCCTTTCTCTAAGAGTTGTCCCAAACTCAAGATGTTTGTTTTCATTGTGGGTACAAAATAAACATTTGAAATAAATTGATGCCCCCCATTTTTTAAGCAGATAAGAATTTTACCTTTTTCCTTTTACCACTACTTTTGAATCATCACCGAAAGAAACACTCCTACTGATTGATTCATCAAGCTCTATAAACATTGATCGATGCCCACACTTATGATTGCTGGCACCGGTGTCAAGATACCATGTATTGTCTTGTCCTCTATTGTTGTCTTTATATGCTAGTAGCACGGTGCCATTTTCTTCTCTTTTTTCTTCAACGTAATTGACTTTCTCTTCAATTCTGCTATTGGGTACTCTACACTCTCTAGCATAATGTCCAAACTTGTGACAATTGAAACATTCAACTTGAGACTTCTCAGGTCTTGAGTTCATTCGACCTCTACCACGACCTCTTGTAGAGCTTTCTCCTCTTTCGAAATTATTGATATGATAATTGTGGTTGTTGGAATTCCAACCTCATCCACGACCTCGACTTGTACCACGTCCTTGTCCTTGGGCTTGCCCTCTACCACGACCATGTTGACTTCTTTCGCTACATTGGCTATCTTCTTTCTCTGTAATTTGTATCTTGAGAAGCTGCTCCTTCAAATGTGGCTTCTTCTTTTTCTTTTCCTCGTGAGCTTATAAAGAACCCAAGAGTTGTTCTATTGTCATGGCTCTTAAATCTTTAGTTTCTTCGATGACAGTAACAATATTCTAGAACTTTGGGTCTAACGATCGAAGAATCTTTTCCATAATCATAACATTTTCAAGTTTCTCACCATTTTTCTTCATTTGATTGGAAATGGTTAGAACTCTTGAAAAGTAGTCAGAAACTGACTCAGTCTCTGTCATATGTAACAAATCAAACTCTCCTCTTAGAGTTTGAAGGCGGACCTTTTTGACCTTTTCTTCTCCCTTGTATGAAATTTGAAGTTTCTCCCATGCTTCCTTAGCAGAGGTTGCACTTGAGATTTTCTCAAACCCGTCGTCATCTAAGGCTTGATAAATGAGGAAGAGAGCTTTTTTGTCTCTCTTTCTTGAATCTTTTAAACTATCCTTCTATATTGAAGATGGTGTTGCCTTATTTCTTGGCTTTTCATAGCCTTTCTCTACTATTTTCCAAACATCATGTGCTCCAAGGAGGACTTTCATTTTGATAGTCCAATTATCAAAGTTATTACCTTAAAGTGGTGGAACTTAAAGAGATGCTAAACTGCAGGTAGTCATAACTCTTAACGGAGTAAGTTTTTAGAAATTTCGACTATACAGATAGATCCAAAATGCCGAAAAACTTTAAGATTGACTTGTATATCGGCTTGGTCAAAGTCAACGGTCAAAGTCAACGCCCAGTCAACAGTCAACGCCGGTCAACAGTTGGTCAACACTCTAACAGCTTAGTCAACGGTACGGTCAAACGGCTCTAATTACTTGGTCAACAGCTCTGATGGCTCGGCTCTGATGGCTTGGTCAACAGCTCTGACGGCTCGGTCAAATGACTCTGACTCGGCTCAACTCAGTGAGTTGACTCAGTTTGTGGTAGCAAAATTCCGACGACTCGTTCTGACTCATTCGGACTCCGATTGGGCTGATTCTTATGGCAGTGTGTTCGTCTCGTCGAGCTCTTCGATTTGATATATAATAGTAGTATGTTTGGAATGAATAGATAATAGTCTCAATCTCAAGAATTCTTTTCTGATGTGGAAGATCAGTCAAAGATGCAACCACAGAGCATACTTAGAATTTCAAGAGAACTCACAACTTTACTCTAATACCACTTTGTTGGAAAGTAAAACAAACTTTATTATTCACTCAAATACTTTTACAAGAGAAAATTCTCAACTTCACTCTTCAAGTTCACTCACTCACTCACTAGAAGCTATGCTTCTTTCTCTCTTCTCTTCACTCTTAGAAGCTTTGCTTCTTACTTGATGCTTAGAACTCAAATGGGGAGGGATATTTATACTAAATGAGAAACAATGAGAACCACACAAATAAATAATTACAAAAATCCTTAAACCACACATATTTTCTTCTACACACTTCTAATAATAATCAAATAATTCACATATAAAAAGCTAATATCTACCTAACACTAAAAGATTCTAGGTGGAAGACTTCTTTAATTTGGACTTGGACTTTTTCTTTTGTAAGTTTTGCACTTGCGCTAACTCCAACTTATTGGGCCTCATGTTGATGGGCTTAAATATTTCTTATGGGCTTAAACAAGTTTATTTTCAACAGCTTTATGCTCACAAAATCTCTATTTTTCATTATAGTTTTAATTCCTACTTAATACCGTTTAATTACCAATCAAATAAGAATCTAAGCATATATTAAAGATTTGTTAGGTTTTTTTTTTTTTACTCATTTGATTTGAAACTTAAACTTTGCAGTAGGAGGACACTTGAAGAGAAAAGTATAATGCAGAGGAAGACTACATTCTTCACCATTAATAGATGAAAAATTTGGGTCTTTGGGTGTCTCCATGTTTTCGACCATGATGAGTAAAAGTAAGAGGATGAAAAAGAAGAAGAAAAGAAAAAGGGGATAGAGAAAAAGACGAAGAGGAAGGAAGCAAAAAAAAATTCTCATATTAACTGTAGAAGGTAAAAATACGCTCGAATCCTTAACCTCCAGAAAGATTGCACTTGATGTTGTAGAAAGCTAGCTAATCAAGTCTTAAACAAAATTAGAAGAAAAGGTGAGCATTCAGCTATGTTGTGATATGACCTCAAATATATTTATAAAGTAAGCACTGTTGAATAACACTATAGATCTAAATAGGATTCATCATGTGTGAGTGATGAGTGCACAACTAAAGGTGAATAAATAACATAAGAATGTTTGATCATATTTCTATGTAAGTTTCATTAAATTACGCTAGATGTGCTAGCATAATACATAATTTAGCACATAGAATTCAGATGTGGATATACAGCTAAATAAATACGTAAATGAATGAATCAAATGAATAATTGACTTGAATATAAATGAATAATAAAACTGACTATTTTCACAGGGTGAGCAAAAAGACTGACAAATAAAAAAACCAACTATTCCACTGAACTGAAACTGAGAAAATCGAAATCGAAAATACAAACGAATTTTAAAAACCGATGTACGTACTATTGGACGATTTAGCTCTTAAGTCCTTATTGATCTAAAAAAATCGAACCACCCGACTTTGTTGCTTTTATTTTTTAAAATACTATTTAAGTATATATAGGAACTATTAAATTAATAAAAAAAACCTTAGATATAATAATATATTAAATTAATAAAAATAAAACTATAAATGTAAATGAAATCTGATGCCTAAAAGTTTGGATAATTTGCAATAAAAATCTCTAACTTTACGACATTTCGCACTTTAGATCCCTAACTTTTAAATGTTAGAATTTAAATCCCACGCCTCACAAAAGTGTTGCACCGTTAATTTTTTTGTCAATTCCATCCAATTATTCCGTTCAAAAAGTTTTTGGCAAAAATAATCATAATAAATAAAAGTAAAATGAAACGCATCAACTCATTGAAAAAAGAAAGCAGAGAAGACATTTAAACCCATATAAAACTCCATCTTGAAGAGGTAGAACTTCCCTCCCTCGATTTAAGTAAGAATATTTTTTTTAACACACATTTTAACGAGAAAAGAAAAACCTTTATTTGTTGATTTAGACTCCACTCCCCGCCCTGAAAATCTCAGTTTTCGAAATCCAAAAAAATACATCCTCAAAATCCTATATAATCGATCAAAAAAATGAATCTTTGTCCACTAAGCTCTTGAGCTCTTGGACTGTACATTGTCATTGAAGAAATAGTGTATTGATAATAGAAAACGTTTAGACGTTGGAAATAAACCCCCAATATCAAATTAACATTTATAATTATTTTCTATTAACTAGTTTAGCAAATTTAGTAAAACATAGAATTAATTAGTAAAGTAACAAGAAGGGTCAATCCCTCAAAGATTAGATTTTAGATTAGTTGTTAAGTACTAAAATTATCATAATTTAATTTTATTTAGACATTAAAACTAAAAAAATATAAAATAAAATGAATAAAAATAAGATAAAAAGAATTACATAAATAAAATATATAAATTACTATGCACTAATTACTAGGGATATGATTTCCCCTAATTATTTCTAAATTCGTTAAATTAAGTAATTATGAGACTAATTCCACTAAATTCAGTAATTAAGAGACCTAATCTAACCTTATTCCCTCTCTCGAGTGTCGAACGAGATAATATGTCTAAGTAACTAAGATGATATCTCTATCTAACCTAGTTCTCTGAACACTCATTAAGTTTTAGCCCCTAAAAACTTTCTCTCAATCTCAAACAACTTATATGTTTCTTAACTCCGATTTATGAAATCAAACTCTTTTAAGTATTAGAATCACTACCTAAGTTCAACTAATTTATTGGCCATATAAATTAGGGGTAATAAACAAGGAGAAAAATAAATGAAATGATATTAAAAATAAGCTAACAATTAACAAAATATTCAAAACAGAGTATAAAAATGGTACATCAAATCCTAAGATAGATAATCAATCCAAGTATAGTAAAATATATGGCTAATATCATAAAGAATTTTATAATTCCAAATAAACTATACAATATGCTCAATACAAAATTCAAATGAGATTAGGGTAAGAAAGAAGAAGAGAAAACTCTTTTGTGGAGGTAGAACTTCAAGCCTTTAATTTTTTAAATATCTTTTCTAAATTTCAGCTCCAAATCTCTCTCTCTCTCTCTCTCTCTCTCTCTANTATCCTTTCTAAATTTCAGCTCCAAATCTCTCTCTCTCTCTCTCTCTCTCTCTCTCTCTCTCTCTCTGATTTTTCAGCTCTCAAGAGTGTGCCTCCTCTTTAACTCTCCACTCTTTGAAATGAAGGTTAAATTTTATATTTAAAAAGTACTAAGATGACCTAAGAGAAAAAAAATCTAAACATTCATTGGTGATAGATCAAGCACCAAAAATGGCCTTTAAAATTTGCCAAAATTGAGTGGACATATGATTGCAAAATAGAGAAAATGGGGCTTGTGCGTGTGCTAAAAAACAAACTGGCATTGCAGTGTCTATTTCTGGTACCACGGTATCAGTATTTCTAATACTGAGACACTGTGGTGCCACTTTTTGTTTACCTTGACACCAGTGCTTTGCAACTAAGGCACTGCAGTGCCCATTTCTGGGTATCACGATGCCTAGCTGTTAGTCCAGTTGAACTTTTTAGTTCTACATCTAATTAATCAAAAATTGACCAATCAGTTTGGAAGGTGGCAAAACACCGACCGAACTAACCAATGATCACCCACATATTTTGGTGGCTAGCTTGGCACTATGTAGACTTATATTAATACTAATGTGAAGCACTGCCTTTGATAATTTTTTTTTTTTAGGGGTAGCCACCCACAGGTGTTTACAAATTAAAAGAACTAAAAAAATGGATAAGTACTTCTACATTAATATTTGGATAAATAAATCAGTATAGAAATATGCAGGTGAAGAGTGAAATTAAGAGAACTATAAACAATAACTTTCATTGAAAAAAAAAAAACGAACTATAAACAATAATATGATCTTTTTTTTTCCCTTTTCTTTTATTAAAAACTTATCTTTTTTTCCTTAGATACACTTTTATTTTATGTTTTATTTTATGTTTTGTAATTTTTTCCGAAGATTTTCATCTTTTATTTTATTTAAAGTAACAAAGTTTAGCTCTTAGTTCTTCATTCAAAAAAAATGATTCTCTTTGGTACAAATAATAACGTCTCTTTTCTTTTTTGTTTTCTTTTTTTTTTCAAACTTCATTTTCTTTTTGTTAGATCATACTTGTAGCTGCCATTTCATTCATATCATTCAAGATACTTTGGCACCATTATATTTCATATAGTCTATGACTTTTCAGGGAGTAATGTGCTCTTTCACGAATTTTTTTCTGCTTCAGTTAAAACTGTTTACTTTTATTTGCTTTTGCATATAAATCGTCATGACATATCCTATATTGGCTTGCTTGAGTGGATCATCAGACATGTATTTATCACATCTCTGTTATATCTTCAAGTCAAAATAAAAATTGAGTAATTTCTCACATCACATAACTAATAAAATAAAACAGTAATTTTCATAAATAAAACAATTCAACAAAATAACTTATGAAAAATTTAAAATATTTTTTATCGGACATAATACTGGCAACTCTCAATCCTACTTTACTTAATTGGGTTCTCTACTCAAATATAATTAAAAAGCCTCACTAAACTCAGTTGAGAGCATCACTATAATAAAAACAAGTCAATCAATTGTATAAGTATAACACAGTATAATATAAACGAAAGAAAACGAAAAAAAATTGTGTCAATCCAAAATATTCGTGGAAAGAAAAATAAATTTGAGAAATGTTGAAATTTAGAGCAAAAGAGAACCATAGAGGCCAATAGGAGAGATAACCAAAAAAGAAAAATATCTTTTTAAAAAAAAAAATGTGGGGCTTAACTAATGACCACCACTTATTACAAATTTAAAGAAAAATAACACACACACATTCTCTACCAAGGTTTGAACCTGACCCTTCTCCTAAACTCACACACACATCCCTCAAACCTTGAACCAACTGAGTTAGCCTCAGTTGGCAAGAAAAATATCTTCTTTATCACCAAGAATAGCAGCACTTCCTTAAACAAAAAAAATCATTATTACGAATATATATACTACCTCATTATTGTAATGTTCCAATGCATTTACATCGTTATATATATATATATATAGGCTCAATATTTATTTGGATAAAAATACAAATGACAATTTAATAGGAGTATAACATTTATTTCAGAAACTTATAATGAATGTAGGAATTTAGGAAATAATGAATGCAATTTTACGCAAGAAAGCTCCCAATTGATAAACTTCTGCATGCTAAACTATTCAACTATTTAAGTTTCTCTTTTAATAGGGACTGGAATTTTAATTGTTGACCAGAAGTAAACCAATAATAATTTGGATACTAATCTTTATTGTGCTCAACTTTTACATAGTAACATTGAAAGAAATTTAAAATGTCGTTCCAAAAGTCAATTGTAAAAAACCTAAATTTTTTAAGAGCACTCTAGTAAATTTTAGCCAAAAAAAAAATTATATCAATATTTTATATAAGTGATAGGACCCACTTTTGATTTTAAATACTATATTCCTTCCCTTTCTTACCCGACTCCTTCTTTCTCTCTCTGGTTTTTCTTTTTCTTTTCTTCCTTCAGCCATGGCCAAACCATCAATTTTTTTCTTCTCTCCATGCATAACCATCCTTGCCATGACACCTTCAAGATCTGATCTCCTCCTACTTAGTTAGTTGTCGGAATATGGAGTTATTGGCAGTCAAATTAGGCCAAACGAGTACAAAATGAAAACGACAAAGAAAGATCCTGGCGCTATCGTGCCACCGTCTGGCCACCTGGAGGGTTGTCGTTAGCCTCTTTTGACTCATCTTATCACAAGCTTCCATTCAAGACCTTTCTCACGTCATCGTTTGCTACCAGTGAGTATTTCATAACTTGCATCTTTTTTGTAATTAGTTTGTGTCTTTTTTTATAATTATTTTTGTGAAGTTATTTTTATGGTCATAAAAGTTATATAAGTTGATAGAGGAGATTGAATCATGAATAAACATAGTGGTATTGTATTGAATCAAATCTGGTTTGAGAGAAATCTTAAATTGAAAAATGTGATAATTTTCTAATTCGGGACAAAAATTGATATTTCTACAAAACTGAATAGTATTAGACTAGAGTATGTAACTATTCAGATTTGGGACTTGGACTAAGATTAGAAAACTATTACTTTCCGAGTTATTATTGCAAAAATGACATTTTTAACAAATAATTAGTGAATTTGACACTTTTTCAAATATTTTCAAAAGTGATACTTTGTCAAATAATTTTGTGATAACGATAATTTCTGAAATACTTTTTAAAAATGATATTTCTATAAATAATCAGAAAAATGATATTTTTCTAAATACTTTGGAAAAGTGAACTTTTGGAATTATTTTCAAAAGTGGTATTTATATAATTCTCGAATTTTTTGATTGTAACTACAGCTAAGGAGCTCGAAACTGAGTTCTGACTTCAAATTTGGACTCAGTGAGGTCGAGACATGAATTTTAATATAAAATACCACTATATTTCGTTGTGAAACAAAAATTGAAATTTTGTAAAACAAAAATTACACTGTTTTTGCTTGCCACGGGACGGTCTTGCACTAGGACCTATTTTTGACAAGGTATACTCTAATTTAGCATTTTTGAGTGCCTCAAATTCAGTGAAGTCCGCTTCATGATTTGAAGCTCTGATTAAAAAATCGAATTTTCAAACCTATCGATCAAAAGGTTTGAAAACGACGCCCGACTCTCCAAGCAACACCAAACTTTCTTCATAGTCCCGTAACACTATTTTGACACTCAATTCAGGTAGGGATTCGATTACTTGATTCAAAAATTAATTTAATTTATGAATTTTACATATTTTTAATAAATATAGAATTTCGTGAAATAATTTATAAAAATTGTATTCATGTCCATTTTTGATCTGATTTGAGATATAAACTGCATAGAAGGCACGTCACACTAGTTGGCATGTCATATATACTGTTTTGGATTGTTTTCTGCAAAAAATTAGATTTTTGGTTTTTGATAAAACAAATAGCTGTTATAATGCCGAAATTTTTAGAAAATCCAAAATGGTTTGAGAACTCAATTTTGAGAACTAAAAGTGATTTGATTAAAGAATACTGCATAGTTATTTTTGAGATTTTGTGAAAATGGTACATATCCTTATTTTGTCATTCATATAGTATTTGCATGCACTCACATACTTATGTGGCTGTCAGACTTACGATGCCCACATAGGGTAATCGGAGTTACGACACCTCTTTAGGTGGCTCGAACTTATGAGTGATCCACTAGGACACTTTAAACATCATGGCTGCATACATGGTTATATGTTGGCTTGAATAGATATGTATTGGTTTTGATGGATATTTTACAATGGTTTGGAATGTTTGAACTGTTGAACTATAATTTCTGCTTGAGTTTTGTGAACTGTTTTAAATGGAATACTAACCATGCAGAACCTTCAACGTAAGTATATTTTCTTACATATGAAAACTTGAAATCGATTCTCTATTAAGCATTAACGTGCTCATCCCCTTATTTACTCCCACTTTCAGGTGTTGATTTATTTTGAAGAAATTGTCTTGGTGACTTGTCGAGGTTATTTGGTATATGTGTGTCGTTTTCCACATCTTTATTGATTGGTTCCTATTTTATACTATCCTTTCCTTTTTATGTCAAATATATTTAGCCAATTGTGGTGTATTTATTAAGTAGATGTATGAAGATAAATTTTGCTATTAAATTGAGTACTTAGAAATAGAAATGATTTTATGTAAATTATTTGAACATTGGACTTAAGGTTTAATTAGACTCATTTTACTATAATTTATAAATTTATAAATGTTTCTAAACTAATTAATTAGATTTTAACCAAAACTTTAAATGAAGAATTTCTTGGGAAAATTAATACTAAAATTAATGTTTCTTGAATATGAAATTTGGTTACTTTTGAGGACTAAAAAAAATTCTAAGTACTAAATTTTCTGGAATTTTGGAAAATCAATGTTTACTACTGTTTCAACATAAAATTACTAAAAGTTACGGCCTTGGATTTCCGGTCGTGATATCAATAATGTCTAATATTACAATATAAATGATATTTATAGCCAACATTTTAAAAAGCTTAATCGGGAATCGAGTATTTTGCTTTAGCCTCACGAGGCATATGCCTCAACTTTAAGTAATAAAAAAATCCTATAAAAATTCATAAAGAAATAGAAAACTCCTAAAAATAAAAGTCTTACATAACATTATAATAAAAAGATGCAATTGCATAATAAAGGCATAAAATTCATGACAATTAGTAGCAAAATATTTCATAAAACTACAAACCAAAGTCATTAAAAATATAAATCCTAATATTAATAGCATAAGAATAGAACTTAGATGTCTAAAAGTGATTTTCTAACTCAAAACCCTAGGAAGTCCTCATTTTCAATCTTAATATCATCATCACTGTTGAAATTTTCGGAAGAATCATCATATTGAATAACTCGATCATCTTCTCCATTACTCTCATCACTATATTCAAATTCTTTGTCTCTATCCAAATCCATTGGAGCTTTTTTTTTTTCAACATCATAACATTTGAAAACAAATAATTTATAATATAAAAAGTGTTATGATCTATACCTAAACCTAATTAATTGTATAATTGATAATATGATAATATTTTGACAATAACCTTTTCTTGATGCTTTGCTTCTCCTCCTTTTTCTTAGTCCTCGGGAACTTCCACCCACATCCTCTACATCAATTGCCTCATCCAAACCAATTATCCTAGTTTCTTCATCATCTTCATCATTCGGATTTGCCACCCACTCATCATCCGAAGATATATTTTCAACAATCAAAGGATCATCTTCTTCATTGCATGATTGTGCCGTCAAAAATTTGTGCTTCAATTTTTTGTTGTACATAATCTTGACTAAAATATTCAATTTAGATGTGTTTAGTTGATTTCTTATTTTTGTATGCACTTGATTGAACATACTCCAATTATGTTCACACGCTGATGATGAACAAGACCTAGGAATTTTATCACAAATGCTTTTAATTCTAGAACTTCATCTCCAAATTGATCCCAGCAATCAACTATGAGGTAAAAGAAAGAAGAAATTATGTGAATAACTCTTATATCTCTTAAGTTAAAGAGAAACAAATGATAAGTCAAGTGTATTCACCTAGTTGACGTGTTTGGTATGATGCAATGGCTATTTTGAAGCCAAACAACACATGCTTGTATTTATATTTATCAAGTTGTTCATCGACTTTTGCATAGGTTGTTAGATTTGATATGAGCCTATCCATGTAACTGTATAAACCTAGCTTAATCTCTAAATGCTAAGAACAATCGGGACTCCATTTAAATCTAGGATTTAAGTAATAAACAGTAGCATGTAAGTAGCGATGTTGTTGTGAATCTCATTTGTCATCAATAATATCCCAAATCTCTTTACAGGAAGATTGATCTCCATCTAAGTTCTTTGCAATTTTTTCTTTTGCTGCATCCATAGCACTATAAATAAATCCCATTGCAGGTGTCTTCTCACTATCAACTAACCTCAGGACTTCTACTAGAGGCTTTGTGGTTTTAATAGCATAAACCATACTAGGCCAAAATGTGTTGTCATTCATGACAATTTTTCTCACCGTTTTCCCTTCTAGTTTTTTCACTTATGCACATGTTGACCATTGTTGAGAAACAAACATCATTTATAAAGGTTGTTTCACTTGACACAAGCTTTCTAAAACCAAGTCAAAAAAGTAGTGATAAATCGTGTAACAACCGATCAAATAAGTTCTCTGTTTGCATACTTTCTAATTAGGCTCAACACCCATTAATGGTTGTAAATAAAGTTGCTCACTCTCTTTACTTTATTCAATGCATTTTTTTGTTATGACAGTTCTTCAATCTTCTTAAGCATTAAATCAATACAATGAGTGGTACATAGAGTCCAATACAAATGCTTCCACTTTTTTATTAAGAGATTCCCAGCTACCTTGTATGCACTTGCATTATCAGTTACCATTTGAATAACTAGATCTTCTCCAATTTCTTCAATAACATCATCAAGCAATTTGAACAACAAGTTTGCATCTTTAATAGAATCTAATGCATCAATTGTTTTCCAAAAAAACTATCTCATAAGGATTCTTAATAAAGAAATTGATCGGGTCTCTATTTCTGTCATCTAACCAACCATCTGACAATAGTGAAACTCTTATTTATTTCTATGTTGTTTTTATGTCATCCACAATTTTCATTGTAGTTTTTCATTCTTCATCCAATATTCATGTTCAAATCTCATTCATTGTAGGAGCTTTCAGTCCTCTACCATAATTTCCAACAGATCGTAACATTTTGAAATATAAAGGACTCCTTAAAACATTAAATGAAATTTCATTCTCAAAAAAGAATCTTCCAATGTCAAAAGAAACTTGATTTTGGTGCTCTTTCGTAGTGGCTGGAATAATTGTTTTTACAGGGGCATTGGGTGATTTTTCATCATCATTTTCATCCAAATCAACAACAAACCAATCTATAGGTCCCCAAATTACTCGAGAGGAAAGACTACTACCACCGGAGCAAGAATTCATCTCTTTAAATGGAGAACTATTGCTACCATTACCGAAATAAGCTCCTAAGTTCACCATTTCATCAAATTTTCTTCAATTTAAATGCTTTAAATTAGTAAAATTCTTCATAGATTCAATAATTTCTTATTTAGTTTCATGTGGTATTTTAGGATATGGTACTACATTTTTACATGTCCCTCCAAGATGATCTTTCAACCTCTTAGGACCACCATTGATAACCTTATTGTAAAACTTACATTTTAGGTATATATATCCTTTTTCCCCCCTCTCCCAGAACGGCAACTTGAACTCTATATTTCCATGTAGGATTCTTTTTTTTGGCCCCCTTACTTCCACCACTAATCCCAGTCTCATCATCCTTAGGACTTCTAACTATTTTATGTTACTTTAATCAACAAAAAAGAGGAACAAAAAAATAGCTGGAAATCAATAACATTCTAAGTGATTAGATAATGAAATCAATAATTCATAACATATAAAGATTATTTTGAGTTTGAAGTTGACACTCACAAACAAATAAGGGTGGCTGCCGCTGATTATTTGAGAGGCTACTGCTAGTTATTTGAGAGTGGAGAGGAAAAATATTATTAGAAGAAAGAAGAGGACAAAAAAACCAAATTTCTATGAGGAGTGAAACTATTAGAAGTGAAGAGGAAACTGAACTTGTGCTTTGTCTATTTTTCTTTTATTTTTCTGAAACAATTGCTGCAAAAGAAAAAGAATGAGGGGACATGGGAGAAAGAGAGAGTGGCTGCTCAAGTATAGATTTGGTATTTTAATGAGCTGAATGTATTTTGTTTCACTTCTTAGGGTTTTAGAAACCCAAACTTATAAGTTATTTATTAACTTGGAAAAAGCCCAAAATATTTAAAAATACTATTCAGGTAGCCCAACTTTAGTTTTAAAAAAAACATATTAATTAATTATATAATCAATTACAATAAGTTTAAGCCTCATAAGTCTCAAAAATGTGCGCCTCTCTTGGTGAGGCTTATGCCTCACCAAAACCAGCTGAGGCAGAGGCAGTTTTCTTCCCCTCGCCTCGAGGCACACGCCTTAGCCACTTTTTAAAACCATGTTTACAATAATATATCCCACATATAAATTTAAATTGAGACAAGAAGTACTATCAGAACATATATTTTGGTCATATCAATATCTTTGCATGAAAACTATATATCATCTAAAAGGAAAAACAAAAGTAGTTGTTGTCGTAATGCTTATGATCACAGTGATTATAAAAGATCTACAACTCTTTTTACTGACGAGGAAAAGGGAAATAAAGAAATTACTATCAATCACTTACTCCTAAGTTCAACTTTGGGTAATTCTATTTCTCATATCAATTGAATGAAGGGATAACATATGCTTTTTCCATTGATACATTAAATAATAATATGAGATTCTATTCTTACCATATAATACTTTGAAAATCAATCTTATAAGTTATATGATATATTACTTATGTCAATCTTACTATAAACTATCACGAATATCATATAGTACTTATATTAATTATGTGAAACAGAGTGATAACTGTATTATTAGTTACATTCTACAAGTTAATTGTTATTCCTAACATAAAAAAAAATATATAGTAATAAGTGGTTTTCCTTTCTTGTAAGTGTAAAAGTATGACTCATCACTAACATTTTCCTTTCTTCTAAGTACAAATATGATTCATTACTAAAACATACCGATCAATTACAAACATATATTAATCCTCATGAAAACACCAGATTCACAAACAGACATCACATAACTCCATTTTTTCTTCCAAAGTAGTTTATGCCAATATATATATGAAAATCTGAAAATTAGAAATTATATGTTAAAAACAATTACAAGTTCAATTTTTTTACATCAGTTATGAATATAAATAATTTGAAACTAATAGGGAATAGCAATAGAAGAAGACCAGAGACAAAAGATAAAATCAAGCTTTCAAAAGTCTACCTTAGGTAATTTCGTCGAAGCACGAGCAACTTACATTAATTGCTCAAACTAGAAAAAGTAGCAAAAAATATATCTATTATTCTTCAACAAAGTCCATCAAAAGTATTATGAACTATAAATATTATCTCAGTTTTCTCATAATCCAAACAAATATTGGAAAACTGAGCAAGGACAACACAAAACATATCTTAAAACTCGATCTTTCCATCAAACACAATCGACTTCCAAGTCCAAATTGGCAAAATTTCCAATAGATCTCATATGAAAATTGGAAATGACTCGATAAAGAAATAGAGAAGAAAGACCCAAATCGTAGATACCAAAACTCACATATTGTCACCCCTTAGGAATTTTTAGACTTGCAATATTAGTAGAATTATTCTATACTTAGTGTCGAATTTTATTAAGTTTGTATTCACAAATACTTGAAATTATATGCGTAATATTATTTTAATGTTAAATTTCATTACGTGAAAAAACCATAGTTAATTCTCATTTTAACTTAGAATTTCTAAGTTAGTTTTCCTTAATAATAAATTGATTATATAATAATTATATTATGTAAGTCAATATAACCTAATTAAAAATATGACATATTTATGTCACATTAAAATTGTTACATTTTATTACCTAAAGTTAATGGTTGCACCAAAATAGCTCCATACCATAATTTGAATGACTAGGATTTAAGTATATAAAGAATTAAGTAGACAAATCAATATAATGGTAAAAAATAAGTTATAGAAAAAGATGAAAAGTAGTAAAGTTTTATCTTAGGAAGGTAATAACTTTAAATGAGTGGAATAGAAAAGGAAAGGGATAAAGTTAATGGGCAATTCAAAAGGTAGGAAAAAAGAAAAATCATAATGGAAATGTTCTCTGGAAATTAGTAGTCATAATTCAAAGTGGAAGACATAGGCAAAACTAATTAGTAACTTTTGTCTCCAAAATAATTCAAAAGGTATAAAAAAGATAAATATAGTGGAGACTTTCTTTGGGAGCTAGTGGTATTAGATGCCAAATAATTGAAAAATAAGAAAGATTAGAGACAAAAATAGTGGATGTCTAAAAAATAAAGTAAAAGGTAAGGTAATGGAGTAGGAAAAGAAGATATATTGACAAATTGATAATAATGATGCTTAGATTATTTAATGGAATGTGAAAGTATGTATTATTGGATACCTTCCATGGATGGCCTATAAATTGATCATTCATTTGGCAATTCAAATCCATGCTTAACCTTTCAAATTACTTAGCCAAAACTATCTTCATATTTCCAATTATTCCTTCTAAAAAAAAAAATTCTTTCTACCTCACTTTCTTCCAAATCCACAAGAGATACAATATTTTACCCATCGACTCTAGAAATTTAGAATTATAATCAAGAGAAGAGAGTACTTAATTTTGTGGTAGAGACGTAAGAAAGAAGATCCAAACTTGGAAGGTATTTATTCCCTCACCTTGCTTGTTATGTGTTTAAATAGATTATATAAAAGAATAAATGGGTAATAATATATTTGACGTACTTTAGATGTTATATAATTTATATAACATTGAGACTTATTTTGTTGATTTCTTAAGCCTCTAAATATGAATACTTCATAATAATAATAATAATAATAATAATAGTAAAATCAAAATGACTAAACACAAAAAAATGGAAGATTTTTTTTAGTGTAAGACCCTAAAATAAAATATGCATGAAAATGAATCAAGCTTAATGATTTAGACTTAGATCCTTAAGAACAGATTTTTACCCATTAGAAATGCTTTCCAAAAATTAAAGATGATTACTCAAAAGTTGAACGCACTAAAATGCAAAAATTTTGAGTATTTGGGTCAAAAGTGTAATTTTGACAAAATATAGGTCAAATATGTGAAAAAGTTATTTTAGGCAATTTTAAGACTATTTGAAATTGTAAAAGTAAATAAAGAAAGACTCTGTAACAAAAAAAAATAATAAGATATAGCTCAATATTTACTATTAGAGGGCATAAATGTTAGAAATCTTAAGATTTTGGATAAAAATGTAAATTATAAAACTCATAAATATTGGGTTGAAAATTTGGTATAAGAATAAATAAATAAATAAAATATTTTAGAACTCTAATTGGGATAAGAAAAGATTTACTTAAATTTAAGACATGAGATCAAGTATAGGAAATAAGTAATATATGCCTCTAATTGTATTTTGCCTAAGTTTAGTGATAGGCCTAAAAAGCTCGATAAATACCAAATAATATTTAGTCTAAGTATAATTTTAGATATTTAATTTGTATATCCCTTAGTATGGTTGACTCAATTATTATATTATGACCCTTAATTACGAATAAAGAAATTAACCAAGAATAATTCAAAGTATTTGATGAAAGGAAATATAATTAAGGAAACTTAATTGATTTAGGATGATATTCATCAAATTAACTACCAAATTATTGATAGATTAAAAAGATACTATGATCAAGTTTAAGGAGAATCAAATCTCATCCATCTAAGTGAAAGTATAAATTAGTCAATGAATATAGCGTGCATTGTTTCTCAAATGTGAAGTTTTATGCTGGATCAAGACTGAGTCTTAAATGTTTTAAGCCCACTAAGTAATTAGAAGTTAAGAAAAATAGTATAAGGCCAGTTTAAATTTTTTCTAAGAAATAGAGTATATATACATCATGACAAATTTCGATCTAGACGTACGTAATTAACGAGTGAACTAGGATAATCATATTACGAGGTAAGCATAATTTCACCTATGGTATAGATGGTTAAAAATGTTTCATATTTACAGTATGATATGTTTGAATTAATTCATGTATTTGCTCGCCTTTATATTATTATTGTATGGCCTATGTATAATATATGCTTATAAAGAGACTTTTCCTATGCTATAAAAAAAATGATGTATGCTTACTTTACAATGTTATCATACTTCAACATACTTTAATAAAGGAAATGCTATGATAGTTGAATATAAGTTTGGGTTCATTGAAGCGTGCCCACTCATATTAAGAAAAGACTAAATAAGATAAAGAATTTAAAGATATCATACCAACCTCCAATAGGTGAGGATATCCGAGGTAAAATAAGACCGACCTCCCCTAAGCAAGGATTCCCGAGAAAAATTATGTTAAGATTATGACCGTGGGTGTTTTCAGTTGGGTCGTTCCCCTGATTCCCTATTCGGTAGTGCACGCTCAGTACGTACACCAGGGCCCATAAGAAAGATAAAAGACTTTATAATCAAGAATGAGTTAAAATTATGATATAATATCTTATAATAAGCGTAAAGTAACGATTTCATAAAACAGCATAACTGGACTTTCAAAAAAAAAATAGAATTGTTTGCTCATAAGAAAAAATATTTTGTGAGAATTATATTATACTTACTGGGCGAAAGCTCACATTTTATGAATATCTATACTATAGGTACAAAAGGAAAGAAACCTCTGATTTGATTGATGGGTTATCTGGAATTGAAGTAGGGATGAATGCATGGCACGGACAATGGAATACCGTCATTAAAAGTTACTTCCATATATATTTTTATTATGAGAAAAATGATTTCAATTATGTAAGCTTAATGTTTTTTGAAAACATACTTATAACTTGGCATTTTATTTCATAATGCATGACTTAATCAAATTGAATTTGAAAATATATTTCGATTTAATACAAGTTAAACAAATATTTTTTTTAGATCTAAAAGAGAAAATGTTTTGATTTAAATAAATGTAAAACATAAAGGCATCTGTCAAAAAGACCTAAACTGTCTAAGGAGAGCTTGGTACTTAAGTGGTCCGTATGTGACCTCTCTCCTCACATGGGAGCCTTTTATGGTTGCGCATTATTTAAATCACCATAATAAAAAGTTTATAATCAAATTTAAATAAAGGGTACTTAACCATTGAGAAGCATTTACTTGTTTTCAAAATTTAAGTAAATTTGAATATAAATCTCTTAAAAAGAAATAAAAGCATTAAAAAAAATTGTCATGAATTTTCAGCATCTAAAATTTTTTTTTAAGCTAAAAAGGTAAGTAGTTAACGGTCAAAAAAATTCTGAACGTTACAGTTGATATCAGAGAGGGTATCCTACCATCCTATCTCGTATCCCTCCGCAACATTTTAGACAACTCAAATAAGTAGAATTTTGCTTAGTACATTATTTAACGTTAAGAACGTATTATGTAATAGTAATGGACACCCCAATAATCGACATTCTGATGGACCGAGAGATTGCTCAACCTCAAGTTTTTGGAGCCGCAGTAGTGGCTGCCTTTAGAGCAGGATGACCACCATATTATCTGAGAGAATCTACACCCGAAATGTTAGGGAATTGGCTTCATGAAACGGAACAACTTTTACGATCATGTCGTAGCCAAGAGTACGAATGGACCACTCTTGCAATCATACAACTACGAAATAATGCTCGAGTATGGTGGTAAGCATCAAGATAGATTGCAGACAATATGAGTTGGGAAACGTTCTGCAAATTAATAATAGCACACTTTTCACAAATAGAATACCATAACAATCCAATAAAGATTTCAACAATAGAGACGCAATTACAAGAACGAGCTTTTGACTTTATGAGAAACAGAAGAGAATCTCAGCCTGGCGAATCTATAGAAGAATATAACATCCATTTTTCCGAGGAAGTTGTTCGCTTATTCAATCCGAGATGGCCTAATAGTATCCTGCTTATGACTTATTGGAATGGAGTCCCAAGTCATATCCGAAGATGTATGCGGGACCCACTTATTGATATGAATCTCGAACACATTAGTTCAAAGGCAATTCATGCGGAAGAGGAATATCAAAGGGAAATGGAATAAAGTATGGCTGAAGGATCATCTCACGGGAATGCCACAAGAACGCCTTCCCAACAAGGAGACCTGGGAGAAGAGCAAAGAAGGGTGCAACCATGAATAGATGCAGAGAGAACCATGCCCACCGGACAAGGACACACTAATGACAATGAGAAAGGCTCTGAAGAGGACTCAGAAGAGGATCTAGAAGAAAACTCTAGTGAACCTTCAAACACTAATAGGAGAGATTAAGTAAAAGAGTAGACTAAAAATATTTATATGTTCTTATCTTGTACTTTAATTAATGAAATAATATAATTATGAAACAATATATGTCTTATTACTTAATTTATCCTTTTTCCTTATAATTAAAGTCGAGATAACTAATAATACCTTGAACTAATAGGAGTAAACTAAAAGAAGACCACGAGCAAGTCTAATAAATGCACCCGAAGCACCTGACCTAGGCAATCTTGTAGCTAACTTACAACAATGACTTCAAGCTCAAGAAGAGGAGAGGAGGATCCTTCGAGAGCAACTAAGGCAACAACACATAAAAAATGTCGAACCTCAAGTGGACAATGAAGAACTTCTGCCTCAAGAGGAAAAACCAATACTATAGCCAGAACTGGTAATACCTGATCCATATGTGGAGTGCCAAGAACCACTTTATGAATGCTTCAAAAAGATGCGTCCTGCTGAGTTTGAAAGGTTCACAGATCCTTTGGTGGCTGAAAAATGGTTATCATCAATCCAAACCATCCTAGATTTTATGAATCTTAATGACCATGAAAAGGTGTTATGTGTGTCTTATGTCCTGAAGAAAGATGCACGATATTGGAGGGAGACAATCAAAATGAGAAGAAATGTCAGAGAAATGTCATGGAATGACTTCATCCATGAATTCAACCAAAAATACTATAATCGTATGGCGATGCGGGCCCAACAAAATGAATTCATTAACATCAAACAAGGGAATATGACAGTCATCGAGGCCGTACGAAAGTTCGACCATCTTATAAGACTGTGTCCTTATTTGGTACCCACTGAAGAGGAACGAGTAAGGAGGATGCTCAAAATATTTCACCCTGAATTAGCAGTTGTCATTGATAGTGGCGACAACCTACCAACTACAGTTGCAGAATATGTTGGAAGGGCACTCAAAGCAGAATATCGTCTTGCCCAAGCCAAGGAAGAACAAAAAAATATTTTGAATCAAAGAAGAACCAACGTGGGCAAGCCAAACCGAATTAAGATAACAACCAAAAAGGAGTTGGGACCCAATCCAGCCATAATAAGATCCAGAATAGTAGCAATAACAACCGTAATAATTATAGTGGAAAGAAGAGAATAAATAATTTTGTGGCCAAAAAAACCAAAAAGGAGAACTTTAACAGCAAAAGAAGGCCAAGGTAGAATTTCCACCATGTCCTAAGTGTGGGAAGAAATACTCTGGAGAATGTCGCCTTGGCTCAAACACCTGTTACCTCTGTGGCAAGGAGGGTCATTATGCTAAGAACTGCTATAATAAACAGAATCAAGCTAACCTGCCAACCACATCTAAGCCATAAGGACCTCAAATTCACAATATGCAGATCAAACTTGAAGGACCCCAGATTGGTCAAGGAAGATTGGAGGTACCTCCAGAAACCGCTGCCCAAGTCTACGCCTTTACGAGGGAGAATGCAGATGTGAGAACCTCTAATGTGGTCACAGGTCAGTTGTCTGTTGCCACTCAAAATGCATCTATCTTGTTTGATTCTGGTGCTACGTATTGTTTTGTGTCATATGTGTTTGCCAAAATAATGGCTCAGAATAGTGATAGAATGACTAGAACATTAAATGTAGCTCTATCTTCAGGTGAAACTTTGACAACGAATTATTGGATAAAACATGTTCTAATAATTATAGCTACTAGGGAGCTATATGTTGACCTAGTCATCCTAGGAATGATTCATAATAGGAATGGATTTCTTAGGAAGGTATAATGCTAACATTAAATGTCGAAGTTGAAGAATCACGTTCAAACCTCTAGGAGAAGAAAAGTTCACTTATAATGGGGATACTAAGAAGCAACCTCGAGTGATGATCTCAACAATGCAAGCAAGGAGAATGTTGAGTAACGGATGTCTAGGATATCTAGCAAATATTCTAAATAAGAGTAAAGAAGAAAAGAAGAGACAAGAAAATATAATCATCGTCAAGGAGTATATTGATGTATTTCCCGATAATCTGCCAGGACTACTGCCAGAGTGAGAAGTTTCCTTTGAGATCGAATCACTGCCTGGTACTGCTCTTATTTCCAAGCACCTTATAGGATGGCACCTGCTGAGCTTAAAGAGCTACAAACTCAACTACAAGAGTTATTAGACAAGTGCTTTATCCGACCAAGTCACTCACCATGGGGCACACCTGTGCTATTGGTGAAGAAAAAAGATGGAACATTCAAAATGTGCCTCGGCTATAGAGAATTGAATAAGGTGACCATAAAAAATAAATATCCCTTGCCAAGGATAAAGGACTTGTTCGATCAATTAAAAGGAGCTGCAGTTTTCTCAAAGATCGATTTACGATCAGGCTATCATCAACTGAGAATTAAAGAGAGAGATATTCCGAAGTCTACCTTTCGAATGCGATATAGGCGTTACGAGTTCTTAGTGATGTCTTTTGGGCTAACCAATGCTTTTGCATCATTTATGGACCTGATGAATAGAGTGTTCAAGGAATAGTTGGACAAATTTGTCATAGTCTTTATCGATGATATCTTGATTTACTCAAGGTCTCATGAGAAATATGAACAATACCTCAAACTCGTATTACAGAAGTTAAGGGAACACCATCTCTATACCAAATTCTCTAAGTGCGAATTCTGGCTAGACCGAGTCCATTTCTTAGGACATGTGGTTGCAAAAGAAGGAGTTGTCGTAGATCCTTCCAAGATAGAGGCAGTGAACAATTGGCCAGCACCCAAAACCATGATGGAAGTGAGGAGTTTTTTGGGATTAGCTGGCTATTACCGAAGATTTGTAGAAGGATTTTCAAAGCTCGCTACTCCCTTCACGGCCTTACAAAAAAAAGAAAGAAATACGGATGGACCGAAAAGTGTGAAGAAAGCTTCCAATAGTTGAAGAATAGGCTTACCAGTACACCTATACTTACCATCCCATTAAACAAAGGACAGTTCGGCATTTATAGTAATGCATCGAAACTGGGACTAGGAGTAGTACTAATGCAAAATAGAAATTTCGTAATATATGGTTTTCGACAATTAAAGGAGCATGAGAAAAACTATCCAACTCGTGATCTAGAACTTGCTGCTGTAGTATTCGCTCTCAAACTTTGGCGACACTACTTATACGGGGCTCAATGTCGAATCTACACCGATCATAAAAGCCTGAAGTACATATTCACTCAGAAAGAGTTGAACATGAGGCAACGTGGATAGCTTGAATTAGTGAAGGATTATGATTGTGAAATCTTATACCACTCGAGTAAGGCAAATAGGGTTGCAGATGCACTAAGCAGAAAAATAACTTCAACTCTAATGTCAATAAAAGCTTTACTTAAACCCTTACAAGAGGATATAAATAGTGTCGGTTTAAAGTTAATAATAGGTAAGTTATCTATATTAACTCTTAAACCAAACATTTTCGAGAATATGAAGGAAACCCAAGAGCTCGATCCTGTCTTAGCACGAATTAAAGAAGACATTGCAAAAAGAAAACCGACCGAGTTTAGTCTCTTTACTGACGGAATTCTCAAACTAAATGATGGATTATGCATACCCAATGATGCCAAAATGATGAATCAGATCCTTTCTGAGGCACACAAGACCCCTTATTCTGTCTATGCAGGTGCGACAAAGATGTATAACGATCTAAAGGAACACTTTTGGTGGAATAGAATGAAAACTGATGTTGTAAAGTATGTACAAAGGTACTTGACATGTCAAAAAGTCAAAGCTAAACATAAGCGACTTGCTGGAGAATTACAACCAATTGAAATTCCATAGTGGAAATGAGAAAAAATTGCTATGAATTTTGTGGTTGGATTACCAAGAATGCTAGAAGGATACGATGCAATATGGGTAATTGTGGATCGACTAACTAAATCAGCATACTTTCTACCAATGAAAATCACTTACTCATTGGAAAAGTTAGCTGAATTATATGTGGCTGAGATAGTCAGACTATATAGAATACCAGGAAATATCATTTCTGAACGCGACAGTCGATTTACCTCCACTTTTTGGAGAAAAATCCAACAAGCCTTAGGTACAAAGCTAAATTTTAGCACGGCTTTCCATCCTCAAACTGATGGGCAGTCAGAACGAACCATCCAAACTTTGGAGGATATGCTTAGGGCATGCGTCATGGACTTTAAAGGAGCATGGAATAAAAAGCTTCCATTGATAGAGTTCTCCTACAATAACAACTACCAGGCCTCAATCAAGGCAGCACCTTATGAAGTACTTTATGGAAGAAAATGTAGATCCCCAATTAATTAGTTTGAACCAGGGGAGAAACATTTAGAAACCACTGATTTCATAAAGGAAACAACTGAAGCTATACAAAAAATTAGAAAAAGGATGGAAACTGCTTAGAGTAGACACAAAAGCTATGCAGACAAGCGGAGAACTCCGTTAGAATTCCAAATAGGAGACAGTTTTTCTCAAAATAGCACCAATAAAGGGAGTAATGCAGTTTAGAAAGAGAGGAAAATTGAGTCTAAGATACATTAGACCCTTCGAAATTTTAGAACATATTGGCAAATTAGCCTATAAGTTTGCTTTATCGCCAGAACTAGTATCAGTGCATAACATGTTCCATGTATCCATACTGAAGAAATACATCTTAGACCCGTCACATGTATTAAAGCATGAACCTGTTGAAGTTCACGAGGACTTGACATACGAGGAGAAACCAGTAAAGATTTTGGCTCGTGAAGAAAAGACTCTTAGAAATAAGACCATACCTTTAGTTAAGGTACTGTGGCGGAACCACAAGATAGAAGAGGCTACTTGGGAACGAGATGAAGGAAAAGTACTCAGAATTATTCTAATTTTCGAGGACGAAAATTTTATAAATAAGGGAGATTGTCATCCCTAGAAATCTTTAGACTTGCAATATTAGTAGAATTATTATATACTTAGTGTCAAATTTTATTAAGTTTGCATTCACAAATACTTGAAATTATGTACGTAATATTATTTTAATGTTAAATTTAATTACGTGAGAAAACCATAGTTAATCCTCATTTTAACTTAGAATTTTTAAGTAAGTTTTCCAAAATAATAAATTGATTTTACAATAATTATATTATGTACATTAATATAACCTAATTAAAAATGTGACATGTTTATGTCACATTAAAATTGTTACATTTTATAACCTAAAGTTAATAGTTGTACCAAAATAGTACCATGCCATAATTTGAATAACTAGGATTTAAGTATATAAAGAATTAAGTAGACAAATCAATCTAAGGGCAGAAAATAAGTTACAGAAAAAGATGAAAAGTAGTAAAATTTTACCTTAAGAAGGTAATAACTTTAAATGAGTGGAATAGAAAAAGAAAGGGATAAAGTTAATGGGTAATTAAAAATGTAGGAAAAAAGAAAAATCATAATAGAAATATTCTTTGGAAATTAGTGGCCATAATTCAAAGTGGAAGACATAGACAAAACTAATTAGTAACTTTTGTCTCCAAAATAATTCAAAAGGTATAAAAAAGATTAATATAGCGGAGACTTTCTTTGGGAGCTAGTGGTACTGGATTCCAAATAATTGAAAAAGAAGAAAGATTAGAGACAAAATTAGTGGATGAGTAAAAAATAAAGTAAAAGATAAGGTAATGGAATAGGAAAAGAAGATATATTGACAAATTGATAATAATGATGCTTGGATTATTTAATGGAATGTGAAAGTATGTATTATTGGATACCTTCCATGGATGGATGGCCTATAAATAGATCCTTTATTTGGCAATTCAAATCCATACTTAACTTTCCAATTACTTAGCCAAAACTATCTTCATTTTTCCAATTATCTTTTCTAAAAAAAAAAACTCTTTCTACCTCACTCTCTTCCAAATCCACAAGAGATACAATATTTTATCCATCAACTCTAAAAATTTAGAATTATAATCAAGAGAAAAGAGCACTTGATTTTATGGTGGAGACATAAGAAAGAAGATCCAAACTTAGAAGGTATTTAATCCCTCACTTTGCTTGTTATGTGTTTAAATAGATTATATAAAAGAATAAATACGTAATAACATATTTGACCTACTTTAAAAGTTATATAATATATATTACATTGAGACTTATTTTGTTGATTTCTTAAGCCTCTAAATATGAATACTTCACAATAATAATAATAATAATAATAATAATAGTAAAATCAAAATGACTAAACACAAAAAAGTGGAAGATTTTTTTTAGTGTAAGACCCTAAAATAAAATAAGCATGAAAATGAACCAAGCTTAATGATTTAGACTTAGATCCTTAATAACAGATTTTTACCTATTAGAAATACTTTCCAAAAATTAAAGATGTTTGCTCAAAAGTTGGAAAGACTAAAATGCAAAAATTTTGAGTATTTGGGTCAAAAGTATAATTTTGACAAAATATGGGTCAAATATGTGAAAAAATTATTTTAGGCAATTTTAAGACTATTTTAAATTGTAAAAGTAAATAAAGGAAGAATCTTTAACCCAAAAAAATAATAAAATATAGCTCAATATTTACTATTAGAGGGTATAAATGTTAGAAATCTTAAGATTTTTGGTAAAAATGTAAATTATAAAACTCGAAATATTGGTTTGGAAATTTGGTATAAGAATAAATAAATAAATAAAATTATTTTAAATCTCTAATTGGGATAAGAAAATATTTACTTTAATTTAAGACATGAAATCAATTATAAGAAATAAGTAATGTATGTCTCTAATTATATTTTGCCTAAGTTTAGTGATAGGCCTAAAAAGCGCGATCAATACCAAATAATATTTAGTCCAAGTATGATTTTAGATATTAAATTTGTATATCCCTTAGTATGGTTGACTCAATTATTATATTATGACCCTTAATTACGAATAAAGAAATTAATCAAGAATAATTCAAAGTATTTGATGAAATGAAATATAATTAAGGAAACTTAATTAATTTAGGATGATATTCATCAAATTAATAACCAAATTATTGATAGATTAAAAAGATCACTATGATCAAGGTTAAGGAGAATCAAATCTCATCCATCTAAGTAAAAGTATAAATTAGTCAATGAATATAGTGTGACATTGTTTCTCAAATGTGAAGTTTTATGCTAGATCAAGACTGAGTCTTAAATGTTTTAAGCCCACTAAGTAATTAAAAGTTAAAAAAAAAACAGTATAAGGCTAGTTTAATTTTTCTCTAACAAATAGAGTATGTATACGTCAGGACAAACTTCGATCTAGACGTACGTAATTAACAAGTGGAACTAGGACAATCATATTACGAAGTAAGTACAATTTCACCTATGGCATGGATGGTTGAAAATATTTCATGTTTACAATATGATATGTTTGAATTAAGTTCATGTATACTAGCCTTTATATTATTATTGTATAGCCTATGTATAATATATGCTTATAAAGATACATTTCCTATGCTATAAAAAAAATGATGTATGCTTACTTTATAATGTTATCATACTTCAACATACTTTAATAAAGGAAATGCTATGATAATTGAATATAAGTTTGGGTTCATTGAAGCGTTCCCACTCATATTAAGAAAAGACTAAATAAGATAAAGAATTTAAAGGTGTCGTATCAATCTCTAATAGGTGAGGATATCCGAGGAAAAATAAGACCGACCTCCCCTAAGCGAGGATTCCCGAAGAAAAGTAGGTTAAGATTATGACTGTGGGTATTTTCAGTTAGGTCGCTCCCTTGATTTCCTATTTGGTAGTGCACTCTCGGTACGTATACTAGAGCTTATAAGAAAGATAAAAGACTTTATAATCAAGAATGTGATATAATATCTTATAATAAGCGTAAAGTAATGATTTCATAAAACAGCATAACTGGACTTTCAAAAAACAAAAGAATTGTTTGTTCATAGGAAGAAATGTTTTGTGATAATTATATTGTACTTACTGGGTGAAAGCTCACATTTTATGAATATTTATACTATAGGTACCAAATGAAAGAAACTTCTGATTTGATTGATGGGTTAGCTGGAATTGAAGCGAGGATGAATGCGAGACACGGACAATGAAATACCGCCATTAAAAATTACTTCCGCATATGTTTTAATTATGAGACAAATGATTCAATTATGTAAGCTCAATGTTATTTCAAAAGATATTTATAACTTAGTATTTTATTTCATAATATATAATTTAATCAAATTGAACTTGAAAATGTATTTCGATTTAATAGAAGTTAAACAAATATTTTTTTTAGATCTAAAAGAGAAAATATTTTGATTTAAATAAATGCAAAACATAAGGGGTTTTGTCAAAAAGAACTAAACTATCTAAGGAGAACTTGGGACTTAAGTGGTCCATATGTGACCCTCCTCCTCACCAGAGAGCTCTTTATAGTTGCGTATTATTTAAATAACCATAATAAAAAGTTTATAATCAAATTTAAATAAAGGGTACTTAACCATTGAAAAGCATTTACTTGTTTTCAAAATTTAAGTAAACTGTTAGTTATGAATATAAATCTCTTAAAAAGAAATAAATGCATTAAAAAAAATTATCATGAATTTTTAGCATCTAAATTTTTCTTTTAAGCTAAGAAGATAAGTAGTTAATAGTCAGAAAAAGTTTAATCGTTACACATATCAATAAGAACTGGTTTCAAATAATCAATTGGTGCATATTCTAGTCTAACAGACCCTTCTAGGAATGCCAATATAAGATTTTTTTTTTTTTTTCTTTTTTCTTGGGAAGAAAAGACGCTCAATTTCTTGAAAGGAAGAAAAATTAAAGGAAAAAATAAAGGGTCTATTATGGACCTTTAGGTCTAATATATAGTCAAGATTCGTTGGTGGCAAAAAGTTGGCGCAGAAAAAATTTGTGGCGGAATGTGCACTATTCATCAAGCTCATACGCCCCTTCCGCTATAAAGAATAGATATGCTTTCAGATGTTTGAATATATGCAAAATCTAGCTAGATATGTAGTGTTCAGCTGAAAATTCAGGCGAAGATAATATGACAAACAAAGTAATTAAGCAAGTGAATATTACAACAATAAGCATTAGGTCCCTCTGTATATTTTTCAGGTGGGAATTATAAAACTTTTAGATGGGAATTACAAATACAATCAGAAATAATAATTAACTTAAAAGTAATGTATTGATCAATAAAATGCCTAAGAGTTAGTAATAATTCAAGTGAAACTTAGCTTCTTATATAAATCTATTATTGTCCTCTCTTTAAAGGAATAATGTTAATTTTTTTTTTTCAACTCTGCTTCTCTATTTTCTATTTTTCTCCTCACTTCCCATCATCCCTTAATAAATGCTGTTAGAGGTTTATATAGTAATTCTTTAGGTTTATACAAGTTGCTCCCTCATGATGCACGCCTAAACATCTAGGCTGGTAAGTTACTAGAGATGTTGGTCATGATAAATTTCTTTCAAATTAAAAAATGCCAACCTGCACTTAGTTGTTGGAGGTTAAGCCCACTACGTACGGTTTGCTGCCCACAATTAAGATTAAAACTATAATCATGGTAAAATGCACATGGCTTGCTGTGAGTTGTTGGTGGCCTTTTTCTCACATCTCCCCAGATACATGTCTACTTCCCTTTGGTGGTGAATTTTAACCCTCTTTATTAATCTAGTGAGATCTAAAGGCATATTTGTCTTGGTAATCAAATTTTAACACAAAAGTAGAGATGTCAATATGGATTAGACTTTGCTGGTTATCTCACGTTCTGAATAAAAAGTACGGTATTGGTCCAATTCAAGCTCTCATAATGTGAGTTTAGGCCAGCTCCTTACATATAGTAGAGGTCGGATTGGGCCTCAATCATAGGCCCATCGGCCCAGCCCTAGTCATATGCCCTTGGGGCCGGCTCATTCTATATTTCTGTTGGCCCTAGTCATTTTATTTACAATTTTAAATATATAGTTTAATTAAATATTTTCATTTATATATTTTTAATGTTATTTATTTACTTATTTTCGTTTATTTTAAATTTATTCAAATTTTAGAATATGAATGGGAATTAGGCACATATTTTATATTTTAAAGCAGAAAACAACAACGAAATTAGGCTCATATCGTGACCCACATTTCACTTGTGTACGTCAGGCCCACTTAGGCATGACCAACTTAGACTCACATAAAAAGTGGGATGGACGTGGACCATATCGAGCTCTTTAACAAGAATATGAGTCGGATCGAGCCAAATTATATTTTAAGCAGGTTAAGCTTAAGCCTGATATAAAGCTCGTATGAGCTTATTAAATGTAGGCTAGGTCAACCCAACCACTTTACATCTCTTCATAAAAGGTGTAGTTACTAAAAAAATATCAAAAAGGATCTATTTCCTAAAAATGACTTTCAAAAAATGTCTATTCTTATAAAGAGCCCTCATTTCTTTTTTCTTAGGGAAAATTTGATTTTATATGGAAAACTTTCAAAAAACAAAGAATTGAAAAGTTCTAGATTTTAATTTTTTTTTTGAAATTCTAGATTTATTTAGAAAAATATCAGTTTAAAAATATTTTAAAAAATACTATTTTTTACAAATTTATAAGGTACTTGAGGTAACCAGACAAGTTACTTAAGCTAACGAATCAAATTACCTTGAGTACCTTTAAAAAGTATCAATTTTGTGGAAAAAGTGGTCTTTTTTCTAACTATTTTTTAAACATGTTATTTTTCTAAAAAAAATTTTAAAAATAATATATTTCTAAATAAATTCAAAATTTTTCATTAAGTTCAGTCCATCAAGAATTTCTCAAATTTTCAAACTTTTGAAGGCCTAGTTTTTAATAAGAAGCCATTTTTCTCCTTTATTTCTTTTTTTCCTCTCCTTTTGTTATTTTTAATAATTTTTACCGTTATTTGTTTATCTTTAATTTTTGTTTGTTTGTTGTTTTTCATTTTTTTTAATGTACAATAAATACACGTGCTTCAACTAGTATTTTAAAAGGAAGCAAAAGGACAAGAGAAATAAAAATATTGTAGATTATAAAGATTACTTCTCTCTAGGTAGTAAAAATGTAAAAATAAATCTTAATGATATGAGAATTTACGAAGTTTGGGAAGAGTACCAATCTCTTATTCTTACCTCGAAATACTATTTATTGCAAAAAAAAAATAGTGTGACTGAAATTGCATTATTGAATGATGCAAAGTGTGAAAACCTTGATTTTTAACTAAGGGTATTATGATCTTTTCATAAATTGAAGGAAAAAAATTAACTAGATTAATAAGAATTAGCTGAAAATTAAATTAAATTTAAAAGAGAGGTGTAAGTGAAACAAATTCATAAAGTTGGGGTCAAAATTTGGATTTTTAAGGACTTAAATAAAATGAAAAGTCAAAATATGGGTCGTTACACAATATTAAAAAGTCATAGCACTAGCCTATAAGTAACAAGTGTCACATTTTCCCCCAAATCCCTAAAATTTCCCCTAATCTCTCACTCCCTCTCTCTTCTTCTTCTCCCCTGCACATCTCCCATGCGCAACCTTCCCCCTAGCCACCAGTGCCGACCTAGGCTGCGAATCCGACCGAAATTGTTCCACAGCTGATAGACGAACTAGCACCACCCATCTTCGGCCACCATCGTATAGCCAGGGATAAGGAAAAAGAGTGCGAATTTGCGCCCAAATTGCGACCAAATTGTAGTGATTTTTGGCCTTCCACTAACCCTAGCCACTGCCCACGGTCTCCAACTCAAAGCCTAAGCTCTCTCCTACCTAGTTTGACCTTCCACAGCCAACAATTTCTGGCCAAAGGGCTCCGGTGAGCATTTAAAATTTTTTATATCATTTTTTGTAACAAAAAATGGTATTTATGTAATTATTTTTGTTATATTCAACCATTGCTCATGAAAATTTATGGAATGAAAATATCATTTAAGACAAGATGAATAGTGGTGGATTTGTGGAAAATGGATAAACGGATTGAGAGAAATTCAGATTTGAAAATTGTGGCATTTATCCAAATATTTTCAAAAATCGACATTTTTGTAACTTTTGTAATTAATTTCTAATTAAGCCCAAATTTAAGCTAGAGGTCTTGAAACTGAAATTAGACTTCGAAATTAGACTAAGTAAGATCAAGAGATGAGTCTTGATATATAACATCAATAAGTTTTGACGCGAAGCTTGTGATTTTACCTCGTTTTATGTGCCACAGAACAGATCTCGGTTTTGGCCCAAATTAATCAAATTATATATCTAACGTGGCCCTAGAAATTCAATTGTGCTATCCGTTTCTCAACTTTAGGCTTCTTTTGGAAAGTCATCCTTCAAATCAAGCTCATGAGATCCCAAAACGATCCTCCGAGGAACTGGGTGACTGACGGAAGAATCTACGAGCGCTGATAGCTTAGCCTAGCTATTAAGGTGAGGTAGGAGTTCAATTACCAAGTTTTAATACCTATTTTGTTTTAAAGTGTGCATTATGGCCTATTTCTTGAAATTATTAATTTTCATAGATTTAAATGATTTAATTGGATATTTGGTAAACTTGTGAACTGTTGAGATATATTGGATTGTTCTGGAATTAGTTTGTGTAGTTTTTATTCAGGCTTAAAATTTTGGTTTTAGGAAAATACATCCATTATGCTGCCCAATTTTCTGTAAATCCTAGAATAATACCAAATGAGTTTTAAAGTATAATTTCTTGATATACTTGATGCATAATTATTACACACTCTATGATATATTGTACATACTAAAAGATTTGCTAACACACCTCCGGGTAGTATCAGGATGTTGGATACCTCTACTAAAAGGTAGTACAAGCCTGTGATGAGAGGATAAGAGCTCATACTTATACTTGATTGATTTATGATATGTAGAATATTGTGACTTTTGTTTTGGTTTTGATTACATGATTACTCTTAATCTTGATTACTTTGCAAATTGGTTTCATATATAGATTTGGAAAGGTACTTACCATGCAAGTTTGAAAAATTACATTCGTACTAAAAAGGTAGTTGAATTCCTATTGAGTATGTAAATGCTCATCCCCTTATCTTTTCTCTCTTAGGCAGAGTGACTAGGAGAGGAAGATTGTTACTAGTTTAGTAGTTGGTAACTACTTAATAACTCATTTGGATTTATAACAATATTTAAGACTTATACTTTGAACTTAGCATGTATTATCTATTATGCCTATTTGTGATAATGATAATAATGTACATATATAATTTATTACAATTATTAACCGTCTATGTCTCGTGGTGATCATAAACTGTGGAAATTTATAATTTAGATTATTTTTATAAACTTTTACAGAAACTGTCATTTTTTAAACTAGTTGTCGTTTTTCTGAAAATTTGAAATCTCTAAAATTTTATAAAACAAATTATGAATTTTCACTTGTGAAATTCTTCTTTTGTCGCTGACCATAGATTTAGGTTGTGACACAAAGTGTTAAAACTGGGTAACGTTGTTCATATTATACAACATTACTACATCCAATTTCCTTCTATTATACGTATGGGACATGGCCCTATCTGATACATAAAAGAAACTATAGATGTCAACTTTAATACTAGAGTAATAAGTAATAACTATGGTATACTACATAACTTCTTGTAAATATAGTCTAGCTCAACACTCTGTTGTACCATATTAGCTTGAAAAATTAGTCATTTTGCCCCCTCATGTTTAACATCAGTATGAATTTGTCTCCTCACTTTTGATTTTATATTCAAGTTCCCCATAAATGATAAATTTATTCTTTTTTTTTTTGCTCTTTCATTTTTAATTTAATAATATTTAAGTACCTCCTACAATGACAAAGTTGTTCTTCTTTTGCTCTTTACTTTTGAGTTAGTATTTAAATGCCCCTAAAATGGTAAAGTTATTATTGTTTTACCCCCTTAGCTCTAGCACCATTAAAAAATTGTTAATGGACAATAGCCAAACCATCATTTTACTTTTTAAATAGCTAATAAATATCTTTTACTATTTTTTTATATTAGACATTTCCAAAGAACTTATTTTTACAATTAAAAAATAAAATAAACGAAAAAAGGTAAGAGAAAATTAATTTTTTTAAAATTTTTATAAATGTATATGTAAAATAAAAAATAGACAAAATATAGTAATTTTTACATTAATTCATTAGTGTCAAAATACTTTTAGAAGTAATGT
>JXTB01000297.1:276580-289526 GCA_002914805.1 Parasponia andersonii
ATATATACATATATAACCATTAAAAAATTTATTTTTCTATTACCTCTTTTTGTTTATTTTATTTATTTAATCATAAATACTAGCTTTTTGGAAATGTCTAATATAAAAAAAATAGTAATAGATATTTATAAGCTAGTTAAGAAAGTTAAATGTGTTGAAAAATGAAGGTTTCAATTTTACTCACTTTTATTTTGAAGATAATAAATATTTGATTTAGTACTACTGATTTAACTTGAATATGTAGTGAAATGGTTATAAAGTTCTAACTCAAGTTAATCAAGGAAATAAACTTAAAGATAGATGCACATTTGGACGTAGTAGAATCAAGTTTGAAGATGGATTATAAAGAAAAGCTTAAAGACAAAGAATAAGAATACAAGACTTAAATCTACAAAGGTTAAACACTTAGTTCTTGTACTTGAATACTTGTTTACACATAATATGATCTTAATGGCTTAAATTTTTTATAAAATTAGAAATTTTCAAACTGATACAGTCAAACTTACTTATCTCCAATTAAAATAAGAAACTTATTTTACACAAGCTTTCAAATTGATTTATCAATTTCTATAGTTTCCATATTATATAAGAAATCAATTTATGAAGTCATATTTTGAAAATAATTGAAAAAGACTTGAAATAAAATTTGAAGTTCGCTCTCGGATAGATTCGGCAGACCGGTCTTCAGAATCGGTCTACCAATTCCCCTACATATTTTTAATCATTTTTAGATTCGACCGTTAGAACTATACTACTAATAACTAGTATTTTCAGTCAACCGAAAACACATTTTCAGTCTACCGAAAATGACAGAATGTTTATTAAACCGTTATAAACGGTTAGTTTTCATTCAAGTCTATAAATAGAAACTTTTCTAACATTTGAAATAACTTTTGAATATCCTTACATTACTTATATCATACATTTAAGTTGTTCAAATCAATTTTTGTGATTCAAACTTTTAAATCTACTTTTTCACAAAAATCACTTGAGCTAAACTAGATCATATTTTGTCTTTACATCTATTCTCTCTAAGCTTATCTTGTATCAAATATTTTCATTTGAGAGAGATATTACTTGAGTGTTTCGTCAAGCAAAAATCAAATTGTATTTGTGAGGTGAAATTGTTACCGGAGTTTAAACAACCCATGTATAGGTGAGATTGTCACCGGAGTCTAAACAACCTGAGTATATGTGAGATTGTTACTGGAGTCTAAACAACTTGTGAGTTAGTGAGATTAGCACCATTGTCTAAAAAATCTGTATAGGTGAAGATTAGCACCAGAGTCAAAACAATCCAAGATTAGGCGTGATAGAGCCGGAGTTAAGACTATTGTAAAGGTGTGAGTATGTCTAAGGAAAAATCACTCGTTATGTACAAAGGTTGGTCAAGCCCACAATATTGATCCAAATAGTGGAAGCTCAAAGTAAGTTGCCGAGTGCTGGGGACGTAAGCCAACCGTCTTGTTTGTCAAATCTCGTAAAAACTGAGTTTACATCTTCTCTATCTCTGCACTCTTAACTTTATTATAATCTATTTATTTGAGTGTTTAGTGTGCGTAATATACTTGGTATTATTGTTATATATTTGGTATTACTATTTATTTAGCCTCAAAGTTTCAAAATAGTAGTATATAGTTTTAAATAGTTGAAAAGTTTCTTAAAACATTTTAAAACTCAATTCCCTACCCTCTTGGATTGTCAATCTTGGGCTAACAACAGCAAACAAAATGATTATTTAGCTATTGTCTATTAATAATTTTCTAACAGTGTTAAAGTTTAGAGGTAAAAGAATTGCAATTTTAATATTTTATGAGGTATTTGAGTACTAAGTCAAAGTAATGGGACAAAAGATAGCAGCTTTATCATTATAGGGGCACTTGAATATTAAGTCAAAAGTGAAGGGATAAAAGAGAAACAAATTTGTCATCTAAGAACACTTGAATACAAAATCAAAAATGAAGGGGCAAATTCATATTAACATCAAATATAAGGAGATAAAATAACTAATTTTCCTATTAGCTTCTTATAGTCTCTTTCTTCTTTAATATTTCGTAATATCAATTGATAACGTTTTGAAGATTTTCAACCAACAACCTACAACGCACAAGTCACTTAGCCAGCCACAATGGGATTGCAAGCAAGCAATTTGAAATCTGACCTCATACCAGAAAGGGATCAATTAAAAGGTTAAAAGGTTATGCATTTTCTAGACCAAAATGAGTGGAATGAAAAACCTAAACCAAATAAAGTTTTTTTTTTTTAATGAATAGGTAGTTAAAGAACACTGACATGATTTTATCACTTTTCACATTTATAGTAATCCATTTTTAGTGATAGTTAAGATAGGATTAACAATAAACCATGTCATATTAACAAATAATAATTAGTGGGAAACAATAAAATTTGGGTTTATGTTACATAGGATCCCAACTTTTTCCCCAAGTATTAATCAGTTCTCTAATATTTCTTTTGTAGTTTTTAGATCCCTAATCTTTCACATTTGTATCACTTTAGCCTTTTTTCAATTTTTTCGTCTAATTTAGTTGTTATCTAGTAGTTTTAGTATCACTTGGGTCTTCAACCTTTACACAATGTATCATTTAGATACTTATTCTTAATTTTGTGACTCCTTAAACTTCTATTTTTATAACACTTAAGGTTTTTGAGTTAATTTTGAATTAAAATCCAATTCTAATCAAATTGTACTAGATAAATTAATGAAAATTACTAACGGAATGTTCAATACTAATAAGGTATTTTTGAAAAAAAAAAATCTAAACAACAATATTATTTTTAGTTAATTCTTATTACCAATAATATTATATGATTTAATTGTTAAATTTTAATAATGGTGGTATAGTTTATTTTCTCCAATTCCATAAGCTCATCAATCTTTTTTTTTTTTCAATTAATACTCATAAATAAGAAAAGAAATTTAAAAACTTCTTAAATAACAAATTAACATTAATTTATAGAAAATTATGGGCTTTGATGATAATAATAGTTAAAACACAATAAATTGTAGTTATGAATAGGTACCGATCGAGTACATACATAGATATAATAAGAGAAAAAAAATACTATTCAATGATGATTTCTTGTCAATGGTTGTAGAATTCATTCTCTGTAATTTTATAAACTCATAATCGTTTAAAAATATTTTAGAAGTCTCTTAACTGACAAGTGGACATTAATTTATATAAAAATCTAGATTATAATACGTATATTTTTTGCATATATTTCAATAGCTATCTAATTGAGTCATTTTAGTGTTATTTTTGAATTTAGCAGTTTTTATTAATTTATTCGGTCTAATTTGATTAGAGTTTGATTTTAACTCAAAAAGACCTAAATGTTACCCAAAAAAAAAGTTTGAGAAGTCAAAAACTATAAAACAAAGAATAAAAACCTAAATGATATATTGTGTAAAAGTTGAGTTATCGAGTGATATTAAAACTATTAGATAAAATCTAAATTGAATGGAAAAATTACAAACATTAGATCTAAAAACTACAAATATATATATATATATAGGTTGCCAATTCAATAGGTATTTTTTTTTCATTATCTATGGGTAGGTATTTTTTTTTTAATCGTTGGATCACCATCTAATGGTGATCTAATGGCTATAATAAAGTGCATAAAAAGACGTGCATCATTAATGTTCTTTCTCTCTCTTATTTTTTACAATAAAAAAATATACATTCTAAATTTTCATTGGCCAAATTGATACCTATGTATAGGTAAAAAAAAAAAATACCTACCGGATTGGTACCCATATATATATATATATATATATATTAAGGACTCCAAAGAGACTTCAATCCACCGCAGGTTTTGAAAATTCAACTTGAGCTCCACAATGATATTCTATTATCCAGCCTCTAAAAGAAGGATTAGTCAAGTCCTTTTAAGATTACGGACCGACAAATTGTCTAATTAAATCTTAAAGTGGTCGAATAAGTTGCAGTATGATGAAACTTTATTTTATGTTCCTTCGTTATTTAGTGGCTGCACAAACCATTCACTTGCAAAGTGGTCTCTCAAGAGCAGACAAAAGCCCAGAGCCGGGACGCCATTACCATTTTATAACTATAAATTGTAAACGACAAAGGCAAGATACTATTTAGTGGGGGATTCAGAACATTATTCCAATGGAAGATTTAAATAAATAAAAAAAATCCATCACAAATGGATGCGAGGAGCCTGCTACTTGAAAGTACACCTCATATTGGGATTACTAAACAAACGTATCCGAACCATTATATGAATTTAAAGCCAATATACAGAGGCCGACTCTACGGAGAATCAAATGCTGTAGTTCATTCTCAATGCACTTCTCATCATATTCCGTACCTCCTCCTGGTCATAGTGTGGTTATGCATGAGAAAGTGATATGTATAATACAATGATACCAAGCATGAAACACCAGATTCTGAGACAGTGATATGATTAAGTTAACAATGGACAATGGTCATGACGGTGAGCCTTCACATGAATTGATCAAGTATAGAAACAAACATTCAGCATAGTATCCAAGTTAAGTTGATCACAAACAATTTATACAGCAAAAGGAAGATAGAACTAATATTAATTGGACAAACCAGATGCGCAAAATCTAAACAACAGCGCCACTGACTATTAGAACTGAATATGGTACATCTAATTAAGCAACAAAAGACTGACTGAAAGAACTGATAATATCACTAGCAAAGGTCATAGCAACTCAACAAGGAGAATTACCGGGAACATAACTAGTCAGTATTTTGTAAAACAAGATTTCACAACTGAGTCAAATACACTATTGTTATTTGTTAAAACAACTGATTAACATACACAATATTTCCGACGTATTCGTGTTAAAGAAACCCAAAAATAGAGATCTATACAGGTTATAGAAAGAAAAACCAATTCACAAACCAGAAATCAAAACATCTATATATATTATATCACAAAGGACAAGGTACTATAGAACATTTACTCCAGGTTGGGTATGTATCAGACACTTCGACTCTTCACTTCACAGAGCTTATCTCACAATTGCTTACCACTGCTCTGTGCATTTCAATCCTGTTAAGTAAACCTGAGACTGAATGACTGTTCTTCCGATTTTAAAACCCGGAACAACCGTGAATCCCACTTTCGCCCTGGATTTACATGGCAACAACAATCGTCTGGTGATATCTTCCATGTATACCATTGAAAAATCTACGCCTCTTTCCACTTGAAAAATCTCAACTACGGGAGCAAACGAAAAGGCTAACTTGTGTAATGTCCATATTGAGCTGGCCATGTTTACATACGCCTCATAGAACACACTCAGTGACCTCCATGAATTTAATACGACGCCTTTTCGATCCATATCACTGAATATTGAAGACTCCATGGTGGGGTGGATAATCTCCTGATACTTGTTCTCACAAAATCTTGAAAAATCACAATTTCGGTCTCTACTCAGCAACTCCATTGGATTGCTTGATACATGTTCGAGTAATTGCTTCAATGAAATATTCTTCTTATCTACATCCGAATCATTCCCCTCGTCGCCATTAGACAAATTTCCATTCTCACCCAACCCAAAGCCTTTCGAATCGAAATTTCTGAACATTCCCATACAAACATAGGACAAATATGCATAACGATTATGTGCTTTCTTAGCATATTCAATATTGGGATGAACCAAATTTGATGCCAAATCCAAATCCCACCCAGCTCCCCTCATCAACGCCATCAAAATCTTAGTAAATTTACTAGTTAAACTACGAGCATCATGCAAGACAGAATCAAACACTTTAACAGACAACAAAACCTCACGAGACGAATTCAAATTACCAGATAATCTCTTTGACATCATCAAATTCGACTTCTGAATCTCGTCCAATTTCTTCCTTAGCGCCATAACTTCGTTGTCTTTTTGATCCATCTCTTCCTGTAACCTGTCCGAAACGGTTCCAAGTACCCGAAGCTTGCTCTGGTTCTCCTCAACCTGAGCTTCCAAGCAGGACCCAATTGGCAAATCGGTCTCAAACTCGGGATTCCTACAAAACTCCACATAGAATCGTTTGAATTCAGAGAGCCTCTGAAGATGCGAGACTAAAGCTCGATCAGCGGCTTTAATATTCTCCTCAACAAACGGAACATGGGCAGTCTGTAACTGAAGGTAGAAAGCTTCAAAAGAGGAAACCGTGGCGAAAATCGACGAAATTAGGGTCTGGGTCAACCGGGAATTGACGGGTCTGATCTGGGTCGAGCTCAAAGACCTTGCTTTTGCAAACTCATCGTGCTTCTTCAGCTGGGTCTCGCTTGAAAATGGCTTGGTGGGTTTCGGGTTTGGCGGAGAGAAGTTGAAAGCCGAGTCTGGTTTAATAACCACAACTTTCTGGTCAGTGATCACCTCTTCGGCCGAGTCGAGGAGTGAGAAGCCATCGGCGGCGTCTTCCGCTTCTTCGTCGGCGAAGAACTCGAAAGTTTTGGCTTTGAAAGCGAGAGCGAATTTCTGAAACATCTCGGAGATTTGCGGTGGTCTTGACGAACCATCCATTTCTGGCATTTTTCTGCTAAAAATTTTAAAAATGATTAAATTAAAATTGCAGAGAAAGAGTAAGAAGAAAAGAAGAAGAAGAAGAAGAGGGGTCTAAGGTGAAAGAGAATTCTTGGGTTTTACTTCTTCTTCTTCAGCTTGTGAAGTTAAGTGCTTTTGGATGTCTTGGAAGAAAGGTATACGGATTCGGCTTCGCTGGACCTTTCCTTTTGTTTAATTTTTAGTTTAATTAATGAAGTTTTTTTTTTTAATTTCTTATTTTACTATTTTCAACTCAATCTCTCCTTGTTATGCTGACTTTCTGAGAATTTGGGCAACGGTAATAAGGAAAAGACTACAATGACATGGTGAGTAGACAATTTGTATGACCGACTAATTGGTTGGTAATTTACTATTCTCCCCCAAAATGGTGGGACATCGATTTTGTACTTTTTGTTTGTGACACTCTTTTTTATTGTTAATATACATATCATAATATTCAAATGTTCCATGGAACGGAGGAATGATATAATATTGTTCTTTTTTTTTTGAGGGAAGATATAAATTCTTCTTTTTAATTTTAGACAGAATCGAGGAAATTGAGATTGTGGTCAACATCTCAATAACAGAAGGCTTTTTTTTTTTATTATTATTATTAAATGTAGAATTGTGTTATGTTGTTACATCTTACAAGTTTTACTACAAAAGTTTCCTCTTTCCTGTAGTCTTCTTCTCTCTCTTTGTTAATTCTTCCAAGTCAACTAGTTAAGTCATATATATGGCTATGTGTATTTTTCTTATTGATGTATAAAAGAACCCTTAGAAACCTTTAAAAAATTGGGGGAAAAAAAAAAGCTCTTGCACACTACCTTTATTGTAATTGGTTGTTGTGAAATTAAAAAAAAAAATGGAAAGAGTGTATTTATGTTTAACAAAAAAAACACACAGCAAAGAAAGTGAAGTTGTTTAATAACATATAAGATTTTATTTAATTGGTCTTTTTACAACTTATGCACTCACTTGGCTCGAGAAAAACAAATGCTTTTCATTTTGTTTTTAATAGCTACATAGGCTGTGTTATCATGTTGGTACGTTCTTATCATTGCAAAAGATTATGTAGTATCTTTAGTTTAGTATAAAACATAATATATCTTCCTACAACTGGTTGTTTCGTCTTTTTCTGTTTCTTTTTTTTTTAAATAATGTTTATAATTAAGAGACAAAAACAAAAACAAAAGAAAAACGTTAAATTGAGGCATCTTTTTGCATTGTGATGGTATATTGTACAGGAATATAAATAATTTCACTGTTGTCTAATTAAGAACCAAAATCAACTATGCTCCAAAGTGGCTTTACATTGCGTTTCAAAGTTCCAAATTTCCCATCCTGTGGATGTGGATCTGCTTAGGAATGCAATCATTATAGCTTTATGTGTCTTTTCAAGTGTGTTCGTAATACTTTAGGCAGACAATTTTCACGTCGGTTCACCTTCTGAAGCTGAGGTAACAAAAGGGATTATAAGAATAAATGTAAGTTTTGTATTATTCCTATATTGAGATGGTCATCATATTGTTATAAATTATTACTGAAATTAGTCGTGCTGATGGTTATGGGGGTGATTTTCTAAGAAATTTGAAGTTGTAAAATTAAGTTCCAAGTGTGAAATCGAGACTTGAGCTTCCTGGCTAGTTTCTACCACATGGCAAAAGTTTGAATCTAAAAGAACCCTTTACTAAGTACAACTAAGTTGACTCAAGGGAAAAGCCAAAAGGGGATTTGTTGTTTGGTGAAAATATGCCATGATTAGGATATGTGGTTAATCAAATTAATTAAGATATTGATGGGTAGCTAGCGGTTGTTTTATGTGAGGTCAATTTGGGAGGTTGAGAATTTGATTAGTGTTTATCAATTAAACAAAGACTGAAGAAAATTATTGATTGACTACTAGGCTTCAGGTGGGATGGTAAGAGTGTACATTTTCCCTGCAGGAAATTTTGTGTTTGAGTTGCTACTTCTGTAGTGGTGATGAGCAATCTATTTCGTGAAATCAAACCTTTCTATATACTGATTGAGCAAAATAAATTGAAAAAAAAAATTGTACTCTATTGTCAAACTTTTTTCTTATCTCCCAATCCCCTATAATTAATTAATTATTTATAAAAAAAATTCTCTTGTAAATTGATATAAATATCTCTGTATAATATTAAATAATTAAACCACATTTGTTAGTACACTTCTAAAATGCAATAGTATAGTTATCGTTGATATTATGATATAAATTTAAAGAAATCAAGATTTTATAAAATTTAGTTTTCAAAACACCAATGAATAAATTATGATCGCCGAAAATTTTGATTTTATCGATAATTTAGATTGTAATGAAGTAAAGTTGTTGATGGAGGTTTTATCAACAATAAATTTTGAAAAAAATCAAGAGATGTGGCTTGTGTGAATTGAATTAATAATCAAAGCAAATAAGGAGAGAGGATTTTATAGTGGTTCAGCCCCAAAAAAGATGAGTCTACGTCCACTGTTTTTCTACTATTTTATGAAGAATTATAAACACTCAAGGTTACAATGTCTCCTCTGGAGATTGGAAAAACTGAAGAGTAATTGGAATACTCAAAACTTGCCCCCCTTTCGGAACATTGAGTCACCTTTATATAGGTAAAGATAACCCTATATCCCTAAGATCCTGATTGTATAAATCGGGTAACTATACAATTGGGTAACGTAATTGGATAACCATTCAAAACGGATAACTAGTTGATCATAAATATGAGACTTCTGTTTCCCTTTCCTTGTAAGTTTCCTTCATAGCATTTACTTGTTTCCCTCTTCTTGTAGGTTTCTTCCATAGCATTTACTTGTTTCCCTCTTCTTGTAGGTTTCCTGTTTGATAAGGCAGACTGCACGGAGAAGGTCACACAAAACCTGTGGAAGAAGTCGCATATAACTATCACGGAGGAGGTCGCATATAACCCTTACGGAGGAGGTCGCATATAACCCTTATGCGACCTTAGGATTTTAGACCGCACAACAATTGCCCCCCAGCTCCATTAGTTCTTTAGGACGAAATGGAGCTTCCAATTACTGTGCGACCTTAAACATGTGATGTCATAACTTAAACTTGAGATCTGAATAGTCGAAGATCCGCCAGATTTCAAATCCCACCTCTCAAGATCACGCGTATCTTTTTTAAGAAAGAGCGAAATTCGAGGAAGTCTAATGATATCAACCGTCACTCTTTTAAAACCAAATCTTTTCAAATTTTAAACAATCCTGACTTTTCGGATAGAATCAAATCCTGCGCAATCTTCAGCCTTCAGATTTAAAATTCAAACTCTCTGATCTACGGCTGTGATTTAACAGTATCTGGGTTATAAATATCAGAAACCATCCCATCCTGTTTCATTTTACCGTTTCTATCTCAGAAAACATCAGAAATCCCAAAGAACCCTAGCGCCGTTTTATCTCCCAGCTCACTCCAATCACCGCTTCTTCTCCGACGAAGTTTCGAATCGTCTCAAACCTTCCTCTTCTGAAGAAAGGTCAGTATGTCTTCTCTTATTTCTTTCATTCTTGAAAATAACTTCAATCTTTGGAAACAAACTCATTTCACCGAAGTGAAACGAGAGATTTTTTTTTTCTTATACTCCCCATTTTTCAGTCTATAGAGTAGAATTACTAGATATCAATTAGAAATGATCCTATGAAAAGAACTTCTAGGGTCTGATATCCTATTTTATTCTCACTGAACTGCTTGTTCATTTACTGATGAACTGCTCGAACACATTCTGATGAACTGCTCGAACACTTACTGATGAATCCGTAGACTATTTAGGAATGAGCTTGCTTGTTTAGTGCAATTTTAGGATGAATACCCAGAATGCTAGCATAGTGGAAATCCTCGATATCTAATCCCTGTATATTTCTTTTCAGATGTCTAGTAGTGAGGAATTTAGAGAAGGAAATGCTTTTTCTGGAGAATCTAACTCAAGTATTAGCTCCATTAACCTTGAGGATTATCTTGAGCTGGAACCTGAGATAGAAATAACAGGGGCAAGATAGAGTAGTCCTCGAATAGGCGATCTTCCCCAGGATCAATGGCCCAGACACATAAGGGATGCTCCCACATTTTTATCTGGCTACCAGTACATAGAGGGGAACTGGTCATGTACCAACGTTCGGACGAGCTGCACGTCGAACAAACTCAGAAAAATTACGAGCAGCTACAAGATCGCCATCCCCCTTCGTCTACCAATGGAATTCAATCGACCATACACACCCCCTCATGGACTCGCTTCCTTTTCTGAGGCAGTCCTCAAATGCGGTGTGCATCTCCCCCTCCATCTGTATATAAAATCAATTATCGATTACTATGGGGTCGTCCCTTTTCGATTGACCCCTAATACTTATAGATATATGGTAGGTTTATATATATTATACCATAAACTAGGTTTAGAAACCCCTTCACCTGAAGAATTTGCTTGGTTCTACCAAGTAAAGTCAAATCCGTCAGATCTCGGCTTCTTCTATGCGAGCAAGTGGTCGAATCAAGCAATAAAAACGATCTACGGGGTTCGCAACAACATGGGAAAATGGAAAAATCCATTTTTCTATTTTGACTATGCAGCCAATGGCTTCTTTCAAAATCCCGGTAGGTAGTCTTCCAATTTATTGCCTTATTTATATATTTATTCTTATACTGATCGCATTCCAATGTCATCGCAGATAATAGGGATCGACCCGGACTCTCCAGGGATCAGCTCGCAAGAGTATACAAGATCAACGACCTTCCAGTTGAAGAATTTAACTGGAAGGTACTAGGTACAACGAAGAACTTGGTCGCTTGCAGTTTGATTCCGAAGGGTGCCGCATTCCCAAACCACCCGGTTATCTCTTCCAAGCTATCGAGCTCGAAGAAGCCAAGAAAAAAGGACGAACTTAGGTGCCTCGTCCTCCAGGATCAGAAAAAGAAAGGTACTGGACAAACCTCCACGCTCAGAGCCTTCATCCCCAGAAACAGTATCACCACCAGCTCCTCAATCAGCTCCACAAGAAGAAGGTAATCATACGCTCATTCTAATTACCTTTATATTATATTTCTTTCCTCGCTTACTAACATTCTGTACAGAGATGGTCATTGGTAGTGGTCTGCGAGCACCTCCATCAACTCTCGGGTCAATAGCAAAAAACAAAATACCCGAGAGTACGCCGCCATCGAAAGGGAAGGAAAAGGTCGACTGCTCGAAGAAGAGAAAAGTCACCTTCGAGAATGTCCCAGCGAGCTCGCCCCTCCACAACCATCTCAGCCAGCGAGCACTCCCGAACCCTCTACTGAGGCTGCCACTTCTTTGGAACCGAACTTGGCGGATAAAGGCGACGAGCTCTTCGCACTCCTTAACCAACTACTAGAGAAGGCTGGTATGAGCGTAGCCTTTATCGACCGCTTCACGTCTGAAGAGGGTTGGGAGCGAATGAAGCGACGTTCCGCCAAGGTCACTTTCAGATCTGCAATGAGGATGCTGGCCAATGTAAACTTCTTAATTCTCTCTTCACACTCTTTTGATGTTGACTTGGAGATTTACATATATATATATATATATTTTTTAGACTGCAGCTGCTGCTATCCTGATGCACGATCCAGTTCTCGAATGCTTAGAGAAAGCTGAGAAAGTCGATGAAATAACTCAAGCATTCGAGAATTCAGAAAAGGCTCGGGAGGAGGAGAGAGCGAACTTCCACTCAGAGAAGCAGCAGATGCTCGATTACCTAAACAAGGAGAAACTCGCCAAGGAAAATCTCAAGGAAAAAGTCAAAGAGCTCGAGAAGGTCGTTTCTGAGTATCTGGACCGTATGAGAGAAACGACCACCGAGGTAGTTCACAAAGCCATTAAAGAGTTCAAAGCGACCGAGGTCAAAGAACTCGAAGATAAGGCTAGTGATATCGCCTTGTCGACCATCATCTTCAACATATTCTGCGAGCATCCGGATTTTGATTTCTCTATCCTTAGCGAGGATGTGGTCGAACTTGTGCAGAGCTGGAAGGAGGACACGACCAAGACTGGAGATGACGGCGCGAGCCCTTCCTCATGAAGTGTTTTTTGTTTTTTTTTTTTTAAACAATACGGGCTTTGTCCCCTTTCTGTATGGACGACTTCTTTTGTTTTAATAAATATTTTTCCTTCCTTATATGCTCCTGCAAAATAACGACAAGAAACGATAGTAATTTTAACTAAGTAGTCAATCACAAGTGATCGATCAGTACGCTTTTAGCGATTTAAATCTGACTAACTTAAAACGAGTTTTAAGCGTTAGGATAGGTTAGGTCGCTTAAGAAAACAGTTAATACGAGTGATGCAAACTCTAACTGTATTTCAAAAGTTCTATGTCAAAATAAAACATAGCAATATATCACTT
>JXTB01000297.1:292783-329312 GCA_002914805.1 Parasponia andersonii
GTGGGATATGATCCTTGAATCAATCCCTACCATATCCAAATGCTGCCATGCAAAGACATCCAAATTAGTCCTCAGAAAAGCGATCAATGAAGCTCGCACAGATCCTTGAACCTCCGTTCCAATCTTCAAAGTCCTGGAAGACAGATCGAATGATATATCTTCTAGGTCTTCAACAGGTCCAGTTCTGACTTCATCGATTTCTCGAGGATCGAAGTCTTCACTGGTTGTTTCGATTGACGCTTTCACTGATGATCCAACTGGAGCTTTGCTCGCTGCCTCGGCTGACGTTTTATCCGCTACCACGACTGACGCTTTATCTGCGGCCACGACTGATGCTTCATCCGCTGCCACGACTGATGCTTCACCTGTGGCCATGACTAACGCTTCATCTGCGGCCACGACTGACGGTTCATCCGCTGCCACGACTGATGCTTCACCTGTGGCCATGACTAACGCTTCATCTGCGGCCACGACTGACGGTTCATCCGCTGCCATGACTGATGCTTCATCCGCTGCCACAACTGACACTTCGATCGCTTCTTCTGGCAGATGGACCATCATTGTGCGGGACGTCGCATCCTTTGCTGTGAGTTTCAGCGAGTTGTTATAGCAAGTCCTCGCATCATACTGATTTCCTCGCACCTCGCCTACCCCATGTTGGGTCGGGAACTTCATTGTTAGATGATAGATCGAGGTGACAACTCGAAATTTCCTTAATGTTGGTCTTCCTAGCACAGCGTCAAAGGCAGATGGGCAATCTACCACCAAAAACTGGGTCATTATTGATGAAACCCTTGGAAAGGTCCCAATGCTGACCATCAGTTCAATCATGCCCATAGGCATCAGGCTGTCACCAGTAAAACCATAGAGGGGAGTAGGGGCAAGCTTTAGGTCGCTCTCATTTAATCCCATCTTCTTGAAGGCATCGAAATATAGGATGTCCACAGCACTTCCATTGTCGACCAATACTCGCCACAACTGTGTGCTTCCACAGTTAATTTTTACGACCAGCGCGTCATTATGCGGATAATGGACTTCCCTTGCATCTTGCTCTGTGAAGGTAATATCCATTTCCGGTACTCGTTGAAGCTTGCGTGGTCGCTGATCAAGATGCATGACGTTGGTTAACAGCTGCTGTCGAGCTTCTCGTGCGTATCTATCCTGTGCTCGCTTGGAATCTCCTCCAACATGCGGCCCTCCAAAAATAGTTCGCACCTCATGCTGAATTTCTGGAGGTCGCTGTTGGTCTTCTTCTCGCCTTTCATAGCTCTGCCTGGTATACTGCCCCAATCGTCCTTCTCTAATCAGCCTTTCGATTTCATCTTTCAGGGCAAATCAACTATTAGTGTCATGCCCAATATCATTGTGATATCGGCAAAATTTGTTGGGGTCGCGCTTTGCCCTGTCCTGCTTCATTGGTTCTGGTTGTCGGAATCGCTCCTTCTGATTTGTGACCACATAGATATAATCCATGGGCGCATTTAATTCAGTGTGATTATTAAACCTTATGGTAGCTTTTGAAATCTCCTGCCTTTTAGGTCTAGGCTGATTCTCACTTGTTTGTTCATTATTCCTCTTATTTTTCTTATTACCACTGTTGTTGGTGATGACCGCAACTTTTGCCGCATCCGTCTTTCCTCCTTTTTTAGTCTTTTGAAGATTCTCTCGTGAAGATTCTAACTGTAGATGTCGATCGACTCTTCGGTAGAAGTCTTCGAGAGTTCTACACTCTCGTTCAAGCAATTCTTCCTAGAGTTTTGTTTCTGGTCGCAACCCCGCCATCATAAAAGTAAGAACTCCTCCTTCAGGGGGGTTGTTGACCTTCACTAGCTCTGAAGTGAATCGATTGAGATAAGACCGTAGAGTCTCCTCTGGACCTTGCCGGATTACGAACAAACTGACAAGTGGAACAGTGAAATTCTTTGCCGCCTGAAACTGTCTCAAAAACGCCATCTGTAGTTGTTGCTAGGACGAAATTGAACCGGATTTAAGTCCTCGAAACCACTTCTTTGCCGCTCTTGAGAGTGTTACAGTGAAACATCTGCAGCGTGCATGATCACTAACCCGATGAAGTTCCATCAAGTCACTAAAGTGATCCATATGGTCCTGTGGATCAGTCTTCCCGTCAANTGGTCATTGTGATGCGATACAGATCGATCATGACCACGTCGTCGCTCCAAATACTGTCTTAGGTCTGCAGGATCTTGTCTTGACTCCTTGCTGATTCTTTCGAAGATGCTTCTCGATGGTCGTCCTTGTTCGCCGCTCAAGCGATCCTGGCTATTAGTAGATTTACGAGAAGGTTATGTACGATCACGGTTCGTACTTGAACTCTCCGTACCAGATTCTGGTGGCAAGTTTGCGACCTTGCATTTCCCTTTGGAGATGCGATCTTCATGATGCTCCTACTGAGTTCTTGGCTGGTCGCATCTTCTCGTTTCAAGGATCTGTATTCCCTTCTCAGGTAATTGAGCTGGACGTTCTTTGAGACGTTCATGTTGTGGTGGGGTCACCATCTGCCCTTCAGCAAGTCGTCGCAGGGTGTTATTGATCTGGTTAGTGACTTGCTGAAGGTTCACAAGCATTTCCTCCATACGATCCTGTCTCTGGGAAAGGTTCTCTGTTGCCGTCATAGTAGGCTGATCCGGAGCAGGGGCTGCCTGTGTAGCAGCGGTACTTTGAGGTTGGTTTTGGCTAGTTCCGGTGACTCTGGTAGTATTTCTAGTGTTTGCCATTATTGAAAAGGTGGAATTTGACAAATTTTTCTGCCGAAATAGCCCTCCTTCTAGCGCCAATTGTTGATGGAGGTTTTATCAACAATAAATTTTGAAAAAAATCAAGAGATGTGGCTTGTGTGAATTGAATTAATAATCAAAGCAAATAAGGAGAGAGGATTTTATAGTGGTTCAGCCCCGAAAAAGATGAGCCTACGTCCTCTATTTTTCTACTATTTTATGAAGAATTATAAACACTCAAGGTTACAACGTCTCCTCTGGAGATTGGAAAAACTGAAGAGTAATTGGAATACTCAAAACTTGCCCCCCTTTCAGAACATTGAGTCCCCTTTATATAGGTAAAGGTAACCCTATATCCCTAGGATCCTAATTGTATAAATCGGGTAACTATATAATTGGGTAATGTAATTGGATAACCATTCAAAACGGATAACTAGTTAATCACAAATAGGAGACTTCTGTTTCCCTTTCCTTGTAGGTCTCCTTCATAGCATTTACTTGTTTCCCTCTTCTTGTAGGATTCTTTCATAGCATTTACTTGTTTCCCTCTTCTTGTAGGTTTCCTGTTTGACAAGGCAGACTGCATGGAGAAGGTCGCACAAAACCTGTGGAAGAGGTCGCATATAACCATCACGGAGGAGGTCGCATATAACCCTCACGGAGGAGATCGCATATAACCCTTATGCGACCTTAGGATTTTATACCGCACAACAAAAGTTATTTAATTTCAATATTATTAATGTTAATTTGTTCTTATTTCGTGTTCAAGAGAACATGAAAATAAGATTTTGTCGTTAGTTGATAGTTTCTTTTCTTTGTAAAAAAAACGTTTAGGTATATATTTTGTTGATCTCAATTCTATGCTCTTGTTGGTGTTTGCTTTTCTTCCTTGTATTTATAATTGTGTTTCGTCGTTTTTCTAATCTACATCGGTTTTTTTTTTTTTTGTACTCTTATGTTTTGGGTTTTGAATCTACGTTTTTACTTTCTTTTTTTTCTTTTTTTTTTTCAAATCACGTTTTGGGTTTTCTCCCTGGTCTTGTTGCAGTGATCTTTGACCGCTAAACATGCTCTCTAAATTTCCTATCCCTGTGAGCATTGTCCTCCATGAACCTTATTATTAAATTCTCAGCAAATTCTCCCTTATTAAACAACATGCTTCTAACGTTGAAGCTAGTATAAGATGCTTAAACTCGTTTAGTAGAACTTTCAAAATTTTCAAAACTATTAAATTCGGGAAAAGGAGCAAAAAACAATTGATCTAAAAAGTAATATAGATAGTAAAGTACTTGGAGGTAGGAAAAGAAATTCTTTCAGAGGAGTCTATTTGAGAAAGGGGATGGGGAAAGAGAAAAAAAAAATAACGCAATAGGGCCACCAAAAAAAAATTTGAATGAAAATCTGGGGTAATTTAAAAGAAATTAATTAAAACTAGGGTTAATTACAAATATGTTCCCCGTAATGTTTCATTTTTTAAAATTTAACCATGCATTCTTAGAAACTTCGTTTAACCCATTGAGATTTCACATAAAATTTCAGTTTCTTTCCTGTAAAATGTAATTTTTGGGAAAAAGTTTTAGTTGATAAAATTTTACTCTCATTTAGTATTATGAAACAAAAAATTATTTTGAAAAAGGCTCTAAATTAATAAAAGTTATTATCAAACTACCTAAAATTTTTAAGAAAATAATATAGATTTATAGTAATTTAGAAGTTATCTGAAAATAATTTATGTTTCAACATACTTAAGGAAAAGTACACTTTCATCAATTAAATTTTACTGAAATTAGATATTATATGGATGAAAATATAGTTTTCAAGAACGCATGGCTGCATTAAGAAAAATAAAAACTACAAGAGATATATTATAATTGGCACATGAAAACCAATATCAAGATATACTAAACTCACTCTCTTAATTAGAACATGTTTAATAATCTGTAAATAGAAATAAGTTGAAATGAAATTAGAGGACATAAGAAACAATGAATAAAGAAAATTAGGATTCTCTTTCATGTATTTAATTGGTACGTAAACAAATAGAAAAAAAAAATTTCCTTTTCTCATCCCATTTGCTCTTTATTACATGTTAGTGAACGTGCCATTAGCTTCTTCTTTCGAGAAAGAACTTATTCCTCGTGAGTTTGGTAGTGGTAATTGATTAAACCAACAAACAATTAAACTATCGAGTGAAAACTAATAGCACGGTCTCTTGAACTATTTTCTCTCTTATTTTCTTTTTCAGCGAAGAACTTATTCTTCATGAGCTTTGCTTATGGAATAAACATACATTTTTGTTAACAAAGTGCGGATTGTATCTTTCAAATATTAATCGATCCTCTCATTACTCGGTTGTCAATTGCCATCATAGATTGTACATTCCGTCCCGTGTCAATTATATTGTTTAAGCACACTAAAGTTTTATTTTATTTTTCTATTTTGACAAAGAAAAAGGAGTGAACTAAAGTGATAGATATATAAAACGCAATTGAACTTTCAGATACATAACATAAAACAAAAGGTTCCTATGATATTTACTTAGTGAAATGGGTAGCACATGGAATCATAAACGAAAGAAAAAGAAAATTTTCTTTAATTTGTAGTCAAACTCTGCAAATTTATATATACGTACAAGAGTGTCTGTCAACTTCTGTCTTATTGTTATTTTTATAGTTCTTTAGCAGAGAATTTGTCATATTTATTCCTTAATTGTCTTTTTATTGTGCAGCTTTAATCGGCCTTATCCTCATTATTTCGCACTCTAATCTTTTTGGAGGGCTTTGTAGGGAATTTTTAGGATAGAGTTCAACTTTGTTCATTTAGCCCCCATTTTGGAGCTTTCTGAAAAATTAGTTTAGTTTTTATCTTTTGGATTATTTGGCATCTTCAGAATTTAGCAAATTTTGAAGATAAAAAGTCATTTATACCTTCAACATTTGTTCTCTTATGGTGTTTTATTAGAAAGATTGAGCATCTGATTTATGGCTCTATGTTTAACTCTATGACATATCTCTTAATTTTGCGAGAGCTTCGGGTCAAAGGTAAGCCTCAAAAGGTGCCAATCATTGTCAAAGTTATATGAAAACCTCCTCTGCTGTCCTAGATTAAGGTCAATACTAATAGTCCTGGTTATGGCTTATCAGGTCCTTTTGGGTATTCAGGGGTATTTCGGACTTATAAAGAGTTTATTCGCGGATGTTTCTCTATGGTTACACATTTGAGACAGAATTGGAAACGATAGTTCATGCAATTGATTTTGCTTGGAAATATAGATGGAAGCGTCTCTGATTAGAAAGTGATTTTATCTGCGTGGTTTTTCTTCTATTGGCTTGTTCTCTTAAAATTCCTTTCCATTGAAAATTAGTTGGTGTAGGGCATTGGCATATATTACTAATATAGAATTTGTGATCGCTCATATCTATTATAAGAGTAATCGTGTAATTGATTCTTTAGCTTCTCGTGGTCCTTCCTTTATTGGTGCCACTTGGTAGTAGTCCGCTCCATCTTTTATTTTATCAATTTCACTGATTTTATTTTTCTTTCTATTTTTTTGTCCTAAGAGGTCCAATTTATGCCCCTTCTGACTTGGTACATCTTTTTTTTCTTTCTCTTTTATTGTAGTTTTCTCGTTCTATCGAGGTTCACCAATATATATATATATGGGCATCAATCCAATATGTATTTTTTTTTTACTTATGCATAGGTATCAATTTGGCCAAAAAAAATTTAGCATGAACATTTTTTTATTGTAAAAAGTAAGAGATAGAAAGAGCATTAATGATACATTTTTTTTCATCCACTTCATTATAGCCATTGGATCACTATCTAATGATGATCCAACGACTAAAAAAAAATACTTATCGATAGATAAAAAAAAAAAAAAAATTGGCAACCTATATGTATATATATATTATGCATTTGTGACAATCACATTTAGGGACAAGTCAATGAGATAAATTTAAAACAAACAATTTATTCTGTGTCTCTATCGTCTAGTTAAAAGATGTTCTTATCATGGTTGACATTTTGGCATGATTTTAGTCTGTTATATAATTTGCATACGACATAAATTTTGTTGAGCCAGTCCTGGCAATCATGGTGTCCCTCTAGGCGTATCTGAGGATCAGTAGGCTTGAACTATTATTATAATCGGCAAAAATGAATCATCCCTTGCTTTTGGGACATAAAATAAGGGGAAAATAAGCTCCTAAATTATATTTGAGAAATATATGTATAACATAATGAAATATAATAGACTTGATGTTAAACACATTGTCTTCGTTCAAATCCTCTGGATACTTGACTCCCCTAAAATGGTTTGAACGTGGAATTAGGATGTCTTCTATAATAAATGGACTTTACTAGGCAAAAGAATTGAGAAATTGTAAACTTACCACTAAATGATTTTTTTTACGTAATTCACAATTTAGTCATTTTATTTTGAGGAAATTTGTTTTTATATTATAAATTTTTTTTAAAAAATGAAAAATCCCAAATTTTTAAAAATATTTGAAAAATCTCAAATTTATAAAATTATCACTGTTTTTATTAATTAATAAAATACATAAAGTGATTAGTCTAATTACTGATTACCTCAAATAACTCACCGATTGATCGCATCGAATACCACTAAAAAAATACTAAAAAGTAAATGAGGTATTTTCTAAATATTTTTTAAAAATAGTATTTTTTAAAAAATATGATATGTTTCCAAATCAATCCGAGATTTTGTTTTTCAAAAAATTAGTCTATCTGAAATTTTTTTAATTTTTTAAACTTTGGGCCTAGAGTTTTGAAATAAAAGATTTATTAGTAAAAATAAAGCAGAAAATAAAAAAGAGAAGTAAATATGAAGAAAAAAAAAGTTTTTTAATGGATTGACAGTTGTGTTGGTGTGATTAAGTTACTATATTCAATAGATTAATAGATTAACTCCTTGAGATAGAACTTTGCTACATTGTGCAAGTCGCTGGGTTGCCTTCTCGTTTCCTTTACTTTTCTCTTCTCTCTCACTTTAACTTGTTTTCCCTATTTTTACTTTTATGTTCCTTTCATCTCGAAGCTCAATTAAAAATCTGCATTTGAAATTGTTGAAAAGAATTGCTAATATTAACAAACACCAAATAATATTAGATTTTGGGGAAACACTCTACTCTGTAGCGATTGACGGTGAAAGCATATATATGGTTGATGACTCGAAGTGGCCAACCACATAGAAAAATAGAAGAAAAGAAATGGGATAGCATTGACCAACATAGAGCCGATCTCTGCATTTTATTCCATATATTTTTTAACATCTTCATTAAACTTCAGTGAAAACAAATAAATATTTAGTAAAAGCAAAAAGTATTTTACGTTAAGGCACAGGGAAGATTTGAACACTGATTTAGAACTTCCCAAATGATTAAGAGTCCTGTATGAGAATGAATGAGTTTTGGGTCTATTTTCAAGTAAATATTCATTATTCAAGTAACAAAATGATCTATTTATATATATGTATTAAGTCTAAAATATGATATACCTAATATACAAATTAATATATTTAGTACATAAACTGACGTTAGTATATAAGTATATATTCAAATATAAAAATATATATTTAAGCATTTAACTACAACTAGTAAGAACATAGCACATGTCGACTTAGTGATATATAACAAGTTAAGTTTAACCTTTTAAATAAAAATTATAAAACCGCACAAATGAAATTTTAATTTTATGTAAAATCTGCATATTTACACATAGGAAGTGCCTTCCAAGATGGAAAAAATCCATTATGATTGACCTCAATCAAGCGGGTTCTATGCATTAGAAGTACAAGAAAAAAAAATCTTGAAGCTTTTTGCATCATTCTTTTTTTTTCTCGCTGCAGCTCAATGCATCAGTTGTCTTTTAAGTTATGTTCACAATTTCACATGTTTACATTCCTGACCGTATATAATTTCTAAGAAATTATAAATACCCTGTTGGTCATTATTTGTAATATTAGAACCTTTTTAATAAGGTTTATAATTCTATTTCTAAAGCCTGATCCTTCGGTTGAAAATGGTTTTGGTTTATACTAATTATTTTTATTCTTATTTTTGGTTTTGGTTTGCGATGAGTACCATCTTCTCCTTCGGTTAGGCATTACTTTTGCTTTGCATCTTCAACATCTTTATTCAAACAAATAAGTTAACTACCTTCATGTACATTATAGACAAACAAATGTAAAAAAATGAAAATGAATAGAAAAACAAATTACGACTTGGTTTAGTTGATATTTTGATCCTGCACGTGAGCTTGCTGACCAAAAAAAAAAGTAAAATAAAAAGAGAGCAAAAATACTTAATTATCCTTGTTCTAAATATTAAGTTATTGAGATTTGTTAATATCAAATAAAGAATAACTTAAAAAGAGAGTATATAAATGGAAAAATAAAATTAAAAGATAAGGTGTTTTACTTTTATGATAAAAGATATGTATACGGTAAAAGTCTAAATTAACCCTAAAAGTATATATAAGGAGAGAAAGAATAAATTGTCTAGTATACCCTCTATTATTTTATTGAAACTCGAGAAGGAAAAAAAGTAAAAAAATGTAAGGATATAAGGGAAAAAAGAAAAATCGACGATGACATACTCATAAGGATATAAGGGAACATTTATTAAAACAAAGTGGAAAAAAAAAAAAAACAGAAAAGAGGGATACTCACTCTAATTTTTCAAGTAAAAAATAGTTTAAAAATAAATCTTGATAAATTCTCGACGATTTTGACAGATTTTTAAATAATTTTTGACATTAATAACGATTTTGATGGATTCTTAATGATGTTGATGTATTCTTAATAGATTCTTGATATTGGTGACAATCTTGATAGATTTTTAACGGATTTTTGACAGATTTTTGACAAAGTTTTGACGTCAGTAGTACTCTTATCAGATTATTGATGAATTCTTGACGAATTCTTGATAAATTGTTGACAAAATCTTGATTAATTCCTTTCAAAAAATGGTAAAATCTAATAATAATGATAAATTTAGTTAAACATTTGAACAAAAATGGTAATTATATACTTAACCCAGAAAGACATGCCTTTACTGATAATCTAAAGCCCAAACCCAAATTGAAGCCATATTAAAGGAAAAGTTCATATATACCCGTTTCACTATGCACATTTTCATGGATACCTTTTGCTATTTTTGTTCAATAAGTAGCTGTTTTTATAACCTTTTGGAGAAATGTAAATTACAAATATTGTATACATAAAATACTATATATTTTATGAATAAAATTTGTACCTAAAAATCAATATATATTTCAAAATGTATATTAGAGATATAAATTTACACAATAAATGTAAACCATACATAAATATTTACATTATAAATGTATAGCATACATATTTTCTACATATGTATGCCATAAATGCTGGTATTTAAAAAAAAAAAATGTGTTTATGAAATATGGGGTACAAAAATGGACTGTATGTATATTTTTCCAATATTAATCCAAATGCCACTCGACAAGTGTCTAATGTCTATCACTGGAAGTTGAACTGGGTCAAATTAAAATAGTTCTCAAATCTCAGCGTTGAATCCTATAAGCAGATAACACAAAGCCCAAATTAAAATACTTCTCAAATCTCAAGAATTGAATCCTATAATATTTCACCAAATTAATCAGAAGCAGTGGTAGAGGCGGAAACTTTTTGAGTGCGGCATAAATATTATGGGAAAAAAATTAGTTTTTCTTCTTTCTAAGGTTAATTGAGTTCGTAAAATTAATTTAGTTAAGAAAAGAATGTATTAAGTTTAGAAATGAATTTTTTTTTTTAAACTCTAACATCAAAATAACTATGATTATTCTATAATTAATTAGATTTTTTCAATACAAAAACAAGGATGCAATTGAAATTTCAATTACTTGTAAAATAAACTTGTAAATAGGGATATAATTGAATTGTATAAAAAATAAACTTGTAAAATTTAAAATTTAAAAAGTTGAGAAGGGGCAAATAGGGATATAATTGAAATCTTAATCTTTGAGTGGGAGTATAAGTTAAATTTCTTAAAAATCTATAGAAAAAATTGAAATAAATAAAAAATTAGAAGGGGACAATTGCCCCACTCGCCTTCTACTCCTTCTGCCCCTAATCAGAGGCACCAAGGAGACTCATCCAATAATATAAGGAATTTACTCAATATTGTCCAAATAAGGTTAATAGACGTCATTTTTTTTCCCCCCTTATTTTCTGTTGAATATGTGGTATTGTAAGTTGTTACGACATCAAGTAGCACTAAAATAGTCGGATAACAAGAGGAATCACTAAGATAATTATTTCCTCATAGTAGTAAATTATAATGTGAATGGTACCATACTCATTAATTTCCAATATTGAGTTCTAAGATTTTCCTTCTAATATTATCATAACAAGCATTCACTTGTAGTCGCAAGTATATATAGCTTGGTTTTCTGGGTTCGAGCTAAAGCTAGTATCACCCTAGGGTGCCTCTTCACTCACTGAGCCCGGCGACCCTTGTTGTAGTTGGGTTGCATGATAACCGTTAAGGATTGTGCCCTAAAATTTGTTTATTTTACTGAATTAAATATTTAAGAGTACAATTTTATTAAAGATTTTTGCATATATGAATATTATTATTGATATAATTATTCATTATTATTAATGTTATAAGATTATTTATGTACCTATCGTTCAGTATATAAAGTATTTATATGTGAGGATTAAATATATGGATAATAATCTAAAATGAATCATAATGATTAGTTATAGTTTCGAACTTTAATTAAATTAATATTATTAGTACAATCTATCAAGATTAAGGATAGAGTAATTTTATTAGGATTATTCAATACAGATACTTTGAAAGATAAAGATATTTTGTATAATACGATTATACATGACCGAATTAGATGAATTTTTGAAATGTTTAATAAATTCTATGACATAAATACAGAGCTCAAAAATTCATCATAAAATAATCATATATTGAATAGTATTAATCCTGAGTTATTAATACACTGTTATTTGTGATATTTTTTCTTTTGATTTACTCGATAAAAGTTTGTTCATGGTAAACTCAAACCTTGTATTTTAGAGACACAATGAAATAAATAGCTTGGAATATTAATACACAGATATGGAATCCATTTTTTATCTTTTTAAAAGTCAAAAAAATAGTTCTCTTGAATAATTGATTTAAGACTTGAATAATAGAACACTCAAATTTGTGAGATAGCCAAAAATTAATTGTTCATTCGAGAATTAAATGGAATTCATGGACTAAGATGTAATTAGAGAGGTATTGAAATTATCTAGCTCTAATTATGAACTATTTATGGAGGGTTAATATATATGCAATGATTAAATCAATAGAAAATTCAATGCTTTATTTTAAATAAATTATATTATAAATTCAAGTGTATATTTTCAAGTTTATAGTGGAATAACATTAAAATTAATAATTTTAATTTATCAATTTAAGAATTAAATTGATAAATTAAATTTATTGGAGTTTGAATTATAGGTCCACAAATCCCTTCTCTATCATTTTTGTACTATAAGATATGTGAGATTAATAATTATTGCAATTATAAATTAATATAGCACTATTGTAAAAATTGTGACATAATGTAATAGTTAAATTATGTCATAATTTAAATATAGTAGTTAAATTGCCCAAAAACTAATGATTAATTAATTAATTGTTTTTTTAGTTATTTAATTAATTAAATATCAACTATCATTTTTTATATATATAATGGAAATTAGGTCTAGCCACTAATCCTACCGTACACCATTTACTATTTAATTAATTTTAATGGGACAATTTTATATATGTAGTGGGAGAAAAAATTAGGTTCATCGACTACTGCTTTCATTACTACTACTATAAATACTCTACTACTTACTATAGAGAGAATACACAACATATACCCCAGAGAAAAAAGAGAAATAAGTTCTCATAGTTTTCTCTACTTTCTAGTTACATAATAGAAGAATAAGTTTCTCTTACTCTAATTCTCTAATAATTCTAAAAAGAAAAAGATGGATAAAAAAAAGTATTATTTTAATTGTAGATCTAGAAAGTATTTACACACTATATATTTAGTAGGGTGATTGAAGAAAAAGATCTTTCATATCATCAAAATGAAAACTAAAATAACTAAGTCTTCGTATGTAATTATATTCTTTCATTCCCTTTATTTGTCAAAAATCAATATATAATCATGATGATCCTAAAAAGATTTCAAAAAATTTTAAATCTCGAGGTTCCAACACTTCCACACATTGTGTGTAAGTTGTTTTCCAGAACTAACAGTAACATCCTAGCCGTAGGGAGTTGGCAACCTTCAGTTTCCCCATAAACCAAATTTCATTTGCAGAGGAATAGAAAGTACATGGTCTGATGGGACCACATTTCTTGACTCCTTGGTAGGGATCTGCATATCATGTAATTAAAGGATCGATGATTAAAACAGGCACTTAGAAGTTAATTTCTCAAGAAGAAGAATAAGAGAGCTTCGAAATCAATCAAATTAAATTAACGCCAAAGAAAGTGATTTTTACAAGAAGAAAGCGAGAGTACTTATTAGAAGAATACTAAGTACAAATTAAAATGTTATGTACAGGAGCATGCAATTACAAGATATATTTTCTCTTGAAGTAAAACTATAATCAGATATTGTGTGGACCGCTAAAGATTACGGGCCGGCTAATGTATATGCATGGACAAGTTAATATATATAGCTTAAAGTCACTAAATTCAGAGGTGAAATTCAGGTTGATGTTAACGTTTGCATGGTAATTTTGGGGGAAAACTCTGACAACGTTCATTTGTTCAAGCTAGCAAGTCTCCATCTATCTGCTTATTTCTTCTGTCCATTAACTTTGTCATTATTTAGAGTCGTTCCTGATTATAACTCCACGCATATTATTTATTTTTGGCCTCATCTCCCGTAACACATCCATCCACTCCAATATTTTTGAAACTTTTTGTATCGTCCATTGTTGTTTCTTTCTCCCCATAATATTGATTTTGGTTTGAGTTTCGCATGCACACCATATTTTTGCTTCACATATGGAGACTGTACACGGGCAATTCGGCATGTAGGCCCAACTAAATAAATATGTTCAAAATATCTTTTTATTTCATGCATGTTGCACGTGACCATGGAGCTAATTGCTTAAAATTCAAGTCTAGGTTAGATTGTAGAACTTTGATTGATATATAAAATTTAATTAATTGTCCTATAAGTGAGCCATGTATAAAATGTGAAAAGCTATTCTAATTTCAAAGGAAGAAAACAAAAAGTGGGGGAGCAATTAATCAAGTGATTACGTAGCACTGAAAAAGACGCCAAGACAGCTTGATTAATAGTCCATAACCCATACACATACACATTTTTTTTTTTAATTCAGTGCTTTAATTGAGAACTAGTACTCATTTATTCCAGGGTCCCAATCTATGCCACTTTTGCTGATCAGTACGTAGTGATCTTTTTTGATCTTCTTCTTACTCTTGTCATTAGTTTTTGAATTCGTCGTCTCTGCTCGATCTCGAAGTCCCAAATATTTATTGCCTTGGAATAAAAAAAGGTACAAATATTAATATTATCACATATCGTATCTCTGGAAATTGCCTTGCTTTTAATTTGAGTGGTGTGAGCAAAAGATACTTGTCATTTTCCTTGAATATCTTCTGCAGAGTGGGAGACGGCGATGTATCAATTCCCTTGTTGTTTCTACCTATTTTACTCGCCAACTGACAGAAATAAAAGTAAGCTTTATATATATGTGTGTGGATATAGATTAGTTTATTACACTTTGTAGCTAAGCTACCTAATCTATCTGTAATGATTTACTTTAAGAAGTCAAGCTTTGCTACAGATAACTGCTTCTGCATGTCCCCCTATTCAGCTCAAAACTAGCATCGAATTAAGCTTATTTTAAGCTGAGTTATACATATACCAGAAATATTAATTGTCCTGAAATATTATATGAATGATCAATCTCTTTTTCTGTGCCTCTCCGACACTTGTTTAAGTTTTCCTCCCTAAAAACAGTTAAAATAATATGCATATGGTCCAATACTACTGTGAGTATTTTATGTTGTGGATACAACATTTATTAAGGATATCTTTACTCATGATATATGGTGCTCATTGCTCGACATTTACATTTAAATTTTCAGGAGATATATAAATGAAGTAAATAGATAAATGTATATTTATTATGTATAGTGTACGTACAGTACAGAGTTTCTGAACGGGGAGCAATTATTGGTAAATACGGGTAGCATGTTGTGCCGGCACATTTGACCAGATGGATGGTATAAATGCCTCATCAAACTTTTTGAGTCTCTTCCGATTCTTCTTTACCTTTTGGTTCTAATAATTGTTTACAATAGCTTTTGGTTCTAATAATTGTTTACAATTCGCATATACATAACATGATCATCTGCAGTTTCTGCACTGACGTGGAAATCTACTAGCCCAAGCAGACTAATTCATATCTTGGACCACCCTGCATGTATCGCCGGGGATTAATTTTGCGGAAGTGGCAATATACGGTTAAAGTACAAGTTGAGAAAATTTAAATAAAATAAAAAAAATAAAATATACAAAAGATTTAACTGGTTCACTTAATTTAGACTACGTTCACAGACAAATCTATGAAGAATTTTACTATAGAAATGAGTGAACAACAGAACTTCTCTTTCTTAAAATAGGAGAAAATACTCTCTCTTAATAATTTAGAAGAAAATAAGTGAAACACTAAGATAAATTCCTATACTTGAATTCTATGTTAGAAATGATGAAGATTTAAAGTGAGATGCAAAACAAGTGAAGTTGTCTTCTGTATTTATAGAACTTGAAAGGTCGTGTGAATACCACTTTTTACTTTTACTATTATGGCTACTTTTTTTACTATTGCTATTTTGGTTGTTCTTTTTACTATTGTTATTGCAGTTGCCCTTTTCACTGTTCCTATTGCAGCTGACCCTTTTACTGTTCCTATTATGGCTAGTTAGTGAGATGCAATTGTTGATTTGTTTAACATTCTCCACTTGAAAAATTAAGTATTCACACTTGAAAAATTTCTCTTTTCTTTGTTTATTAATTCTTTCTACTGCTTGCGTATCTGCTAAGCTATATGAAGATATACACCATTGGAACTTGTCAAAATTGATTGGTTTGGTTAAAGTATCTGCTAGGTTCTTCTTGGTATGTATCTTCAACATGTCTATACTTCCATCTTCTACTACTTCTCGAACAAAATGATATTGAATATCTATGTGCTTTGTCTTGGAATGAAAGACTGGATTTCTTGTAATGTGCAAGGCACTATGACTATGACAAAATATTGGAATCTTTTCTTGTTTGTGCAAGAACCCTGCAATAACTTTTGAACACAAATAGCCTCTCTGCAAGCTTGTGTAGCCGCTATGTATTTTGCTTCTATTGTAGATAAAGCCACAATAGTTTGCAATTTTGAAACCCAGCTTATAGCTCCTTCTGTAAGAGTAAATACATAGTCTGTAGTAGATTTTTGTTTGTTAAGATCATCCGTAAAATCTGAATCAATATATCCTTTAGTAGTAAATTATGAACCTCCGTAACATAATGTAACATCCGAGGTTCCTTTGACATACCTCAGAATCCTCTTCACAATATTCCAATGCTCTCTACTAGGATTCGTTATATACCGACTAGCGACTCCTACTGCTTATACAATGTATGGTCTTATACATATCATAGCGAATATTAGGCTTCCTCCCATTGATGTATACGGTACTTGAGATATCTCCATCCTTTCTACTTCATTGCTATGACACATTCCGGAGGGTAACTTGAAGTTAATAGGAAGTGGGATAGAAATCGGCTTACAATCTCGCATATTGAAGCGTCATAAGATTTTCTTTAAATAATTTTTCTGAGAAAGCCAAATCTTCCTTTTACCTCTATCTCGTTGAATTTGCATCCCTAGAATCTTATTTGCTGGTCCTAAGTCATTCATATCAAATTCTCTAGCCAATTATGCTGTCAATTCTCGGAATATGGTTCACTATCAACAGGCCGTCCATGTACAACAAAAAGATAATAAAATCACTATCTTCATCAAACTTCCTAAAATATATGCAGTGGTCTGAATTGGGTCTATTGTATCTAAGGCTTATGATGAAAGAATCAAATCTCTTATACCAATATCTCGACATCTGTTTGAGACCATATAGAGATTTGTTCAACCTACAAACTAAGTTCTCCTTGCTCATCTCAGCAAAACCTTCTAGCTGGAGCATATAAATTTCTTCTTCAAGTTCTCTATAAAGAAAAGTAATTTTCACATTTAACTGCTTTAAATATAGGTAAAATATAGCACACATTGCTAAAACTACTCTAATTATTGTCAATCAAACTACAAGTAAAAATATCTCGTTGAAATTAAAACTTTTTTTTTGAACATATCCCTTTACCACCAATCACACGCGATACTGCTCTACTTGATCATTGTTATCACACTTGATCTTGTAGACCTATTTGTTGCCAAAAGACTTCCTTCCTTATGATAGCGAAATAAGATCTCATGTCTTGTTATTGTGAAGGGTTTCAATCTCTTCTTACATTACTATTATCCATAGAGATACATCCGGACTATTGTACTATTTCAACATCTCATTAACATGGTCGTCATTAGCATACTGTCCTCTGAACAGTTTATCAAACTGTTCCCAAGTCATAGTGGTAGTGTCATGAGTCAACTTAGTAGTGTTCCACTAATGATCAATATCATCCTAAAGCAAGTCAATTACAAAGCCCACTCTAAGCTCTGCTGGTACTGCCAAAATATCAAATTTCTTCTAAACTTTCCTAAGCCATCTCAGTGCAATTGTAGGATCGTGTTCGCCAAAAAAGTTTAGTGTGGTTAGTTTAGTAAAATCCCTGAAGCTTTTAGATCGGTCATTTTCAGCAATCAGCCTTGTCATAAGACCAGGTATCCTCTACATAGCTTGTTGAAAAGCATCAACAATATTAAAAGTACGAGGGTCATGTCGTGGAGGAGCATCTTGTTCTTTCTCAGGTTGAGGCACTCTTCTTCTTGGAGGAATTTAGTTAATCTGTATTTCAATATATCCAACTTATTAGTAAAATGATGATTTTACACGAATTATGTAAAAGAAATGTCCAATCTAGTTTAATGAGTGACACACTCCGAGTATTTTAAATTAAAATCGTGCTCTGATACCAAATTTTCTGTCACAACCTAAGGCCGGGGTTAGTGAAAAAATAAGTATATCATAAAATAAAAATACAAAAAAATATATAATTTTTTAAAAATGACTCAATTAATTCAAAAATTTATCTTGGGGATTCTAACCTTTCAAAACTTGCGTTCACAAAATTTTTAATTGAAAATAAAACTGCATAGATATGTGTTGTTAATTTTACAATAGCTACGCAAGTGCACGTGCCAAAACAAGTAATATAGTAGTGAGTGAGTGTCGTCTCTACAGAGATTGATTAGCAAAATTATTTGTAAAATTTAAATGTCGAACAAGCTAGTTTAATGAATGAGAAATAAAGATTTGTAATAAAATAGCAACAATTTAAAGATGCAAGCAGAAAAGTAAATATTAAGTAGAAAATAATGAGATCTAATCAAGTGATTGTGAATCAGTAGTGTGGATATGCTGAGATTATTGAATCCTCCTTGGTTGCAAATCTGGGTTTAATTGCTGCAGCAACGCCTGTGGCAAAATCACTCCAGTAACTGAAAATTCAATCTGTACATATTAATCTTCCGAAATCAATATGTTTAAAGTTCTTTTAAACCAGATTTGACATATTCCTATGCTAACCCAGTTCTCAAAACATCATTTATAGTATCAATTCTCAATGGGTTTGCATGGTAACAATATATTCCTATACCATTACTAATTCAAAGATCTACTAAAGAGATGATTGAATCATGCATCATTCAAGCTAAGTCCAACTAAGATTAACCGTTCCAGAATTAATCCTAATTTGTTTATCCTAAATATTGGTGGCCAAGCAACAAAAGGAAATAATAGTGAAGCACACTTGAACGAACTAGAGGAAAATACCAAAAACATTTAAAACAACTTTAATCCATCATTACAACCTCAGATTCATCATAATCCCAGCTAAGGGAACTTAGCTCATGGTCTGAAATGTAAAAATCAGCAACCTAAAATACTCCATAGTTTACAGAAAGTTCAAGAAAAGGAAAAAAAATTAAATACAAAGAAGATTAAAAGAGATAAAGAAAGTGCTAGCTGGATGATGGTGGTTTTAACTCCTTGCTACTGCCAGTACTCCTCCTTCTTCTTCCGGTTCTTCTCTGTACTATTTCCTGTCTCCCTTTTCTTTCCTTTTCCGTATATCACTTCGTTCAGCCACCTCCCCCCTTTTCTTTCTTTCCTTTTTCCTTTTATATTAGGGTAAAATGAGGTACCCTAGCACAGGTGTCAGCCAAATAGAGGGGAAAAGACCACTTTTCTTCATTTCTCTTTAGCTGGTATTTACTGTTGGCTGTCAGCACCAGCTGTTCAAAATAAATACCAGCTGGAAGTTGACTCTGCTGTTTAGTGTTGCTCTAGCGTGTTGCTGCAGCAAAGTTGCTTCCAACTTTCACTTAAGTTCAGCTTTCCTTCTAGGTTGCTGTCATTTAATCTCTGCAGGGCTTAAGACCAGATTTCAGTAATTCTAATAAAAATCAAGGGAAATAAGCTATATATTAACTAGATTAGATCTTAAACATCAGCAACGCCAAAAACTAAAATAAAGTAAAGAAAGGCACCTAAACTATAAAATTTATTCTTCTAAAGCAACTAACCTAAGACTAAAAACACACAAGATAACTCTATTTTCATAGAGTTATCATTATGCGTCACTCATTGAACATAGACCATAATTAAAATAATTTTTAAATAGAAATGCATCTCAAATCATCTTACATTCAAATATAGACATAAATAATACAAACTGTGTCCAAATCTCATACTCTAGAATATAAAGTTTAATGAAATTCCAAATTCCTACTCAAATTTAAATATTTCATAAGTCTCGTAAGAATTTATCAAAATATAAATGAACTAGTGATTCTGAAAATACCTCAATCTAATTCTTTTGGTCTAAATCACACTGAGTGCCACCTGAGGAGAAGAAGGGGTGAGCTAATACCCAGTAGAGAATCGATTACAAGTTTATATATATATATAAAAATATATATAAGAAATATACTCATATTGAAGGTCTTGCATGGTTAGTATTCTGTTCAAAACAGTTCACAAAACCCAAGTGAAAATCATAGTCTAATAGTTCAAACATTCTAAACTATTGTACAACTTCCATAAAAACCAGTACACATATATTCAAGCAAACATATAACCATATATGCAATCATGATGTCCTAGTGGATCATTCGTAAGTCCAAGCCACCTAAAAAGGCGTTGTAAGTACAATCACCCGATTGCTGGTGTTTATTGGAATAAAATTTCTGGAAAATATTTTCTTAAAATTATTTTTAAGAACACCATAGTTTTGTAAAATTAAGAAACGCAGCAGAATTGGTCGTTTAAAATTTTTCCTTTTACAAAACGTTTCGATTGTGATCTAACATAAATTAACTCTTGATCTAGATAAGAATAATACTCGGATTCACTCCACAATCTTCTCATCTTCCTGTCAATTCTCGAAAGCCATTTGATTGATATGATAGGTGGTCACCTTCTTGATTCTCAACAAAGAGATTCGTAGATGAACAAGAAGATAATCTCCTCGAACTGATTTCTCTGGGATGGCCGAAATACCAAGGACTGTGAATCCCTAGTGGTGGCCGATTTTCTCTGCTCTCTCTCTCTCTGTTTTTTGTGTAACACTCTCGTCTCAAGGGGGTGTTTCATGTGTAACAATTGTGTCTAGTTGCTAGAGAACTTTTCTCTTAACTATAGAGAGATTAGTAAACCCTAATGGGCTTATTGGGCTTATTGGGCTTATTGGGTTCAACTGATCATCAAATAATTATAGGGCTTTAATTTGAGCTAGACAGGGGACCAGATGGATCCATAAACTCCAAGCTCCAATAGATCATATACACACTATCATAATTAACTCTTAATTATGATTGAGTTTTGTCCATTAATATTGGGGTACACCACTATAGGCCCAATATTGAACTCTTGGACTAAATGTCATTTATTTTCTGTGAAGCTTATTAATAATTAATTAGCTTGATCCATTTAGCATATACTACACCTACAGATATAGCCCCAATGCAATGCCATACTAGTAGGGTGAAATTACCGTGTTACCCCTCTAGTACATATTTACTTTTGAGTTGTCATTTTTCATCTAATGGATAATAGTTGACTATGGTATTTGTATCTACTTATACCAACACAGTCAAATTCACATAGTGAATACCAGAGCCCTGGTTTATATAATCTAATTACTTGAAAAAACTCAAAGTGACATTATATGCACGGTGTCCATTATGAAAAATGTTCTATACATTTTGTATACCTTATCTTCCAAGATACCGGAGTTCGAGCCATAAATCGGAACTAATCCTTCAGTAACTCAAAAAGACAAAACACATAAAAGTAAGTTCCTTAATCACTAGGATTAAGGTCTTCTACAGTAGTGCTAAATTAGTAAAATTAGAAATTTGAGTTACGGCACTTAACCTCAAATTCTAATTCACTAGGTCATCTTCGATGCTGTTACAACTTTCTTATAACACACTAGTGTTTCTATCCGAAGACTCACTTCGATAATTAGAGACTTCATTAATCAAATAAACAACACTACATTCTATAATATAGTAAAGTATTCCATCTTTAATATGTAGAATGCGAACAATTTAATTTAGACATAATGAAATAAAGAATATAATATCTCCCACATATGATCTCATCATACGAATAATTCTTTATTACTCATTTCACATTTTGGAATCTTTTAGATGTTTGGATAAGATAAACATACACATCACATGTATATCAATGGGACATAAATGAAATAGAAATTCATAACATAGAATTTATAAATAACAAATAGATACTAAATAATCCAATAAATATTGTTTATAATGTTTAAATAATAAACTGCTTTATAGGACATTATTCTAACAATCTCCCACTTGGCCTTTAAAGTAGATGTGATATATCACGTAGTCCCATTCCTTCTAGGTGATCCTCAAATACTTTGGTAGCCAAAGATTAGGTAAAAGGATCAGTAAGGTTCTCTGTAGAAGCTATCTTACTCACTATCACGTCTCCTCTTTGAACAATTTCTCTGAGTACATGATATTTCCTCTCTATGTGTTTTCCCCTCTTATGGCTTTTGGGCTCTCTGGAGTTAGCAACTGCTCTACTGTTATCACAGTAAAGTGTCATATGTTACTGTGCTCCATGTACTACCTCAAGATCTAAAAGGAAATTATGAAGCCAGACAGCCTCTTTAGCTACTTTAGAAGTGGCCACATATTTGGCCTCTATGGTTGAATCCGCAACATAGTATAACCAACAGGTGTTAGATCTTCTCCAGAATATACAAGTATATGATTTCTAGTTCTCTGAAGATACTTTAGAATATGCTTGACAGCACCCCAATGTTCAGGTCATGGATTGGATTGGTAACGACTTACAATCCCAACAGTATAACAAATATCTGGTCTTATGCAAAGCATGGCATACATAAGATTTTCTACTGCCGAAGCATAAGGAATATTTCTCATCTATTCCTTCCTTTTTTCTGTCTTAGGAGAATTCTTGTTAGATAGAGTAATTCCTTTATGAAAGGGTGTTAAAGCTTTCTTAGAATAATGCATTGCAAACCTTACTAGTATTTTGTCTACATATGAAGCTTGTGATAAAGCTATGCATTTGTTCTTTCTATCTCGTAGAATCTGTATTCCTAGAGCATAGCAAGCTTCATCTAAGTCCTTCATATCAAACTGTTGTGCTAACTAGACTTTCACTGATGATAATGATCCAACATCATTCTCAATGATTAGAATATCATCAACATACAGTACCAGAAAAATCACTTTGTTATCCTAAATTCTTTTATAGACACAAGGTTCATCTATGTTTTGTTCAAAAACATAAGATGTAATTACTTCATCAAATCTTATGTTCCATGATCTAGATGCGTGCTTGAGTCCATAAATAGATCTCTTAAGTTCACAAACTTTTCTTTCTTGAGCCTTTTCAATGAATTCTTCTGGTTGTATTATATAGATACGTTTGTTAAGATTCCCATTCAGGAATGCAGTCTTGACATCCATTTGCCATATCTCATAATCAAGAGATATAGCGATAGATAAGAATATGTGAATAGACTTGATCATAGGTACAGGTGAGAAGGTTTCTTCATAGTCGATACCTTCCTTCTATGTAAAATCCTTTGCAACTAATCTTGCCTTGAAAGTCTCTACTTTCCCGTCTATTCCTCTTTTTCTCTTATAAACCCACTTACACCCAATGGGTTTGATCCCTTCAGGTGGACCTACAAGTTCCCAAACTTTATTAGAGTACATGGACACTATTTCTGATTCCATTGCCTTTTGCCAGAGATCATTATCAACATCATCCATTGCCTCATTGTAGGTGTAAGGATCAGATTCTTGGTCACAAGACTCTCCTATTCCCGAGTATCTTTCAGGTTGTCTCATAACTCTCCCACTATAACGAGGACCTGATATTTGTTGAGTTTCAAGTGATTTATCTTTTCTAAGTGCTTTCTCTATCTTATCTTCTATAGATGGGCTGATAACATCATTTGTTAATTCTTCTAGAACTAACTTACTTTTGGGCTTGAAATCTTTCATATAATTTTCTTCCAAAAAAGTAGCATTTATACTCACAAACACTTTCTTTTCTTCAGTACTATAGAAATAATACCCTCTAGTTCTTTTTGGGTAACCCACAAATAGAAATAATTCAGATCGTGATTCTAACTTAATCGTTTTCCCTTTCAACACGTATGCTGGACAACCCAAAATATGGATATGATGTAAACTAGGTTTATGTCCTTTTCATAGTTCAAATAGAGTCTTAGGTACTAACTTATAAGGAACTCTATTCAGTAGGTACATAGCAGTTTCTAAGGCATAACCCGGAAAAGATGCGGGTAATTGTGAATAACTAAGCATCGACCTAACCATATCCAAAAGTGTCCTATTTCTTCTTTCAGCAACACCATTTAGTTGATGCATACCAGGTGCTGTGAGTTGGGATAGGATCCCATTATCTGTGAGAAATTTAGAGAATTCTCTAGAGAGATATTCACCACCTCGATCTGATCGAAAGGTCTTTATATTCTTTCCTAACTGCTTTTCAGTTTCCGCTTTGAATTCTCTGAACTTTTTCAACGGAATCCGATTTGCATTACATTAGGTAAACATAACCAAATCTAGAATAATAATTCGTAACAATAATGAAGTATTCAAATCCTCTTCGTGCTTGAATATTCAAAGGCCCACAGACATCATTGTATACTAACTTAAGACATTCTTGAACTCTGAGACCTTTTCCGGTAAATGGTCTTTTAGTCATTTTATCTTCCAGACAGGATTCGCAAGTTGGTAATGATTTGACTTCTAACAAACTTAGAGGTCCATCATTGACTAACCTTTGAATTCTGTTTAGATTAATATGACTGAGTCTCAAATGCCAGAGATAAGTTTTTTTCATTAGTACTCACTTTCACTTTCTTATGTTCAGATTCTACATTTCAAGATTGTGTAATGCGATACTTTTAGGTTGAATAAAGAAAAGATTACTCCTATGAGTGCTAGTGCAAATAAGACTTTTATTCTTTCTAATAGAAACTTTATTGTCAAAATGAACAGAATAACCTTGTCTCATTAAATAGGAAACATAAATCAAAATATAATATCAATTCTTTATTTTGAAGAACCTAAAATCATCGAAATTCAAAATAACATCTCCCATTGAATGAACTTCAACTATTGAGCCATCTCTCAATCGCAACGTGAACTCTTCACTAGTGAACTTCCTAGTTTCCTTGAACCACTGCAAAGTATAATAAACATGGTCAGTGGCTCCTGAATCTACCTTTGCCTTTCGACTTAGGATTGGAAGAACTAGCTTGAGCTACATTAACCTCAGCTGACCCTGACTTATTCTTCTTAAGAATATTCTCAGTAATTTGCAGATCTTTCATCAGGCCAGTAAGAGTATAATCCTTTCGGCAAATCTCATTATCAATCTTAAATTGATTGAAAGTATCTGACAATGTGTTCGACAATTTGTTCAAAACCATGTTAATTTGGGTGTCACAATCAATTTCAGCTCCAAGGATTTCCAGTTCACTAAGGTATGAGATGACTTTCATCATATGTTCCCAAAATAGAGTACACTTCTTTTGACGAAGATTCATAAATGCACTTGCAGCCTCATTTCTAGCTTGACGACTGAGACTGGTGAACATTTCGTCAACACTCAGCATCATGTCAGCAACAATATCTATCCCACGATGTTGTTGTTGCAATATATTACTCATTGAGCCAAGTATATAGCACTTAGCCGTCTCATCAGATTGCTTCCACTTGTCATATAAGTTTCTTTCATCGTTGGTGGATTTCTCAATTGGCTGAGCAGGACATAGAGTGGTGAGAACTCACTTATGTTTATCAGCAGTAAGCACTGTGTCTAGGTTACGTTTCAAGTCTACATAATTTTCACTATCCAGCTTGTTTAGTGTGAGTAAAGTGGAAAAAGGATTAAGTGTCATATCTACCAAAAAATAAATAAAAATTCCACATATACGCAAACATCATTTATTATGTTTCAAATAATTAACATAAAGTATTAAGCATATAATATGCAAGTGATGTATCCCTAAGACTATCACTTATATTCATGGTAATTTAACCTATCACTAATTATAAGCCTCCTACGGGAAGTCATGCAATCAGCAAGTCAAACTGAAACAATTTCAATTAGTAAATAGACAGATAACTCATATCCCATATTTCTAACTGTCATTCTCTTTGGTCCTCTAATCGACTAATAAAAACTCCTACGGGAGGATATTAATGTTTTGAGTTGAGTGTTTAACCATTGTTTCGATAACTAAGCTTTCTATATAAGACAGTCTGCTATGGGCGACCAGCCTCATATAGTCTACTTAGTACCTTATCCTTAGAAGCTCATTTCCAGTATTACCCTGACAAAAAACCCTCATACGGGAGCTCAGTAAGATTTTGAGGCAAGGCTCATCCTAATACATAATGAACCAATAATGGAGACCATAGGTATCACATGCCTTCTGCCACTCAATATTTTATAATAAGAGATTTATAGATTTTACCCAGTTATCTAACTAGTTTAGTAACCTAAAATCAATTATGTAAGCATGTTCATATTTGCATGAGAGTTACTCTAATTTTCTATATGACATGTTACTAAACATCATGTCTTAATACTTAATTATTAGGCATACATGCAACATTGTCCTAATAATACCAAAGTAGTAAGTAGACAAATAATTAATTACTAAGGATTTATTAATTTTGGGTAATTTAAAATTATTTAACATTTAAATAATTCTAATTGATAAGATGATGTTAAATATTTAAATATGGAAGATAATATTTAAAATTTAAATTAGAAAAGATTTTCAAAAAATCTAATCAGTTTAAATAAAAAATTTAACTAATTAAATCTCCTTAAATATCTCAAATTTAAATTTCAACTTTGAAATCTTAATTTGAATTTAATTTTCTTAAATATCTCCCATTATCTTATCCTGTCAGATTTGAATTCAAAATTCAAATCAATATCTAATCTCAATAAATATCTACCAACCATAAATTCAAATTTGAAGATTTGAAAACATATTCTGATTTAAATTTAAATTGCAAATCTTCACAAAATTCGAATTTAAAAGATAGAAGGTTTTACAAATAAAATCTCCTACAATATCTCTAATTTGAATTTAAACAAATTTAAAATTCAAAAATAGATTATCAACTATCATATAATCAGTTTTTCAAAATATCTCTTCAAAAGTTGAATTTAAAACTAAAAGGATATTATCTCATGATATCTAATTTTAAAAAATTTCATTTTAAAATATCTCTAATTATTCAAACAATAATTAAGATATTATGGATATCAATCATATCCATAATTCAAATTAAAATATCCTATAAATTTAAATTTTGAAAATTCAAATTAAATAAGGATTTTAAAAATTTGAATTTAAAATTTAATCTATCAGTTTTCATAAAACTATGGATAAATCAAATTAATTTTAAAATGAAAATAATTAAAATTATGGCCAGAAATACGAAACGTGTCAGGACAAGTCGACGGACAGAATAGGAAGACGATATGCGACCACGCTTGGGACAACTACCAGGCACCAACAGGCTCGCATAACACTACAAGACCTCGCTCGGGACAACTCCTGAGCCACAACGGGCTCATGTAACAATCGTACGACAAGCGTAGGATGTGGCACACCGAGCGGCCAAGGCATGAAAGGCTACCCATGTGGCCACGCAGCCGTGCCTGCACGCCATTAGCGGGGTGATCCCGCGCAACATGCTCAGGCTGGCTGCCTGTAGGCCATGTGCGAATCACATCCGTACGGCCTGCAAGGGCCAAGCCTGTGCTGCAAGTGCGCGGTGCACCCGCGAGGTCTGCGCAGGGAGGCAACCCGCAGGCCACGCGCTGATCCCATCCGCACGGTCAACACCACCTCACCTGTGCAGCCACGCGTGGGGTCGTGCCAGCGCAGCCCGCGCACAGGTCACACTCGCGAGGCCCACACAGGTCACACCCGTGGGGCTCACACGGGCGGTGCGCACGGCTCCTAGCCATGCACCGCTCCGTCGTTTGTTTTTTTTTTTAATTTTAAAAAATAGTTTTCATAAAACTCCAAAAAATAATTAAATATCAAAATATTTTCATGCATAATTTTATCAAGAACATAAAACATGAACACATAGAAATTAAAAAGAAACTGGAAAATGAAAATGAAAATAGACATGATCATTTTCTCATAGCAACATCTAATCAAATAATCATTCAAACTCATTGAATCTATTGACCATCGTACAAACTAGAGCATACTCATAATATGAACAAGATCAAATATAAATAAAACCTTTCTGGAAATCAAAAACATCAATCACTAAGTGAATAGACCGGAGTAAAATATACTAGATCAACAATAAAACCATGCTCTGGTACCAATTGCTGGTGTTTATTAGAATAAAATTTCCAGAAAATATTTTCTTAAAAACATTTTCAAGAACACCATAGTTTTGTAAAATCAAGAAACGCAGCGGAATTAGTCGTTTAAAATTTTTTCTTTTACAAAATGTTTCGGATCGTGATCTAACATAAATTAACTCTTGATCTAGACAAGAACAATACCTGGATTCGCTCCACAAGCTTCTTGTCTTCCTGTTTATTCTCGAAAGCCGTTTGATTGATCCGGTGGGTGGTCACCTTCTTTATTCCTAACAAAGAGATCCGCAGATGAATAAGAAAATAATTTCCTCGAACCGATTTCTCTGGGATGGCTGAAACACCAACGACAGTGAATCCCTAGTGGTGGCCAATTTTCTCTGCTATTTCTCTCTCTATTTTTCATGTGACACTATCTTCTCAAGGGGACATTTCATGTGTAACACTTGTGTCTAGTTGCTAGAGAACTTTTCTCTTAGCTATAGAGAGATTAGTAAACCCTAATGGGCTTATTGGGCTTATTGGGCTTGTTGGGCTCAACGGTGTTGGAATAATGTCCTATAAAGCAGTTTATTATTTAGATATTATAAACAATATTTATTGGATTATTTAGTATCTATTTGTTAGTAATAAATTCTATGTTATGAATTTCTATTTCATTTATGTCCCATTGATATACATGTGATGTGTATATATATCTTATGAAATATCTAAAATATTCCAAGACATAAAATGAGTAATAAAGAATTATTCGTATAATGAGTTCATATATGGGAGATATTATATTCTTTATTTCATTATATCTAAATTAAATTGTTCGCATTCTGCATATTAAAGATGGAATACTTTACTATGCCATAGAATGTAGTGTTGTCTATTTAATTAATGAAGTCTCTAATTATCGAAGTGAATCTTTGGATAGAAACACTAGTGTGTTCCAAGAAAGTTAACAGCATCGAGCAAGATCTAGTAAATTAGAATTTGAGATTAAGTGTCGTAACTCAAATTTCTAATTTTACTAATCTAGCACTATTGTAGAAGACCTTAATCCTAGTAATTAACGAACTTACTTTCATGTGTTTTGTCTTTTTGAGTTACTAAAGGACTAGTTCCGATTTATGGTTCGAACTCCGGTATCTTGGAAGATAAGGTATATAAAATGTGTAGAACTTTTTTCATGATGGACACCATGCATATGATGTCACTTTGAGTTTTTTCAAGTACTTGGATAATATAAACTAGGATCCCGATATTCACTATATGAATTTGACTGTGTTGGTATAAGCATATACAAACACCATAGTCAACTATTATCCATTAGATGAAAAATAGCAACTCAAAGGTAAATATGTACTAGAGGGGTAATAGGTAATTTCATCCTACTAGTACGGCATTGCATTAGGGGTATATCTATAGGTATAGTATATGCTAAATAGATCAAGCTAATTAATTATTAATAAGCTTCACAGAGAATAAATGAAATTAAGTCCAAGAGTTCAATATTGGGCCTATAGTGGTGTGCCCCAATATTAATGGACAAGACCCAATCATAATTAAGAGTTAACTATGATAATAGGTATATGGTTTATTAGAGCTTGGGCTTTATGGATCCATCTGGTCCTCTGTCTAGCTCAAATTAAAGCCCAATAGTTATTTGATGATCAGTTGAGACCAATTAGCTCAATAAGCCCATTAGGATTTACTAATCTCTCTATAATTAAGAGAAAAGTTCTCTAGAAACCATATACAAGTATTACACGTGAAACATTCCCTAAGAGAAGAGAGTGTCACACACACATAATAGAGAGAGAGAGAGTAAAGAAAATCGGCCACCACTAGGGATTCACTGTCCTTGGAGTTTTGGCCATCCCTGAGAAATCAGTTCGATGAGATTGTCTTCTTGTTCATCTGCAGATCTCTTTGTTAGAAATCAAGAAGGTGACCACCCACCGAATCAATAAAATGACTTTCAAGAATAGACGGGAAGACGGGAAAGTTATAGAGCGAATCCAAGTACTGTTCTTGTCTAGATCAAGAGTTAATTTATGTTAGATCATAATCCGAAACGTTTTGTAAATGGAAAAATTTTAAACGACCAATTTTGCTGCATTTCTTGATTTTACAAAACTATGTTGTTCTTGATAATGATTTTATGAAATAATTTTCCGAAAATTTATTCCAGCTAACACCAGCAATTGGTACCAGAGCATAGTTTTATTATTGATCTAGCATATTTTACTCCGGTCTACTCTCTTGTTGATGATGTTTTTTTATTTCCAAAAATTTTTATTTATGCTTGGTCTTGTTCATATTATAAGTATGCTCTAGTTTGTATGAAATAGATTCAATAAGTTTGAATGATTATTTGATTAGCTATTGCTATGAGGAAATTATCATGTTTATTTTGATTTTCATTTTCCAGCATGCTCTTGATTTCTATGTTTTCATGTTTTATGTTCCTGATAAAACTATGCATCGAAATGTATTGATCTTTAATTGTTTTTACAGTTTTATGAAATTTTTTTTTTTCAATTTAAAAAAAAAAACAAACGAAACGACGGAGCGGTGCACAGCTAGGAGCCGTGCGCACCGCCTGCGTGAGACCCGTGGGTGTGACCTATGCGCGGGTCGTGTAGGCATGACCCCACACATGGCCGCATGGGTGAGGAGCCGCAAGCTGCGCGGATGCGATCCGTGCGTGGTCTGCAGGTTGCCTCCCTGTGCAGGCTACGCGGGTGCACCCTGCGCATGCAGCACGGGCACGGCCCCACTGGTCGTGCGGATGCAATCTGCACGTGACCTATGAACGGCCAGCCTACGCATGCCGCACGTGATTACCCCGCGCATGGCTAGCAGGCGGCCTCCTGCACGCCGGCCATGCGGGTGGCCTCCCGTGCCTTCACTGCTTAGGGTGCCGCCTCGTACATTTGACGTGTCAGAATTACGCGAGCCTGTTATCGCTCGGGAGTTGTCCCGAGCGAGGCTGTGTAGCGTTATGCGAGCCCGTTGGTACCCAGTAGTTATCCCGAGTGTGGCCGCATACTGGCTTCCCGCTCTATCCGTCGGCTTGTCCCGACACATTTCGTATTTTCGGCCATAATTTTAATTGTTTTCATTTTAAAAATTAATTTAATTTATCTATAGTTTTATGAAAACAGATAGATTAAATTTTAAATTCAAAATTTTAAAATCCTTAATAAATTTGAATTTTTGAAATTTAAATTGAAAGGATATATTTTAATTTGAATTATAGATATGATTGATATCCATAATATCTTAATTATCATTTGAATAATTAGAGATATTTTAAAATGAAAATATTTAAAATTAGATATTATGAGATAATATCCTTTTAGTTTTAAATTCAAATTTGAATAGATATTTTTAAAAACTGATTATAGGATAGTTGGTAATCTATTTTTGAATTTTAAATATGTTTGAATTCAAATTAGAGATATTGTAAGAGATTTTATTTGTAAAATCTTCTATCTTTTAAATTTCGTATTTTATGATGATTTGAAATTTGAATTTAAATCAGAATATCTTTCAAATCTTCAAATTTAAATTTATGGTTGGTAGATATTTAATGAGTATAGATATTGAATTGAATTTTTAATTTAAATCTAACAAGATAAGATAATGGGAGATATTTAAGGAAGTTAAATTCAAATTAAGATTTCAAAAGTTGAAATTTAAATTTGAGATATTTAAGAAGATTTAATTAGTTAAATCTTTTATTTAAATTAATTAGATTTGTGAAATTATTTTCTAATTTAAATTTTAAATATTATCTTCTATATTTAAATATTTAACATCATCTTATCAATTAGAATTATTTAAATGTTAAATAATTTTAAATTATCAGAAATTAATAAATCATTAATAATTAATTATTTATCTGATTATTACTTTGGTATTATTAGGACAATGTTGCATGCATGCCTAATAATTAAGTATTATTACATGATCTTTAATAACATGTCATATAGAAAATTATAGCTACTCTCATGCAAATATGAGCATGCTTACATAATTGATTTTAGGTTACGAAACTAGTTAGATAACTAGGTAAAATCTATAAATCCCTTATTATAAAATATTGAGTAGGAGAATATATGTGATACCTATGGTCTCCATTGTTGGTTCATTATGTATTACGATGAGCCTTGCCTCAGAATCTTACTGAGCTCCTATAGGAGGGTATTTCGTCCGGGTAATACTCGAAATGAGCTTCTAAGGATAAGGTACGAGGTAGACTATATGAGGCTGATCGCCCGTAGGAGACAGTCTTATATAGAAAGCTTAGTTACCGAAATAATGGTTAAAAACTCAACTCGAAACACTAATATCCTTTCGTAGGAGTTCTTATTAGTCGATTAGAGGACCAAAGAGAATGGTAATTAGAAATATGGGATAAGAATTATCTGTCTATTTACTAATTGAAGTTGTTTCAGTTTGACTTGCTGATTGCATGACTTCCTATAGGTGGCTTGTAATCAGTGGTAGGTTAAATTACCATGAATATAAGTGATAGTCTTAGGGATACTTCACTTGCATATTATATGCTTAAATACTTTATGCTAATTATTCGAAACATAATAAATGATATTTGTTTGTATCTGGAATATTTATTTATTTTTCAGTAGATACGGCACTTAATCCCTTATCCACTTTACTCACACAAAATAAGCTGGACAGTGAAAGCTATGTAGACTGGAAACTTAACCTAAATATAGTGCTTACTGCTGAGAAAAATAAGTGGGTTCTCACCATTCCATGTCCTACTTAGCCAATTAAGGAATCCACCAACGATGAAAGAAACTTATATGATAAGTGGAAGCAATCTGATAAGATGGCTAAATGCTATATACTTGGCTCAATGAGCAATATATTGCAACAACAACATCGTGGGATGGATACTGTTGTTAACATTATGTGAGTGTTGACGAAATGTTCGCCAGTCTCGGTCGTCAAGCTAGAAATAAGGCTACAAGTGCGTTTATGAATCTTCGTCAAAAGAAGGGTACTCCAGTTCGGGAGCATATGATGAAAGTCATCGCATACCTCAACGAACTGGAAATCCTTAGAGCTAAAATTGATTGTGACACCCAAATTGACATGGTTTTGAACACATTGTCAGACACTTTCAATCAATTTAAGATTGATCATGAGATTCACTAGAAGGATTATACTCTTACTAGCCTGATGAAAGATCTGCAAATTGCTGAGAATATTCTTAAGAAGAATAAGTCGGGGTCAGGTGAGGCTAATGTAGCTCAAGCTAGTTCTTCCAAACCTAAGTCGAAAGGCAAAGGTAAGAGGAAGTAAAAGACTCCTGATTCTCTGGATCCAAGGAAAAAGAAGACCAAGAAGGATGCCAAACCAATGGGAAAATATTTCCACTATGGTGAGGATGGACATTGGAAGAGGAACTGCAAAACTTACCTAGCCCTTAAAAAGGAGAAAGACAACGGCAAGAACAAACAAGGTAATGACAATTTGTTGTTCATTAAGGCTTGTTATGTGGTTGATTCTATCGATTTTTGGATTGTAGATTTGGAAGACACTGACCATGTTTGTAAAAATTTGCAGGGGTTCAAGGAAACTAGAAAGTTCGCTAGTGAAGAGTTCACGTTGCGATTGGGAGATGGCTCAACAGTTGAAGCTCGTGCAATGGGAGATATTATTTTGAATTTCGATGATTTTAGGATTTTAGAAATAAATAATTGTTATTATATTCTGGTGTTTAAACGGAATTTGATTTCTGCTTCCTATTTAATGAGACAATGTTATTATGTTCATTTTGACAATAAAGTTTCTATTAGAAAGAATAAAAGTCGTATTTGCACTGGCACTCATAGGTGTAATCTTTTCTTTATTCAACCTAAAAGTATCTCATTGCACAATCTTGAAAATGTTTCTGAACATGTAGAATCTAAACATAAAAAAGTGAAAGTGAGTACTAATGATGAAACTTATCTCTGACATTTGAGACTCAGTCATATTAACCTAAACAGAATTCAAAAGATAGTCAATGATGGACCTCTAAGTTCATTACAAGTTAAATCATTACCAACTTGCGAATCCTGTCTAGAAGATAAAATGACTAAAAGACCATTTACTGGAAAAGGTCTCAGAGTTCAAGAATGTCTTGAGTTAGTACACACCGATGTCTGTGGGCCCTTGAATATTCAAGCACGAGGAGGATTTGAATACTTTATTATGTTTATGAATTATTATTCTAGGTTTGGTTATGTTTACCTAATGCAACGCAAATCAGATTCTGTTGAAAAAGTTTAGAGAATTCAAAGAGGAAAATAAAAAGTAGTTAGGAAAGAACATAAAGACCTTTTGATCGGATCGAGGTGGTGAATATCTCTCTAGAGAATTCTCTAAATTTCTCACAGACAATGGGATCCTATCCCTACTCACAGCACCTGGTACGCCTCAACTAAATGGTGTTGTTGAAATAAGAAATATGACACTTTTGGATATAGTAGGGTCGATGCTCAGTTATTCACAATTACCCGCATCTTTTTGGGGTTATGCCTTAGAAATTACTATGTACCTGCTGAATAGAATTCCGTCTAAGTCAGTACCTAAGACTCCATTTGAACTATGGAAAGAACATAAACCTAGTTTACATCATATCCATATTCGGGGTTGTCCAGCATACGTATTGAAAGGGAAAACAACTAAGTTGGAATCATGATCTGAATTGTGTTTATTTGTAGGTTACCCAAAAGGAACTAGAGGGTATTATTTCTATAGTACTGAAGAAAAGAAAGTGTTTGTGAGTACAAATACTACTTTCTTGGAAGAAGACTATATGAAAGATTTCAAGCATAAAAGTAAGTTAGTTCTAGAAAAATTAACTGATAATGTTATCAACCCATCTATAGAAGATAAAATAGAGAAAGCACTTAGAAAAGATAAATCACTTGAAACTCAACAAACATCGGATCCTCGTCGTAGTGGGAGAGTTGTGAGACGACCTGAAAGATACTTGGGAATAGGAAAGTCTTGTGACCAAGAATCTGATCCTTACACCTACAATGAGGCAATGGATGATGTTGATAAAAATCTCTGACAAAAGGCAATTAAATCCGAAATAGAGTCCATCTACTATAATAAAGTCTGGGAGCTTATAGATCCACCTGAAAGGATAAAATCCATTGGGTGTAAATGGGTCTATAAGAGAAAGAGAGGAATAGACGGGAAAGTAGAGACTTTCAAGGCAAGGTTAGTTGCAAAGAGTTATACATAGAAAGAAGGTATCGATTATGAAGAAACCTTCTCTTCTGTAGCTATGATCAAGTCTATTCACATACTCTTATCCATCGCTACATCTCTTGTTTATGAGATATGACAAATGGATGTCAAGACTGCATTCCTGAATGACAATCTTGATAAACATCTCTATATGATACAACCAGAGGGATTCGTGAAAAGGCTCAAGAAAGAAAAGTTTGTGAACTTAAGAGATCTATTTATGGACTCGAGCAAGCATCTAGATCATGGAATATAAGAATTGATGAAGCAATTAAGTCTTATGGTTTTGAACAAAACATAGATGAACCTTGTGTTTATAAAAGAATTCAGGATAACAAAGTGATTTTTCTGGTACTGTATGTTGATGATATTCTAATCATTGAGAATGATATTAGATCATTATCATCAGTGAAAGTCTGGTTAGCACAACAGTTTGATATGAAGGACTTAGGTGAAGCTTGCTATGTTCTAGGAATACAGATTCTACGAGACCGAAAGAATAAATGCATAGATCACAAGCTTCATATGTAGACAAAATACTGGTCAGGTTTGCAATGCATAGTTCTAAGAAAGGTTTAACACTTTTTTGTAAAGGAATTACCCTGTCTAATAAGAATTCTCCTAAGACAGAAAAAGAGAAGGAACAGATGAGAAATATTCCTTATGCTTCGGTAGTGGGAAGTATCATGTATGCCATGCTTTGCACAAGACCAGATATTTGTTATGCTATTGGGATTGTAAGTCGTTACAAATCCAATCCAGGACCTGAGCATTGGGGTACAGTCAAGCATATTCTAAAGTATCACTACAACAAAAAAGGCCTTTCAAGGCACTTTATAAGTGCCTTGAAAGGCCTTTCATGGCGTCCACAAAAACGCCTTGGTTGCAGGTCCGTAATAGGCCTTAACTACGAAGGCACTTATAAGGCACTGTGGAAGGTCTACTAAGGTGCCTATTAGGCGCCGTGAAAGGCATTTTCTACGGCACTTTATAAGCGCCTTGGTATTTAGATACCAAGGCGCTTATAAGGCACCGAGGAAAATGTCTACCAAGGCACCTTGGAAGTGCCGTGGTACATATTTTCAGGAGGTATTTGTAACATATTTGTCTATAATACCCCTTGTAATTTTATAAATGTAATCCAAATTCATTACATACACTAAATATTTGAAATAAAATAGAGTATAAATATATATTTACATATTAATATTAAATTAACATAATAATTTGATCATAATCATATCCATATAGTCTATATAAACTAAGTAT
>JXTB01000297.1:335426-403383 GCA_002914805.1 Parasponia andersonii
TAAATAGTCTCATTTGTTACAATCAATTTGTCAATCAACCAAGTATAACATATGGCAAAATAATATCAACACAAATAATAAACTCAACCAATCCCACACAATTATAACATCATCATATCACCACAATATACAATTTCCTATATGATATCATATCTTTTCTAGTTTAAATTTTTGAAAATAATAAGATAAAACCAATGTGAGAGTGACATGCATAAGCCAATAAAAGAAAAAAATTTGAGAAAACATACCTCAGTTTGCTCAGTTTGCTAATTCACAAGTAATCTAAGTACTTTACTTCTACTAAAACCTATACACAAATTAAAATGATAAATAAAATTAAACATCTATAATCCATAATACTTTAAATTAAACATTGAATATGTAAATTTCTAAAAAAATTATACAATATTCAATTAAAATTGCATAAATTTGGATTAATTGACACTAAGGATGGAAATTAAAAGCATAACCTAATATATGATTTCTAGTAAATAAACATGAAATTGGTATAAATTCATATAACACACCTTCAATTTGAAACTTTTTACAACTAAATGAACTCACATTTCACCTAAAATAAAAAAAAAATAGCAACAAAATAATAACAAATTCGGATTAATTTGCTCTTAAATAACAAAACATACCCAAAAATAAGATTTCTACTAAATAAATAGTCTAACTCGGCATTACAAGAGTAAAGATTATCAATGCATGCTCAAAATATTCACATTTGATAAATTAGGGTTCCAAATATAAACTCTTTCAAATATAACCTAAAACATGAAATTTCTACAAAATAATTGGTCAAAATCATGGTTCAGACAATGGGTAATCTAATTTTAGTGACAAAAACGAGTTTAAAAGCTTAAACATACCTTGTTTACCAGAAAAAATGGTGAAAATAGTGGAAGGGGGAGACTGGCCGCAGCTGGAAGTGAAGAGGGAAAAAGGTGAGAAACTTAAGAGGGAAATGACATGGCCTCATTTTTTTGGGTCTGTGAAAGTTAAATACCACGGTGCTTTTTAGGTGCCGTGGTAGATGTGTATCACACCGTTAAAGATTCTATACCACAATGCTTTTTAGGCACCGTGGTATTTTCCCGTTTATCACGGCGCTTGTTAAGCACCATGATAGTACACATTTTTAGTAGTGTATCTTCGGAGAACTAAAAATCATATGCTTATATATTCTGGAAAAGATCTTACACATGTTAGATATACTGATTCAGATTTTCAATCTGATAAAGATTCTAGAAGATCAACCTCTGGTTCAATCTTTACCCTTATTAGTGGAGCCATTATATGGAGGAGTATCAAGTAATCTTGTATTGCGGATTCAACCATGGAGGCCGAATATGTGGCCGTTCTGAAATAGCTAAGGAGGCAGTCTAGCTTCGTAATTTCTTTTCGGATCTTGAGGTAGTACCTGGAGCACAGCAACCTATGACACTTTACTGTGATAACAGTGGAGCAGTTGCTAACTCCAGAGAGCTCATAAGCCACAAGAGGGGAAACCATATAGAGAAGAAATATCATGTACTCAGAGAAATTATTCAAAAAGGAGACGTGATAGTGAGTAAGATAGCGTCTGTAGAGAACCTTGCTGATCCTTTTACCAAATCTTTAATTACCAAAGTATTTGAGGACCACCTAGAAGGCATAGGACTACGTGATAAGTCACATCTACTTTAAAGGCTAAGTGGGAGATTGTTAGAATAATGTCCTATAAAGCAGTTTATTATTTAGACATTATAAATAATATTTATTGGATTATTTAGTATCTATTTGTTATTAACAAAATCCATATTATGAATTTCCATTTCATTTATATCCCATTGAAATACATGTGATGTGTATGTTTAGCTTATGCAAACATCTAAAATATTCCAAGACATGAAATGAGTAATAAAGAATTATTTGTATGATGAGTTCATATATGGGAGACATTGTATTCTTTATTTTATTATGTCTAAATTAAATTGTTCGCATTCTGTATATTGAAGATGAAATACTTTACTATGCCATAGAATGTAGTGTTGCCTATTTAATTAATGAAGTCTCTAATTATTAAAATGAGTCTTCGGATAGAAACACTAGTGTATTATAAGAAAGTTATAACAACATCGAGCAAGCCCTAGTGAATTAGAATTTGAGGTTAAGTGCCGTAACTTAAATTTCTAATTTTACTAATCTAGCACTATTGTAGAAGACCTTAATCCTAGTGATTAACGAACTTACTTTCATGTGTTTTGTCTTTTTGAGTTACTAAAGGACTAGTTCCGATTTATGGTTCGAACTCCGATATCTTGGAAGATAAGGTATATGAAATGTGTAGAACATTTTTCATGATGGACACCATACACATGATCTCACTTTGAGTTTTTTCAAGTACTTGGATAATATAAACCAAGACCTCGGTATTCACTATGTGAATTTGACTGTATTGGTATAAGTAGATACAAACACCATAGACAACTATTATCCTTTAGATGAAAAATAGCAACTCAAAGATAAATATGTACTAGAGGGGTAATACGGTAATTTAATCCTACTAGTATGGCATTGCATCGGGGGTATGTCTGCAGGTATAATATATGCTAAATGAATCAAACTAATTAATTGTTAATAAGTTTCACAGAAAATAAATGAAATTAAGTCCAAAAGTTCAATATTGAGCCTATAGTGGTGTGCCCCAACATTGGTGGACAATGTCCAATCATAATGAAGACTTAATTATAATAATAGGTATATGGTTTATTGGAGCTTAAGCTTTATGGATCCATCTGGTCCTCTATCTAGCTCAAATTAAAATCCAATAGTTATTTGATGATCAGTTGAGGCCAATTAGCCCAATAAGCCCATTAGGGTTTACTAATCTCTCTATAGTTAAGAGAAAAGTTCTCTAGCAACCATATATAAGTGTTACACATGAAACATTCCCTAAGAGAAGAGAGTGTCACACGCATAACAGAGAGAGAGCAGAAAAAATCAGGCACCACTAGAGATTCACTGTCCTTGTTGTTTCAGCCATTTCGGAGAAATCGGTTCGAGGAGATTGTCTTCTTGTTCATCTCTGGATCTCTTTGTTGGGAATCATGAAGGTAACCACCCACCGGATCAATCAAACGGCTTTTGACAATAGACAGGAAGACGAGAAGGTTGTGGAGCAAATTTGGGTATTGTTCTTATCTAGATCAAGAGTTAATTTATGTTAGATCACTATCCGAAATGTTTTGTAAAAGGCAAAATTTTAAACGACCAATTCCACTGCGTTTTTTAATTTTATAAAACTATGGTGTTCTTGAAAATGATTGTATGAAAATATTTTCCGGAAATTTATTCCAGCTAACACTAGCAAATTGAACATCAAATAACTATTGGTCTTTAATTTGAACTAGACATGGGACCAGATGGATTCATAAAGCCCAAGCTCCAATAGACCATATACCCACTATCATAATTGACTCTTAATTATGATTGAGCATCGTCCATTAATATTGGGGCACACCACTATAGGCCCAATATTGAACTCTTGGACTAAATGTCATTTATTTTCTATGAAGCTTATTAATAATTAATTAGCTTGATCTACTTAGCATATACTATACCTGTAGACATACCCCCAATGCAATGCCGTACTAGTATAGTGAAATTATCGTATTACCCCTCTAGTACATATTTACATTTGAGTTGTCATTTTTCATCTAATGGATAATAGTTGTCTATGGTGTTTGAATCTGCTTATACCAATACAGTCAAATTCACATAGTGAATACCGGGGCCGTAGTTTATATTATTCAAGTACTTAAAAAAACTCAAAGTGACATCATATGCATGGTGTCCATCATGAAAAATGTTCTACACATTTCATACACCTTATCTTCCAAGATACAGGAGTTCGAACTATAAATCGGAACTAGACCTTTAGTAATTCCAAAAGACAAAACACATAAAAGTAAGTTTATTAATCACTAGGATTAAGGTCTTCTACAATAGTGCTAGATTAGTAAAATTAGAAATTTTAGTTACGACACTTAACCTCAAATTCTAATTCACTAGGTCATGCTCGATACTGTTATAACTTTCTTATAACACACTAGTGTTTCTATCCAAAGACTCACTTCGATAATTAGAGACTTCATTAATCAAATAGACAACACTACATTCTATGACATAGTAAAGTATTCCATCTTTATATGCAGAATGCGAACAATTTAATTTAGATATAATGAAATAAAGAATATAATATCTCCCACATATGATCTCATCATACGAATAATTCTTTATTACTCATTTCATGTCTTAGAATCTTTTAGATGTTTATATAAGATAAACATATACATCACATGTATATCAATAAGACATAAATGAAATAGAAATTCATAACATGGGATTTATTAATAACAAATAGATACTAAATAATCCAACAAATATTGTTTATAATGTCTAAATAATAAACTATTTATAGGGCATTATTTCAACACTGATGTGAGCATCGTAAATATATGAATGTATGCAAATGTTATATGAATGATAGAATAAGGATATGCACCATTTCCACAAAATCTCAAAATAATCCATGTTGCGTTCTTTAATCAAACAACATTTAGTCCTCAAATCGAATTAGATTTTCTAAGAATTTCGTTATTATAACAGCTATTTTTGATCAAAATCCAAAAAATCCAATTTCCTGCAGAAAACATTTTCAAACAGTATATATAACAAGTCAACTAGTGTGACGTGTCTCCCAGGCAGTTTATATCTCAAATCAGGTTAAAAATGGACATAAACATAATTTTTTATAAATTATTTCACAAAATTCAATATTTATTGAAAATATGTAAAATTCATAAATTAAATTAATTTTTGAATCAAGTAATCGAATCTCTACCTCAATCAAGCGTCCAACTAGCATTACAAAACTATGAAGAAAGTTTGGCATCGTTTGGGTGTTGTTTGGAATAGTAGATGTTGTTTTCGAATCTATAGTTCCTTGGTTTGAAAACTTGATTTTCAAATGGAGCTTCAAATCATGAAACAGACTTCACCACTGAATTCAGAGTACCCGAAAACCCTACATTAGACATATAATTTGTCAAATTTAGACGCGGGCCTTACGGCATGCAAATCGAGGCAAATATGAGTCATCTGATTTCGTTTTTCAGGCCCACTTTAGAACATTATCAATATATATCTCATTTTCACTATTTTCAATGTAGATTCAAAAAATGATATTGGTTTTAAAATCTAACGGTCTGATCAAAAAATCAATTTATAACTATTTACGCATACTGTCCAACGAAATTAAAATCAAACGAAGCAAAATTAAGAACGAGGTACCTACCACCAGATTACCCGTGAGGAGACAAGTCCACGGTGACCAGTTTCACGGCGAATGGTAGCCGAAATCGGCAGCTCCGGCAGCGAGCTTCGACGATGACCGGAGGAGAAGCGGTAGCGGCTGGCCTGAAAGAGCGTCACGGGGGCCTCGTGGGAGAAGAAAGAAAATAAGGGGGATTTAAAGGCAATTTCCAAACTGTATCATAACGTATCAATTTCTGGTTAATTGGGTACTGTTTTGCTTATTTGCACTTGGACCTAATTTTTTGAAAATCTTCTCAAAAACACCCTTGAATAATTATATTTTGATCTCAATTTTTAAACTTTTCTTACATTTTCGCCCAAATGAACCTAAACCAATTCCGTCTAAATTCATCCAAAAATTTAAATTTTTTTTTATATATCGAGTCAAAAGACCAATTTATCCTTACAATTTTTAAGGGATTTCACAATAATATAGTATCCAACACCACATGATGGATTGTTGTCTGTCTAATTATAGTTACACCACTTTAAGTGAGAGTATTTTTATAGGACCTAATATATTCATTAAGATTACCTGGTAATAAAGTGACACATCATTATGATTCTGGGGAGCATTAATATCACATAGCATTGTTCTAATTTTTTTTCTTCTTAAGTTAGTTCTTTTATTTTTTTTTTTCAAATTTCCCCACTTGGTTTTTCATTATTTTTTTATTTTAATTATATATTTATTTGTTTTTTCACTTTTCCACCATCTATATTCTACTTTGGGGATTAATTAGCAAGTTCCTTCTTTTTTCCTCTCTATCAAAATCTAGCTTCCATTATATTTCTTATCTCCACCTTTTCTTTCATTTCGTATTCTCCTTAATTTTTGTCAAAAACGTTTCTACTCCCCAATAATTTCTAGTTTCAATAAACAACAGTTACCATATTGAAATTTACAATAATAAATTTATAATGACTAACTATTGTTTGTGAGTTTTTTTGAGAGACTATATTTGTCTATGAAATCTTTCTTTATAGGGAAATATTGTTTATGAAACCTTACTTCTAAGTTTGATCTCAAAAAAAAAAAAAAAACAAAAAAATACAATAATATTAAAAAAAAGAAAAGAAAAGAAATCTTGCTTCTTAATTTTTGATTCGTATTGAATAGAATATTATTAACAAGCATTTAGTTTTCCTTTTTTTTTAATTAATACAAAATTTTTATTACGGCCGAAACAAAATCACATATCACAGATTCGTCTCTAAGTTCATATGATATATGATATAGTGAATCCAATACACATATACTGGAGGGAACTCATATAGTCATATATTCAGTAATTTTATTAAAGAATTTGAAAGCTGACAGTTACTTAAAGGTCCCAAAATTTGACCGATTTCACTAAGAGTCCTTTTATCAAATCAATAAATTTGTTACAAATGTGTTGGGGATTTTGATGTCACTAGAAGTTTTAGAGACCTTTGAAATGTGACTATATAATATATGTTTCTAGTTATATTTAGAATATGTTACTAAATTGTATTAATGACACTTCCAAAAATCACTAAAGTATCAAATCTAATAAATAAATCCATTAAAAAATCTAATAAATAAATCTTTCAACAAAAATCTAATAAATAAAAGTATTCTTTAAAGTGTCAAATAATTTTTATTACAGTATGAAAATGCTTCTAAACCATATCATTGACATTTGCATAAATGTTATATAAACTGTTTTGTTTTTTTAAACAAAAAATAAATAAATCGTGTCATGACAAAATGCCATCAAATTGTATTAATTAATTAAAAAAAATTATGTTACTAATTTTATCTTTCGTGCTTTTCATAGATTTTCTTTTTCGTATAAATAATTTAAGAATAACTAGAATTACCAAATAAAAACAACAATAAATATAGTTGATAATTAAAATTAAAAAAACATAGCAATTAACGTTTCGTTGGGGGAGAGAAAAAACAACTCTGATACGTTATGTACACAAACTACATAAAAGCCAATGAAAAATAAAATATTTACATGAATATATGTCATTACAAATATATATATATATATGCATATAATGATTTCAATCACTCGGGTAGTTTTGTATATGATTCCCGTGAAATTTTTACAAATTATACTAAAACTAATTTATAAGATTTAATTGTATATGATGTAATAAAAGAGAAAATGAAATGAATCTTAATCAAACTCACATTTTCACGAAGAAAAGAAAAATGTCATTCAATGAATAAAATAAGTTTTGCGCTTACTCTAACGACCTTTTTGCAAGCCTCTGTTTGGCCTTTGTATCCTATAGATTTCTGGCTCTTATACAGACATTATTCATTTTTATTGTTATCTCTTTTGAGTCCATATTCTTTAAGTTTTTCTTTCACTTTCCTAGACGTTCAAGTTTTTTTTTGGTAATGAGATGTTCAAGCTTTGAAATTCTAAAAATTAGTACCAGAGCTACAAGGGCTTAAGAATTCCTTTGAGTGGAGTTCTAAGGTTCGTATCTCTGGAGGCATAAAAAAAAATAGATTCAAAAAATATAGGTCCAGAGAAATAACTGTATGAATGAGTAAAAACATCGGATATAAAAGCCACAAGGACCAAATAGAGACTCAAAGCTGGGATGTTACCCTTGTTTTTTCAACTTAGTTGCAAATATTATAGGCAAAGTAATGCTCCAACAACTTGATCAATTGTCTTAAACTATTGTTATGATCCAATGAGCTGCATGTTAGGCTTAACATGGGATTGAATAATTAATAACTTCATAAAGAAAATCCAAGCTATGCTCTACCAATATTTTTTGATGGATCTTTATTAAGGAGACGAATAGCAATTAATTTAGATTCATTAGTTCTTATGTTGCCAATGTATAGTAAAAAGAATCCTAATAACCTTATGAAGTACTGATATGTTTATGCAGGTGCCAGTAAAAATCACTATGATTCTATCATTTTAGGTGAATGTTGCCAAATAAAAAAGTAATGTTTTTCGTGTAGTGATAGCGTCAGTTAACTATAGAATTGAGTGTGTTTCCTACAACAAAGCCCTAATTAAGTGAGGATGGTCAAGTTTTCTAGTTAGAATAAAGGAAGCAAATAAACTAGATAACTACTATTAGATGCTAAGACCGGATAATCCCATCAAATATAGATAATCCTCTACTTAATATCAAAATTGAATCTGATTAGTAATCACAACAACCTCAAGGTTTAAGGTACAAATCCTCTACGTTAACCTAAATGAAAAAATGTAGAATATGGCTTTATATGATAAGTGTCTCAATTTTGGATGACTTCGCTGTATATTTAGAATAAAATGCGCTTGTGTTGCTAGCTTGCACTAGTCATGACTCATGTCGGCCTCAGCCTTTTGGTGAGAGTTAGTGATATAATCGGCCAACGGATTTAAGGGTTTGGCTGGTCAGTGCTTACACGTCCCATCCAATCAAATAAATATTTGGGTTTCATTTTTGTAACCCGAAATCTAACCATTAATGAAGGAAATTAATTTCCTTTGGAAACCAACCAAAAATACTTTTGGTATCCGGGATTATTGTTTTGTTTTTCAAAAGAAAAGTGCCGAAAGGCCAAAAAGTTTGGGGTTTGGGGCTTTCCGCGTTATTTTTTTGAGCTTTTTATGTAAAAAAATATATATATATATATCCAAAATAAATTTTAATTAACTAAAATAATATCTATATATAAATAAAAAAATATATATTAAATTAGTGCTTATTATATATTAAATACTAAATAACAATAATTATTTTGTTTGGTCAACTAAGATTGCATTGACTGGATTAGAACTAACACTCCAACCAAATATTGAATAGTCGAATTACCTCCAATCCGAGTTATGTTAGCATTTTTTTTTTTTTTCGTTCTTCAGATTATTCAGTTGTCTGGGTTGCCGGGTTTTCTTCTCAGCCCTATTGGACAAGAATAAAGACGGTGACATATATAGATTTAGGCGCTATATTATCTTTGGTAATATAGGGGTTTTAACAATGCGATTTTGATTGGTTTTACCCTTTATTTTGCAAGCCACACTGCACAGGCAGCTTATGTATGCCAATTATCAACCCGTGCAATTTAAAATGATTAGGAGAAACCAAAACAAATACCACCCTAGTTTGTGGTACAGGATGGTTCTATTACCATTATTTGAGTAATAGGTTAGACTTGAGCTTGACAAGTAGTGTCTTAAGTTTGATAAATTTTACTGATTGAAATTTTAGCATTAGTTTACTTATATAACAATTATTGTTTCATAGGAAAAAAATCAAAATACATGTCAATTATGAAAATATGATCTGATGAAATTAATACTATTGAGTCAAAAGTCGAAAAAAAATAACATCGCAGTGTGTCGGTATTTTTAACATTCATAAGTATATGTATAAATATATCTTATGTTTACTATTTAAATGGACCCATGAATGTATCTTTGAAAAGAGGAAAGAGGGGGGCGGGGGGGGAACTATTAATTATGTTATTTTATTAATACATCTTTGAAATTATGAGACAAATAGAGAAGAAAAAATGAATTAAGGCGCAGTAAAACAAAAGTTTGAATGATGTATGGTGCAGTACTGGTCCGTGACAATTCTCTCGCTATGCACAAACGTAAGTTGGTCACGTGAGGGAACATCAACTCTCTCAAGTGACACCTCCCATGCATCGAAAAGTCAGAACTGCCCTTTCTCGTCAAGCACCGTCATTATCCCTTTCTGAATTTTCGGCGGCAGATGACTAGCATTTACATAATAGCAAACATTCGTCGAGGGCATCTTTGACCTTTTAAACAGTCATTAGAATTGCTGTATATTGTTATAAGGCCAAGTCCAAACAAAGAAGAAAAATCAAGCTATAAATAATTGTTGGTCTGACGAGGCGTAAGTGAGAGAGAATAAGAGACATTACACACATACCGAAATAAGATGATCATCATAATATTCATGCCTAACATAGTCAAAAGATAGAGCTGAAACATTAAGTCAATTGGCGTAATAAAGGGAAGAAAAGATCTGAGATATCTTATCAGATTTGTATGATCAACAATGATGGCGCTAATTCTGTGACTGTAATAATTTTTTATATTTCGTGTTTGTGTGTAATATATACGTATACACACATATATAAGAAGACCAAGGACGTAAAGGAGTAATGTTTTCTGCAATTTGGAGCTGCTGCTGCTGCTGATGATGATCAGTACTGTATGTAGCTGATCCACTGTTGTTGGCTTGTTTGGTAGAACGGATTTGTGGAGGGATACATGGGGGTGGGGGGAAAGAACATACGGGAGAGCTACAATTTTGTATTTAGGAGGAGAGATAGAAGGAGGGAGAGGAGAAGTAGAGAAACCTTCTCTCTCTAAGTTCACAAAATTTCATATAGAAAATTAAAAAGAAAAAAAACAAACAAATTTACTAAAATCAAGTCAATTAATTTTAAAAATAAAATAAAATAAATAATATATTAATTTTATAACTAAATACTCTTCATCCTCCTTATTCTACAAATTCAAAAGATTATTATTCTATTCTCTCTACTCTTTCTTTCGTATTCTCCTTTTCTCTTACATTGTTTATCTTTCCTACTCTTCTTCCCTCTTACCAAACCTGCCCTAAACTAAGGCTGCGGATGACAATGCGTACGTACGGTGGCGCCATTCGTTTTGCCATTTGCTTATTCCTTCTTTGTCTACATAACTTATCCAACCACCTAGCTATGTCGTTTCTCACCAATTTTTTTTTTTTTTTTACTCTTCTCTAAATTCCAAATATAGACTTCCATCCAATGAATCAAACCCTTCCCAATTTCAAAATCTCACTCTAAAATATCTTCGGTATGCATGAGAGCCATATTTAAAGAATCCGTATGATACATATCCATATGTTCATATTTGTTATGATGAATTATGTGTAATACATATGTATATGAATTGTGTTAGCATCAGACACGTTTAGTTATTCAAGAATGATTTTCATATATACATGAAATAAGAGAAGAAACTATAGCATATGTAGTTAAGAGGTAGTTAAGTTAGAATTCGGATAAATTTCAATAAATTTTTGTGATGTATTATTGGTAAATACAATTTTACTGTGTGGCTCTGTTATACCTAATGTTGTACGAGAAAAGAAAGAAACCATTAGTCTCTAGTCTATCAAAAACGGTAAATTTGTCTGGTAATAGTACTATTAATATAACACTTATTGAAGTCCATAACATTATGGGTAACAGAAATAAAATGATAAGTTAACAAAGAAGTAGGAAGTACCACAGCTCGTAAGGTGGCTGGATTAGATTATCTTATCATATCCCGTTTCTTAACTGGTTTCTCCAATTTCAAAAAACTGACCAACCCCTTTCTTTAAACATCTTTCAATTTTGTTAAAGAACATCCTTTTTGGCACTGTATAATGTCCACAAACAGGGAGAATTAAACATCACCCAGATTCATTACTTTTTTCTCATAATGTCTATATGGATGAAGCCTTTGGTGTTTAGCTTCAGACTTATTTGGACCCAATTTTTGTACAATTTTCTGGGAAGATAATCAAATCTGGTACTCACTAGTCACTAGCTAGTAGCCCATAAAGAAATAAAAAACAAAGGAAATAGTAAGAAAAGAGAAGATATTATGGGTAAAACAGTCATTCTCGTTTCATTTTTTATTTTTATTAAAGCCCTAATCCCACTTGCGCCATTCTTTTTACCGTTTTCCACCGAGAACTGAGAAAAGTCACTGTTTCTTGTCTTGTCATTTAGCACTTAGCACAGTTTTAGAGAGAAGAGAGAGAGAGAGACTGAGCCAACAACTCGACCATTCATAGAGAACCATATGGTTAGGGTTTTAGGGTTTTGGGGAAATGGGCTCTTAATAAGGACAACCCCCTCTCATTTACATATTTACTGATCAGCATCATAATTGGAAAAACGAAAAACTTTTCCTTGGGTTGTTAGTGTTACTTCTTTGTAAAAAAAAAAATAAAAGAATTGTCATTTCCTGTTAATTTTGTTCACATTTTTTTTGGTCAAAATTACCCTTCTAGACAAAAAAGTAAAAACCTTCATTTTTTTTTTTCTAAAAAGATAATCCTCTAATTGGTGAAAAGACACAGATATTCTGATATAAAGTATTATATGATAATTTAATGATGACTACGTTGTGTAATAAGTACTATTACGTGACAAAACTTTAGCAAAATAATTTCACATATTATGTGTAGTATATAACAGTGGAATATTTGTTTATTAAGAAATTTTTTCAGAAAAAATAATGGGTTTTAGTTTACAAGGGGAGAAAAAATGTTATTTGCCAAAAAGAACGCTAATTATTGTCTGGACTCGTTTTCAGACCCATTTTGACATATTGGAAGGAAAATTAAGGATATAAAAAAAAAAGGAAAAAATTACATAAAGTGAGAGTACTAGTACACCACGCCACCTCTAAATGAGGACAGCTCCTCTCTCTCTCTCTCCCTCTCTTTCTTTGTAATTTCATTGGTGACAGTAATACTACTACTAGTATCGGCTGCCAGGCGCCGTTCTCTCTCTCTCTCTCTCTCTCTCTCTCTCAAAGTCCAAAGCTCTCTCTCCCTATGTTAATGGCTGCTCCACCGATATCTTCTTGAATCATCACCATAATTTACACATACTCTCTCTCTCTCTCTCTCTCTCTCTCTCTCAAATCAAAATTAAAGCATTGTAGAAAACAAAAATATGGTGGGTTTTTCTTCATTTCTCGTAATTCATTTTGGAGAAAAAAAGTAGTAATTGAATTTTGACGTTCTTTTTTTTTTGAAAAAAAAATTAATTTTCAATTTATGTGTTATTTTTTATTTTTTGGTATATAGTTTGTGTCTTCAAATCTGCTACCCCGTTGGCTTGAAGTTCTTCTGACCGAAAAGTTCTACAACGCTTGCTTAATTCACGAAGAGGCTAAGAAGAACGAGAAGAACATTTACTGCTTGGACTGTTGCATCAGCCTCTGCCCTCACTGTTTGCCCCCTCATCGCTCTCACCGACTTTTGCAGGTTCCCCTCTCTCTTTCTTTACACACACACACACACACACACACACATATATATATATATATATATATAAAATCAAGTTTTGAATTTTGAATTTTGAATTTTCTTACTTATTTCATGGGTCTGTCTTTGGCTTTCATGTCAGATAAGGAGGTATGTGTACCATGATGTTATAAGACTGGATGATGCTACCAAGTTAATTGACACTGCTTATGTTCAAGTAAGTAAAATTCTTTAACTTACAAAACCCATGATTAATTGCACTTCTCTCCGGTTTTTTTTTTTTTTTTTCTATCTGGCTTTCTAGGATGTGGACCATGGCTTTTAATATTAGAAAAATGAAAAGAAAAAATCGAATAAAAATATAGAGAAAGTGAAAAAGCAAATTAATTGGGAGTGACTACCCCATGTTTTAATTGCTTTGATTTTTCGTATTATAATTGATTTTTCTCACGTCTATATCTTTCATGGGCTTTATGTGTTCTTAGTTCATTAAATTTAAGAGCATAGATTAACATGTCTTGCTCCATTTTCTACAGTCGTACACAACCAACAGTGCTAAAGTGGTATTTTTAAATCAAAGGCCTCAGACAAGGACTTTCAGAGGCTCCGGCAATATCTGCTGCACCTGTGAAAGAAGCCTTCAAGACCCTTATGTCTTTTGCTCTCTCTCATGCAAGGTCAGTCACTCTCACCCATACATACATACATACAAATATACATACCCAAAACCCCAAAACACAATCTCTTTAATCCTTAAACAACCATATTATCCCCAATTCAATATTTTGGTTGTTTTTTAAATAATTTTTCTCATCTGGGTCCTTTTTTTATTTCGGACCCCATTTTTATTTTTCTTTCAAGTAATTGATTTTTGTTGTTGTTTTACAGATTGATTACCTCATTCGAACCGAAGGTGGTCTTTCCAATTACCTATTCGAGTGTAAGTTTTTGTCCCTACCCGAACCGGGTCCAGAAGATGGATTGATAACACCCGACTCGGTTCTCGAACCATCCGGTTCGGCCCGAACCTCATCCGGGTCGGGTGGGAACGGCAGCGTGGGGTGCAGGAACTTGGCCTGCACCGCCGCTACAGCTGATCAGATTGTGAGGAAAAAGAGAAGCAGCGTTTCGGCGTACCGGGCGGCGTGTCGGCCGGTTTGCTCGCCAGTTTCCGAGATTTCGGCGGCGGCTTTGATGAACCGGCGGAAAGGGAATCCGCAGAGGGCTCCGCTTTATTGAATTTGTGTACGGATGAATGGTGGTGGTGACGAGAGAGGTAAGGGAGGTTTGAAATTGAAATATATCACTAATTGGTACTATTATTATTACTATTATTATTGTTGTTATTGTGGCCCTTCCTTGAGGGTAGTTTCGGTACAAAGGACAGAAAGTTCTTCCTCCCAATTTTGTAGAGAATTATGTTCTCACTCTCTCTGGCATTGGTATTGGACCTATTGGTATTCTAGCTGGTTCATTTTGTGCCAATTCAAATTGTTTAGCGGTTACTTTTCTTTGTTCACGTCTTCTTTACAAAGTTATATCGAGTAATGGCGACATACAGTCATTAATGACATTTTAGCTTTTTACCCAGTTTGTAGTGTTTTGTTGGGGTTCATATGAGAATATCAAGATCATGGTAGTTTTTCTTTGTTCTATAATTAATTTGAGAGACAAAAATTGAGCTTGCATTTTTGGACTAAAAGTACCAATAAAACTGTTAATAAAAATCAAATATATGAGTTGTAGTAGGACATTGTATTACCCACCAGATGTTTGATGGAGATCCCAGAATCGTATACCCACCATTACTTCTATTTTGGTGGTTTCCTCAGTTCTCTCAATGGTTCCCTAGGACATAGTAGTGACAAAATTAAAAAGCTAGCCATGCCCATTAGGATGAGGCTATTATATTATTTTACCAATTTTTCCTTCACCAATGTCTCTTTGTTTGAGAAGGGAAACTCTATTGACTATATATATTTTTTTAGGCATATAACATATACAATAAAGTTTACTTTTATGGGGAACTTGTTTTGTCAAGTATATTTTTAAACCTTTGCTAGGATTTAAGTTTGTATGTATTCTCAAGAAAGTAACAAAATTAGGCACACATTGATTTGCGGGGCCACTCTTAATTTTTTTTCCATTTGTTTGGCTTGTTGTTCGATGTATTTCATATTTGCATGCAATTGTGGTATTTTTTTTTTTTTAATTTTTGGTAGATTTTTCTCTCTTTTTCCCCTCACCTGCACACAATATAGTTTAGTACACGAGTTTTCGAGTGTGGCTGTGTCACAACCGTGTATTATTCACATTGATCTCAGGATCCGCACTAGTACATAATTGTGATTGATTACCCCAACGCTACGAATTATTAGTGGCGTCCTGTAACAGCAATACTATGAATGAGTCATTAATGATATCCAATATATGCGTTATTCTGTCAGGAATCGATTTTAATAGATTGAGTCTTTTATTTAGATCGTATTTAAAGTTTAATTATAATTAACTAATTGCAAACTGATACATGGTGTTGGACATTATAGTATTACTATATAGTTAATCACCTAATCAAAGCACAAATATGCTACGTGGTGTTGGGCACCGTAGCATTGCTCAAGTGATAATCACCTAATCAAAGCACAATTACTGTAGCATATTTGTAGAAGGAAGCAAAGGAAGAATATATCGTTCTAAGACGTGTGTGTGATAGTTGTACTTACCAATAGAGCTAAAATCTAACGATTTAGGATTTATATAATGATTTATAAGGCATATTTTCTTTCCTTTATAATTTTCTTTTGAAATGATTTATATTCATCAAATTTATTAAATGATTTAAAAAAAACTCTACCAATACATTAAAAAAAGAAAAAAAAAAGAAACAAAAAAGAGCTCTATACACAAAATTCTCGTGTTTTAGTAATAATAAATGAAATATTGAAATGATTTATTTTTAACCAAATATTCTTGACGCTTGGCCATAAAAAGGAAATATTGGGTAAAATTAAGCAATAGCTACCTAATAAAATGCCTAGTGTTGCATAAAATAGCAAAAAAGGCTTCTTTTGGTAAGCAAATTAAAACAATTTCACTGTCTAATGCATGGGATCTGTCTGCAATTTAGCTCTAGTTGTACGTAGTAGGTGCATTACGGGGTTAGTGAGACTTGCATTATTGCTTTAATGAGATTTTGTTGGCCTGTTTTAATTTTTAAGGGAAGACAAAAAAAATTCCTATGAATACTTTGTTTAAAATAATACCGTCTGATCATTTGCACAAGTTTCATATTTCAGACGAAAAAAACTTGCTTGCTTGCTCTAACATTTGTTCACAGGAGGACAAAAGTTGCAATTATTTATTACAGCAGTTCGTACAAACTATAACTTCCCTAACGCAAATAGGCATTGGGAAGGAAGGGGTTGCGATATGCCAAGTTGCCAACCAGCCTTGACCCACGACCCACGATATGCTTTTATGAGATGGTAGTACTTGGCAGTTACATGAAATGATGAGGTTGGATATATAACACATTCATTATTTTGATTTTGTGGGGTTGAAAATAATTAATTTTCAAAATTAACATTTACAGCTTATTCTTAATTCCAAATTTTTCCCGACTGTTACTTTTGCCCAATATCATCTTCTTCCAAAATTTTAGAATTGCCCACTTGATTCAATTGCTTCACTATACGCATCTAGCTCTTCTACGATAATTATATGAAAGAGTCCTTTTTTTTTTTAATGTAAAATACCCTTCTTCTTCTCATGCAGGCTGATTATATTTCTTTGAATGAGAATGTACATGTACAATATACTTATAAATATTATTGAAGATTTAGAATAGAATATGGCTTTTTTTTTTTAGTTGAAAAAAAAAAATATGGATATCCCAATTCTCAGGTTTTGGAAGAACAATCAGGCAAGGTGAGCCACCTGAAGTAAGGACAAGTGTTAGGCACTTATTGATCCTCTCTGGGTGTCCGCGTCGGTTACAGGTATTACTTTAGTCCTTAGCTGTGTCTCATTGAGCACTCCAAAAACGCTGTAGTTTTCCGCCCAATTTCCAGGCGTAATGGCCACATATACCCCAAATTAGAAAAGAATATGTTGGTACATTTGAGCTATACTCGGGACCACCATATCTCCTATGGCTCTTAAACATACATAAGTATAATATGTATTCATCATATCCAATTAATATTTGTGATTAAGTGTCATGAAGTACTTATAAGGATCAGATGGTGGGAGTTTTTTTTCCTTTTTTTTTTCTCAAATGTTCTTTTTTTTTTTTTTTTAATAAAGCTAGTGTTAGATTAAAGACGCCACTTTTCATTTACACAACTGGGTTATACTTATAATTTTAGTTACTGTTATAGTATATTCACTATTCAATCAATACCTGATCAATATTTTGGTGATTTAGATACGATATAACGTACGATTAAATATGAGCTATCGAAATAAATTATATGAGACTATGACAGTCCACAAAGTTCTCCTCCTATATATATAAGACAACTTCCAAATATGATCATTCAAATACTAGAAAGAAAATTATTATGCAGTGCATATTGATCTTGGGTGGAAACATTAGTCATGTAACGATTTTTGTTCAATAATTAAGAAGTATGGTCGTTTCGTTCTTCTACCCAAAAAATATAAATAAGCAAATTGTTACGTTATTTCATATACATACACATATATTAAAAATATTTGACTGACAGTGTTGCCTCATGAGAGACAGATCCTTCCCGTTAGCCCTGGCATTTTGGTCTCATCGAATATTCGTATTTGTGGCTGTATATAATACATATGTATTAATGTATATGTAGAAAAATACTGTATTAGATTAGGCACAATTACAAATTAATATCTTTTTATACTATAAATAGTGAAACATTTTTGCTCTGGAGTATAAATAGTGAAACATGGATGAATTAAGGGAGTATAAATTGTGAAACATGGATGAATTAAAGGAGGCATAGCGGTGTTACATTTTGTATAGATGGTGAAACATTCATTGTAAAGCTAGGGGGCCCTGTGAAACAGCTGGATGCTATTTTTTACAACGTGTCGAACTGTCACTTACTGTTTAGCTTTTTTTTTTCTTTTTTTTTTTTAAAAAAAAATCTTTTAATTTTCTTTTTGATAATAATAACGAGGATTGATTTTGGTGAGTACGAAAAAAGGACTTTATGAAAAGACATGTGATTATTCTGAGGCAGTTCAAAATCAAATGTTCAATGCATCCCTATTAGCAAAAGAGAAAAAAGATAACTTTTTTTTTAATTTTATTATTTTACGAACATATTTTTTTTGTCAAAAAAATGGTCATTTCCCTCTGAGATAATCGATAATGATTTTCGTTTTTGATTCTCTCGCTCAGAGAAGGTAGAAATAATAAACTCCAAAGAAAAGTTAAATAATTATGAATTATCGCATTTGAGATTGCTAATAAATAAAGTCATGCAGAACTTAAGCTGTATCCTAAAAAGTAGTTAGAACATTGAAAATTTTACATGTCGGAATATCTTTTCGGACATTAATCCTAATATACATTTTACAGTATTTTACTTTTAAGAGTTATAAATTTATTAGCTATATTATTTATATATTTGTTTACCAAAACAATAAACCTAATTGTAAATCTGAGTAAAAATAGATAAGAAAAATTATACGCAAAAATCTCTCACACAATAATATAGCATGCATCTTTTATCAATCATGTAACAGACGTGGTCTCACTTTAAAAGTATACGGTGGTTAAAAAATATTTCATATTATTATATAAAGTTTATGTGTATAAATTATGTGTATCCTTTGTATTACTCCGGTAACTCCCCGTCGAAAAGAAAAACCTAATGTTAAGCTGAAATTGGGTTAAAACTGGCTAAACATCATAATACTGAGCTAAAAAGTAGTAAAAATCTAAAAATCATGCTAAAAAGTGGCATTTTTACAAGAACCGAGAATCTGCCAAAGAGGGGCGCCGCGGCTCTAGGAATCAAGAAAAGAGCCATTTTTTTACCGACTTAAGGTGTTTTGATGCAATGGGACTCCGAATTTGTGCGGAACGCAATCTAAATACCATCTAGACTTAATTCTTCATAAATAAGAACCTTTACATCAGATGGTGGAGGATCGTATATACCTAAGAGCCACCAGACACACTAAAACCTAGAGAGAGAGGAGGAGAGCTTGTGGAACAGTTGCAGCATTCATCCTCGTTCTTCCTTATTTTCTTCACATTTTTCTTTTTGTTTCTTATTCCTAGTATGATGTTCTTGTTATTTATTTTTATATACATACTGAGATAGGTCCCATATTAAGTTAAGGGTGATTTCAAGGTCATTTATTATATCTTATTACCTGTTAGGATGACCACCTAGATTATTAGTGATAAATATATATTGCTAGGATTATTTATGGGCATTTATTATATCTAAACTTATTGGTGCTTTTTTTACCAGCTGTCCATGTATCTCTGAACTGCTGACGTTGTATCCACCAACCGTCTAGGTATCTTTGCTATCTCGGAATGCCTTTAGCTTCAGGCTGAGACGGAGAGGTGGGGGTGGCCACCTGCAAAGACTCTCCGATGTTTAAGTCAGTGATTTATCCCCGAGACTGAACAGCAAGGATTTAGTTTTTCTCTGTAAACGTTTTTATTGTATATCTCTCTCTTTAGAGAGGAAACAAGGCTTATATATATAATCCTGCAACTGGAAGCTTTCTGGCTCTCAATCACAGGATCGAGTACCTTTTTCCATCATGACTTACTCCAGAAATCACGGATCGTGGTTACCGTGACCTCCCTTGCATCGTCGCGGCCTATTTTCCGCCGTCCCCTACTACTCCAGCCTGTCGGGAGTGAGATTTTGATAAGCCGTCGTTCTGTCAGGACGACTTGCCCAATGTGCGTACCTACCCAAGATCGGATTAAATGTTCTGTCTAGGTCTGGAGCGGTGAGCTGCTTCCTACGGTATTCTAGCAGAAGACCCTTGAGGCTCCCGACCCCCAGCTGTCGAGGTAAAAATTAGACTGGCCAAATCCATCCAGGGTTTGGGATAGGTTCGGCCCTGGCTTCAGGCAGCCCATAGGCCTATGCGGTACTACGTGCGACTCGTGTGGCTTTTGATCGGTCACTCTGGATACGTGTCGGACTGTGTGCCCTACTTGTGACCTGTTCTACCACTTAATCGTCTACGTGGTATATGATTTAGGAACGAGTCCCACAACTGCCCCCATTTCTCTATTTGATGGATTCGTACCCATCAAGTGGGGAAATCGTATCTCCGGTCCTCCAATTTGAGGGATATACGTGGCTCCTCCACTGTCACTCCTCTCCAATTGCCGACATTAGGGCACGCCATCCCGTGTCACAATTTTTTCAAATTTTTGAAATTGTAATGCCTCCATCTTCCTTGCCCTACTCTTCTCTAAGGAAAAAACTCTTCGGCTCCCCCTCTATAAAAGCTGCATTTACGCTCATTTCTTACTTTACCAAAATCTCCAAGTATTCCAGTTTTCTCAAATCTTAGGGTTTCCGCATCTTCCTTTTTCCAGAACCTTTCGTCTTCTTCGATCGCACCTAACACGATGGCCCTGAATCAGAGTCAGAAACTTCGCCCCGTCGCGGATTCCGAATTAGGGTCATTGAGGAGGCAGCTCTGCTTCCCCGGCGGAGTCACTTTAGAGAGGGTCGACGGCCCAGCGGACTGGTGCTTTTATCCCTCTACTCCAGAAGGCTCCATCGTCCTAGGGAGAAGGCATCTGGAGTGGCTGCGGTTTCTTCTTCCTCCCTTGGTCCACCAGTTCTTTAGCCTTACGGAGATTCATCCGATGCAACTCAATGCTAATGGAGTCATGATCTTGATGGGGCTTTTTGCCTTGTCCGTCCTCTTCAACACGCATATCGACCTGGAAGTGGTTTTCAATGCCTATAAGCTTACCATCATCCCTAAAAAGAGCTCTTACCATACTTTCTATCTCCAGCCGCTCCCGGGGCGCCACATCTTCTGGGGCTTGCCAAGGTTGGATAAGCAGTGGGATTCTCATTCCAGGATATACGTCGTCGGAGGGGCGTGGTGCTCTCCCCTGGTGAATGGAGAGCATTTTCAAATCCCCTCGTTCTTTATACAAAGTAAGTACTGAGTCGTGAATTTCGTATCCGTGCATATTTCGTCCGTTTTTACTCATGACATTTTGCCTTGCGCAGCCTCTTCGGAGGAAAGCAGGTTCGAGTCTCGGCTGTCGGCGGGTCAGCTCCAGGAGCTAGAGGGAATCATCCTCTTTGGGTCGTCCGGGGATTGCCGACATATCCAAGCTGTCCTGAATCCCCAGGTGATGAATATGATGCCAAGGATGGTCTCATATCTCCTCTTCCCGCTAGACACATAGGTCATCACCAAGCATCTTTGGAGCCAGCTTGATGCCTCCGCCCTGAACTGGTTCTGCCGGGATAAGCAGGGTCGCATTTCCATAGTGGGTTGTCAGATCATGGCCTCGAGCCAGCTGTAAGGTCCCAATGACCTGTGGCACCGTCCAGTCACGAGCTTAAAGATGTGGTGAAGCTCGTGGCTGAGGAGTATGTCAGGTTCCGTAGGGAAGAAACCGCTGCCCCCAAGAGAGCTAAGGGTGAGTTCATTTTTGTACCTTAGGGCTCCGTCGGTCAGGTCATGGCTGTGTTTTAACCATGTTGCTTGCTCTTCACAGGTTCAGACGCAGGCCCTTCAGCAAACCCCTCCCCGGTCAAGGGGAAGACCACTATGCACAGGGCTCGCTCCAAGGTCCTCGTTGGTCAGTGTTTGGTGGTGTCCTCAGAGGACGAGGCCTCGGGAGTTATCATCCCAAGAACAGGCTCGGATGACGACCTGGAGGGTCTGTTTGTGACCGGGGGTGAAACGCCTGTAGTGCCACCTCCCGAGGCGGGCAGGCTCGTGATCCGAGAGGCACCGGCCATAAAGGCTGTGCATAGCGAATGGGTGCCTTTGAGCCTGCCCGGTGAGCCCTCTGCGTCGACCTCTTCTGCCCCCAACTCTGGTTCAAAGGCGGGAATGGGGTCCGGTGCTGCCCGCTCCCGTAGAGATATAGCGGAGGGGCTCCGAGGTTGAAGTCTCGGCTGTCTTCCCCTCCCTCGGTCTCCACGAAGCAGGATCGCGAACCCGATTCGTCTAAGGGCGAGTGGAGCTCGGCGGGAAAGAGAGGCAAAACCGCCCCTGCTTCCGACAGCGATGACGATGGGGTTACTTTGACTCTCATGAAGAGGAGGAGGTCCGTGCGAGGTGGCGCGTCTAATGACGTTGGTCAAGATAAGACCGAAAAATCACACCTGGGCATTCCTTCGGCGGAGGTGGCGGCCGAAGCTGCTGACGCAGTAGTGGTCGTCTCAGCTTCTTCTATCGAGGGTGCACCCGGCGACACCTTACTCTCCACCGCCACCACCTTTGCCATTCCGGGGGCGTCGAAAGAAGTCACTGGAGGCATTTGGTGGAGGGTGAAAGTGTCCTCACGGTCGGCGGAGTGGAATCGTATTGTTTAGATGCGGACAACACTCAGGGAGAGGGTACGGCTATAGAGCCCGAGCTGGAGGTGCTCTCCCCGGAGAATGTAGAGCTTTTGGCCAATCTCAGCATCGCACAGGTTTAGTTTGTCTTACCGTAAGCATCAGGTTCTTGGCATCCTCTCTGAACACTGACTCCTCTTTCTTGTGCTTTGCAGTTAGCTGCCTTCTAGTCCTTTTACTCCTCTCACATTAGCGAGCTAACCGGGCAGCTAAACGCCCGTGCTGTGATGGCCGAGTGGAGCGAGGCCGCCCTTGCCACATTGAGGGCAGATTTTGACTTGTACCGGAGCCTGGACGAGGCTAGGGTCAGCAGCGTGGTGGCTCACGCTTTGAGCATCGAAAGGGCCTGCTAAGCGTGAGGAGCTAGTCACCGCGTTGGCTGAGGCAGAGACCGTTAGGTTGGTCCAAACCGAGGCTGCCAGGCTAACCTAGGCCGAGCTCAAGATCAAGGAGCAGGAGCTGCAGAATGCGGGGGCGGAGATGGGTCTGGCTTTCATTGCTCACGACAGAGTCATCGACGAGGCCAAAGAAGCGAGGAAAGCCGAGGTAAAAGCCAAACTTGAGGTCAATTCCTTGCAGCGTAGGCTCGACTGGTCCAACGAGGTAATCTGACATCTCTATTCAGATCACAAAAAAACTGATGGAGGCTCATGTCAAATTATCTCGCAAATGTGGCGAAGATCTCGTCAATATTAACAATCTTTTGATCGACTTATCGCAGCAGTAAGCAGAGCTGAGGCTAGCTGCGCTGAGGGATAAACTGGCGAACGCAGAGAAGCTGAAGACAAGGTACCAGAGATAGGTGGATGTCCTTTCTACAGAGAGCTATAGGTCTGCCTGGGAGAACAGTGAATTCGAAGGCCACGTAGAGGTGGTAACACCAGACCAGTTCGATGAGCAGAAAGGCGTCGAGAGGGACCATTATTCCATCAGGTACTACATGCAGCAGTTAAGGGACGAGATTAATATCATGTACCCTGCTGATGTGTTGAAGATGCTCGACGAAGAAAAAGATGGGTCATCTACATCTGCTTCTGTTGCCAAGGAGATTGTTCTCACTCCGGGGTCTGCCAGAACAAGCTATGGAGGTCTCTGGGGATCAGCCTGGTAAGGGCACCTTGACGGGCGGAGGGTCAAGCGCGGCCATCTTGTCCAGCGACGATTTCGACCCCGGTATGCCGTCCTCCGCTGCATCTGGTCCAAGCGTCGAAGCCGGTGTCGCTTCCCTCCCCGGAGGTAACTAGGGACTGTCGCTCTTTTATACATTTGTAAAATGCTGACCACTCTATGTAGAGTTGACCCCTGTTGCAAGTAACTGTTTAAATAATAAAACGGCGTATTCTTCTCACACTTATTCTGTGTTATCTATTATATTCATTATTATTTTTTTTTTTTGGTTGCTTGCATCCGTGGTTAGGGTCAGACATCGTATACGATGCCATTCCTTTGTCGGCGGTCTGCCCGGCTTCCGGGTCTGGCCCAATCGTATGTGATGCGGAGTTACTAGCGAATTCCCCTTATGCTATGACCGACGAGGTCAGCTCCGAAGATTGGGACGTGAGTTCCGGCTCGCCCGAATTTGAGGATGTATAACTTCCGTTATGACTTATCCTAGCAGAATATGAACCGCGCGTATGGCTGGACTTCTCCGACCCTAAATGGGAACGTGCCAGGAACCAGCTCCAAGGATTGGTCGACAACTGTTTGGACCCGTCACTTCAGAGAAGGAGGCCTGGGCTTGGCTCTTTTTGGGAGCGAATAGGGCGTTACCACTCCGATGTGTCTTTGCGAGTCCGCTCAAGACCTGCTCCTTACAAATAGAGACACTGGGTCTGCGTTTGTGTCGACCACGTATCCTGTAATCTAAGCAATAATAAACAAAATTTGATTGTAATTTCCGCTTTCGCGCTTAGTCTTGCCCGGACCTACTTCCAACGGGTAGGTCTTGGTTCCGTTCACTTCCTGCCCATGCGTAGCTAAGGTGCTCTCTGGGGAGGGTCTACTTCCAACGGGTAGACCCTGGTCCCGTTTGCCTTTGGCTTGTGCGTAGTGAAGGTGCCCCTTGGGGAGGGTCTGCTTCCAATGGGTAGACCCTGGCCCCTTTTTCCTTTGGTTCATGCTTAGCTTAAGTGCTCTCTAGGGGGGATCTCATCGCTCAAATCTCCCCCACCCTGCAGGTATTCCTTAAGGGGTCGGCGGCGAGTTTTCGCTGCTCGGACTGCTGCCTTTCGTATGTCCTCTCGGGTCGTCGACAAGCGACGTGATCCCCGTGGCGCAATTCTTGGCGAGGTCTGCTGACAAATGTTTTATTATGCAACTCAATTCCCTCCGTGCGTTTTCTCGGGCCATCGGCAATCATTTTATTACGCGAGGTGATTCCCATAGCGCGATCCTTACTGAGGTCTACTGGCAAGCATTTGACTGCACAGTCCGATCCTCCTCGTGCGTTTTCTTGGGCCATCGACAAGCATTCTATTGCTCGATATGATTCCTATAGCACGATCTTCATCGAGGTCTACTGGCAAGCATTTTACTGCGTAGCTCAATCCTCTTCGTACGTTTTCTCGGGCCATCGACAAGCATTTTATTGCACGATGTGATTCTCATAGTACGATCTTTGTTGAGGTCTGCTGGCAAGCATTTTACTGCGTAGCTCAATCCTCTTTGTATGTTTTCTCAAGCCATCGGCAAGAATTTTATTGCACGATGTAATTTCCATAGTACGATCTTTGTCGAGGTCTACTGGCAAGCATTTTACTGCGCAGCTCAATCCTCTTCGTACGTTTTCTCGGGACATCGGCAAACATTTTATTGCACGATGTGATTCCCATAATACGATCTTTGATGAGATCTGCTGGCAAGTATTTTACTGCACAGCTTAATCCTCTTCGTACGTTTTCTCGAGCCATCGGCAAACATTTTATTGCACGATGTGATTCCCATAGTATGATCTTTTGTGCGAATGGTCCGTGGGGTCTGGCACTATGGGCAGACCATTTTATATAGCAATCCAAAGCATAAATCCGTGGAGCGGAAACCCTCACCTGTTTTGGAATTAAGCTGTTTAATAATACAAGCATTCACATGTGTCTTACAGCATTTACACGCATCTCACACGTAATACTTCTTCAGGTGTTGGGCGTTCCATGTGTTTGGTAGGCTCTTCCCAGTCTTGAGTTCTTTCAGGACGTACGCACCATTGTCGAGCGCCTTGATCACCTCATAGGGCCCAACCCAGTTATAGTCCAGCTTCGAGGAGTTTCCTGTCCTGACCCTCAAGACGCAGTCTCCGGTGTTAAATCGACGAGCGCTAACCTTTTTCGCGTAGTAGGACCTGGTCTGCTAGTGATACGAGGCAAGTGGACCAGGGCCATGTCCCTTGCTTCTTCTAGAAGGTCTGTGTTATGGCTTAGCTGCTGTTCGTTCAGTGAGGCATCTCTTACCACTTTGGAGCGAAGGGTCGGGAGGACAATCTCAGTTGGGATCACAGCCTCTCACCCGTAGACCATGGCGAACACCGTTCTTCCCGTTGACCTCCGCTCTGTGGTTCGATGGGCCCACATGACGGTTGGTAGCTCTTATAACCACCCCCCTTTGGCCTCCTGCAAGTTCTTTTTTATATTGCTGAATATAGCCTTGTTCGTTGCTTCTGCTTGGCCATTCCCCTGAGGGTAATTTACAGATGAGAAGCTGAGCCTTATATCATACAACTCACGCAGCTCCTTTAGCTTCACGTTCTGGAACTGCGTGTCGTGATCGGCGTGTATCTCTCTCAGGATCTCGTACCGGTAGATTATATTTTTTCAAATAAAGTTAATCGTGTCTGCCTTGTTGACGGTTACATAGGCTTCAACTTCTACCCACTTTGTGAAATAATCAGTGGCCAGCAGGACATACCTTTTTCCCCTTGGACTTCTGAGGAGTTCTCCAACGATGTCTAGACCCCATTTAGCGAAAGACCAAGGAGTTATGTTCGAATGGATTTCCTCAGCGGGTTAGCGCTTCATAGGGGCGAACCTCTAGCACTTGTCACATTTCTTGACAAACTGGGCCGCCTCGGTCATCATGTATGGCCAGAAGTATCCGGCAGTCAAGGCCTTGTGGGTGAGGCTGTGCCTGCCAGAGTGGTTGCCACATGCTCCTTCGTGGATTTCCTCCATCAATTTCTAAGCCTCGATGGGGCCTACACACCTCATCATTGGTCCCATCGTTGATCTCCTATACAGTCAGTCCGCCACCATAGAATACCGGACAGCCTTCAGTCTAATCGACCTCACTTTTGGGGTCTGTCTGTGATGGGCTTCGAGCCTCTTACTTAGCTCTGCCATCATCTCTTGTTTCCAGTCGGAAAGTGCACCTACTGGGCTTTTCCTGGTGCTTTCTGTCTAGTGCTGCTCCAGCCTGGAAAGGCCTTGTCTGGCTCTGCCGCTCCCCCTGCATCCGTGATCTGGATGGGGCTTGGACTTCTATCGGTGGTTGGCCCCCGGACTCTTGTTGGACCTCTCGTCAAAGTCCTCTCTTCGCCCCCTACTGGCTTCGCTTGTCAGCAGCTCTTCGAGGCAGGCGTTATCCCTACGCACCTCTGCGACTTTGTCTTTTAAACCCAGCACGGCCTCGTGTGCCATCTCTGCCTTTCAGTTTGTTTCTGCCAGGGCGGCAAGCATTTGGTCTAGCTTTTACTCCAGACCTGGTCGTGCTTCCCGGGAGCTCCCTTCGGCGTCAGGATGTGTGCTCCTGGTTATCATTCTTGAGGATGCCATTCGACGTTGTATGGCCTTTTTTCGGGAAGAGCACGATCGTGAGGCTCCTGTTTCTTCTCTCGCGCTCAACTGATTCCCAAAGATGACGCCAAACTGTTGGTGCTTTTCTTATCAGCTGTCCACGTGACTCTGAACTGCTGATGTTGTATCCACCAACAATCCACGTATCCTTGCTATCCCGGAATGCCTTTAGCTTCAGGCTGAGACGGAGAGGTGGGGGTGGCCACCTGCAAAGACTCTCTGATGCTTAAGTTAGTAATTTATCCCCGAGACTGAACGGCAAGGATTTAGTTTTTCTCTGTAAAAGTTTTTTTTTTATATCTCTCTCTTTAGGGAGGAAACAAGGCATATATATATATAATCTTGGAACTGGGAGCTTTCTGGCTCTCAATCCCAGGATCGAGTACCTTTTTCCATCATGACTTACTCCAGAAATCACTGGTTGTGGTTACCGTGACCTCCCTTGCATCGTCGCGGCCTATTTTCTACTGTCCCTTACGACTCCAGCCTGTCGGGGGTGAGATTTTGACAAGCCGTTGTTCTGTCAGGACGACTTGCCCAATACGTGCACCTAACCAGGATCGCATTAAATGCTCTGTCTAGGTCTGGAGTGGTGAGCTGCTTCCCACGGTATTCTGGCGGAAGACCCTTGAGGCTCCCGACCCCCAGTTATCGAGGTAAGAATCGAACTGAGCCGAATCCATCCAAGGTCTGGGATAGGTTCGGCCCTGGCCTCGGACAGCCCATGGGCCTATACGGTACCACGTGCGACTCGCGTGACTTTTAATCGATCACTCTGGATACGTGTCGGATGGTGTGCTCCGCATGTGACCTATTCTGCCACTTAATCGTCTACGTGGTGTATGATTTAGGAAGGGGTCCCACAAAACTATAGATAACAAATTCATAATTAATAGAGATCATTTGAATATATTAGTTATGATAAAGAATATAGCGTAGGTTAAAATAATTTATATTTGTAGACCTTTAAACCTTGATCAACTCTCAACTTTCGATACTTAATGTTTTCATTAAAAAGTACATTTGTCAATATATTTAATGGAGAGCTAGGCGTTTGTCTCATATGAATCAAAGGAATCATAGGATAGTGTCGCATTCTTGGGCTAATCTAGGTTGATAGCTTTGGAAAATAATTAATTATAGAATTTGCTAATTAATTAATTAATATGACTGTTTAGTGGCGGCAAATGAAATTTGAACTTGTTTATTTTATGTTTTTGTGTTTTATTTTCTTATTATGTTTAATTATTAGTTTTATAATGCCCCTTTACATTAGAATTAGTATCATATTAGTTAGACTAATTCCTTATGGGATCGACTCTTACTTGTCACTATATTAGGTAATTATTAAGTTTTATAAGTCTTACTAAGTAGAGATAAGAAGTATTAGTTTGGTAGTTTAACCACAAATCAATGACCGTTTTCTATTTTACATTAAGTCACCATCATGCTCGAGTCATTTTGTACTCTCAATGGCATCAAACCACAACTCATTATGTGATTTGGTATGATGCAGTTGGGTTTCTTAAATTTGGGCCAAGTTGAAGAAACAATTTTGAAATGTTGTAAGTATTAAAACATACGCATCAAACCACAACTCATTATGTGATTTGGTATGATGCAGTTGGGTTTCTTAAATTTGGGCCAAGTTGAAGAAACAATTTTGAAATGTTGTAAGTATTAAAACATAAATATGTATGCACACATATAAAAAGAATTGAAAATTTTAAATAGTTCGGAAAATAATACTTGTTGAAGATTTGAAGTAACATCTTAATAAGATATATCACAATCAAAATTTAAAACTCAAATGCTCAAATAAGAATCAGAAAGTAAATACCTAGAGTTCAAATATTTAAACATCCATCTAAATGAGAAGAGATAACATAGTTGAAAATAGATAACGTGAAATTATATACTTAAGTTTTATTTAGGCAAAATCCTATAATTAGGGTGTGTAGTAAATTTCTAAACTAATAATGCTAGGGATACTAATATTTTACCACAAAATTTACACCACATGAGGTGGCGTTATTTTAATCACTTCTTTTTTGAAAGTTGAACTACATTATTTAAAGTTATATGTGGCTAAAAATAATGTCATATTATTATTGTAAGTTTTTGGTGTAAGATTTTGGCATCCTAATGTTTACTTAAACCTAAAATATTCTTAGATTGAATTCATACTTTGATAGTTAACATGATGAGAGAAAACCTACAAGTTTTCCTGCTACATAATTCTCAAAAAGAATAACAAAATTGTATTGGTACAAAAATATCCATTTAAAGAAGTGAAAAAATAAAAGAAAAAGAAATGCCCCTTATTATTGCAGAAACAAAAGAGATAATTAGCTAAGTATACAATGAATCTATTTATATTCTATTTTGCACATTATCACTACTTTCCGTCCAATTTTAAAATTAATACATAATTATACCTTCATTCGACCAACCAAAAGTTGAATTGAGTAAAATTAATAAAGTTCTAGGATACTTAAAAGGATATTTGTTTGTTAGTTTAATTGGATATTTAATTTGTTTAAATTGTAGGATTCCTGAGAGTTTATGTGGGTATATAAGATGGGAGAGATTCAAATTCTAATTAGGCGCATTTAGGAGAATTTACACTTATGAGGTCTATTAAACTCCTGCGACGAAAAATGAGATTCACTCAATTATGTTTTCAAAATTAACTCTATTACCATATCACATATGTAAAATTACTTGGATACTATGTTTCTCTCACAGACTTCAAACTATTTTAACCACTACCGACGTTTCTGCTCGACTAAGGTCGAAAAATTTCGATCATGATCGAACTTGTTCGACAGGCTCTCCCTATTGTTCTGATTGGTTCTTGACTAAGATCGAATCACCGTTTGATTGGGTTGAAGCCATTGTTCGAAAATTTTCTACTGGCGTTTGATTAGTATTTGACCATAGTCGAACTTTCGACCCTAGTCGAATATGGTCGATCACCTTCTTAGCGCCACCTCCGTTATTTTTTATTTTTTTAAATTGGTCAAAAAATTTCGAATAAGGTCGAGTTAGAGGTAGTTTTGGAACTCTAAAATATTCATTAAATAACATGACAATAAAAGTCATATTTTTGTAAATATTTTATAGATTATTCCTCTTTTTATCACATGTATTAAAAAAGAGTCAAAATTGATAATTCCTAGTTTGCCGATTTATTATAAAATTCGTAATATTTTTTTTAAAAAGCTTTCTCTTCGACAATTTTTTTGGCAATTTTTTCTGTAATTTTGTCAAATTAATAGTGTCGTATTTTTATGGTAACAAGTTTAACAATTTAGATAGCCAAACGTCTGTCTTTATATGAATCCTCTTAAACTTAGAAAGTCAACATTGATGATAATGTACAATATAGAAAATACAAATTGAAGAAAATGTCAAACTAAAATAATATGATTAGGTATTTTTGTTTTGTAAACAATGTAATTAGGTAATTTGCTCGAAGGAAAGTCCTCTTAGTTTGTTTTTGTTTTATGTTAAAAAAAAGAAAAAAGAAAAATCCTCTTATTTATTTATTTTTTTTTACAAGAAGAAAGTCCTCTTATAAGGTCATAATACCGTTTAAAAGAATCGTGCAGTTCCCAGAACAGGATCGATTCCATACGTGTCAAATTGACTCAATTCCAAAGTAGGACGCCACCAGATTTTGTCATTATACCGTTTCTACCCTTCACAAGACGATGTGGCAAAGACTAGTACTGGAAGGGCATTTTAGTCATAGCGACTTCGAGCGACGTCGCCGGATCAAAACCTTTCGCGATCGACGTTTCAGAAAGAAATTAATTACTTAAGTCAAAACCAAAGAACGATCGTCTCCAACTCCAACTACACAAATCAACAGTCACGCACAGCCAAACCCAGCATCCGATTCCTTCTTCTTCTTCTTCTTTGTATTTCTCTTACTGGGACCCACATCCGGGCCCCTCGACCTCCTTATAAATTTTGATTATTTTTTCTAATAAATTGGGTTGAATCCTATTTTCGATTTATTTAAACAAATTTTGTTGTTATTTATTTTTAGGAGAAAAATTAAAGAAGAAATAAAGAAGGAAAATTTATATCGGTTTTATTGGTTCGTAGTCATGAGTACTGGAAATATTCTCAACGTGCAACCTTCGGAGCTTAAATTCCCTCGTAAGGCTTCATTCATTCTTTTTTTTTTTTTTTTGAAATTTTAAATGTCATATTTTGTGATGCATTTGGTTTTTTTGGGTTTATATTGAGTTTGATTCAAGAGGGTATGGAGAGAAATCAATAAAGTTTACTTCTTTTGAATAGAAGTTGATAATTGTTACATGAATTAACCAATTGTTGTTATCGGATCACGGCTTTAAAAATTCTTTGGTTAAAATCTACTTCCCTTTGTGGGAAATTTGAGTTTTAGAAAGTATGATGTATTAATTGTGTATTTGGGTGGCAAAGTTGAATTGAAGAAGCAGAGCTCATGTTCTATGCAGTTGACCAACAAGACAGATGAATATGTGGCTTTCAAGGTTACTTTTTGATAACCCATTACTTACTTATTTTACTTCCCTTTATTGTATCGTCTTTGTATTCACTTATGCCTAAAAGAAGTGCAAAAGAGGCTTATAATTTGATGAACATCTTGATGGTACAGGTTAAAACAACCAATCCTAAGAAATACTGTGTCAGACCCAATGCCGGAATCGTTTTTCCCCGTAGTACTCGCAATGTAACTGGTAAATATTACTGCTTTTGGTGCCAAATGATTCTGCTGCTTCATGCAATTATATTTTTTCTTTTAAACTAGTGAATTGTGTTTTCTTTTCTCGAATTTCTTGTTTATGTGTTTAAGAAGTTAATCGGTTTACTAGTTAACTCATCTGTATCGATTTATTTATAGTTGACGGTTTCTTGATTTGGATGGCCTTTGGCAGTGACAATGCAAGCCCAAAGAGAGGCACTTCCAGATATGCAGTGCAAGGACAAATTTCTCCTTCAAAGTGTTTTGGCGCCTGATGGTGCAACATCGAAGGACATAACTCTGGAAATGGTGAGAGGGGGTTTGCTGCTTTTCCTAATGTCTTTTGTGTTGATTATGTCTTTCTCAAACTTTGACACTTTTTTTTTAATGAACAGTTTAACAAGGATTTTGGAAAATTTGTGGAAGAGACCAAGTTGCGCGTAGTTTACATTCCTGCCAATCCTCCATCACCTGTTCCTGAAGAATCTGAAGAAGGTTCACCTTCCAATGCTTCTGTGAATCAGAATGGGAAGCTAAGTTCGTCATCGTTTGATGCTGTAAGTATTTCTTCTTATTTCTCTTTATTTATTTTAGATTATTTCTTTTACCAAAAAATATTTTGAAAAAAAGATTGGAAGTTTACCCGGATCAGCATTTAAAAGCCCTTTCTTGTACATGCCAGGTATCGAGATCTCTTGAGGTTCCCAAACAGAAGTCATCAGAGGTAAAATTATCATCGGTCTATTTCTCCAGTTTGCCCCGAGATATATTCTCAGTTTTATAATCTTCGTATTCATGGTTGATGGTTTTGTTTGCATAGTAATCTATGTGAATTATGTGGATTTTTTTTTTTTTCCAACTTTGTGACCAAGTGCTCTGAGTTTATAGAAAAAGAAACTTTGGGTCAATATTGTTACAACAAGCCTAATCTTATTCTTCTTCGTCTGATTTTTTCCCTCCCTGAAGTAACCATGCCGATGAGTATGAACAGATTGTTGAAATAAGTGAATAGCCATATGATGAAGTTTCTAGTTCTAACATAATGCCTAATAGGTGTTATGCCTTATTATTTTGATCGAGTCTCACACTTTCTATGAAACTGGTTGTGAAATTTGTGTCTATGTTAGACCAGGTTCACTTTTGCACTTTGCTGTTTCTGGTCAGATAGTTATGGAAATCACATGTAGCACATGCATTTGCAATATTTAGAATAACCTTTGAAGGTTGGTTACCTGGTGCAATTGTTTTGTCATTTACAACACCCTGCACTCTATTGTGGTTTATACGTGCAGTGTACTCCTTAAGGGCCTTGAATCAAAGAGGAAGACTAGTGATTTTTAATCATATGCTTTTGTTGTTGTTATTGTTGCTGCTTGTTATTGTAATGATTGTTGCTGCTCGATTATGAGTGGCTGTTTTAATGCATATTTTTCGTTATGTCCATTTTATGCTTAATTTTGTTGTTGTTGTTTTTTTTTTTTTCTCTCTTTTAACAATATTGTTCATTCAAATTTCCTTCTTTACCGTACTAGCATTTTCTCATGTATATTTTTTTCTTCAGGCATGGTCTATGATCTCTAGGTTGACTGAGGAGAAAGCTTCTGCTTTGCAAGAAAATCAAAAGCTCCGTCAGGAACTGGTATTTGTTATTGCTTATGCGTTTGGATAACTATTTTTAACTTCTTAGTGTCAATTGTCTTTATATCTCCATTCACCATGTAAGTCAATATGGTGTATTCTTTGACTTACGATGAATAAATTATGTTGATCAAATCAGGCTGCTCCATTTTTATGCTTGTGCCATTAACCGAGAGTTTAAAGACACTAAAGTTGTCCCCGTCATTTCTTCTAGACTTGGTAGATGAATAGTGAATAAGAAACTTGTTCCTTTCTCAATAGGAGAAAAAAATTGTCTTTAATTCACTAAAACTTATCTGTTTCACCCTCTATAGATGATGAATGCTTTGATACATCATTGAATCAGCACCAAATCCTTTTTTTTCTTCTTTTGGTTTTTGTTTAGTTTTGCCATAACGTTACATTTTCCTTTCCCAGGAACTGGCTAGGAAAGCCTTGAGTAAAGGTGGCGTTGGTGGCTTTTCTTTGTTGTTTGTGGCTCTTGTCGGTTTATTGGGTGCTCTGTTTGGCTACTTCATCGAGAGATCATAGGGAATTAGGTGACTGTTCATTTAGTTTGGTGCTGGCATCGACGAGTGCGGTGTTGCAAAATTTTTCCTAAACATTATAAGTGATCTTTTATTCACCAAAAAAAATAAAAAAAAAAATAAAAGAAAAGAAATCTAAACGTGTCTTTGTATATTATTTAACGCTTTCATTGGTTCATCAGTCCATGTAACTGAGCACTTGATATTGGAATAGTTTAGAATCAGATTTTTTTAATTTATCATAACTATTAATTGACAATATAGTTCTTTCTCTTCCATTTATTTTTATCTCTTGGATCTGCTTTTTGCTCTTTTTCAAAATAAGTTGTGTCTTATTTCTTGCACTTAAAAATTTCACTGCTCTTTTCTGAAACTAGATGTTCGTGTCATTCCATTGTCGGATCGCATCATTCCTTTTTTTTGGGTACTTCACAAAATGGAAGGCGAAAATTCCAAATCATACAAAAAAATTTACACCTAGAAGTGATATACACTTAACACACGTACTATCATTAAGAGATGCTCCAAGAAAGAGGGAGCTTTGAATTCATCATACATGACTTTTTTTTTTCCTTTTTTCTTTTTTGGGGGGAGGGGGGAGGAGGATAATTGAACATACGAAACCGTAGATACAATGGAGGTGGACCCTTTTCATAGAAAAGATCATTCGTTAGAAGCCTTATCACCATCGATCTTACCATCCGGTTTTCGATATGTTTCTTCAATGTGCTTAACCATGAACAAGCCTGAGTTTGCCAGATTCCTAATGTTGGGGACGTCGTAATTCTGAGCTATGTAAGCCCCCCAAAGAGTCCCAACCATGAAGCAAAAACTGGACCTTATAATACCCATTTGGGTGAATCAAATCGAAGCTCGCCTGTGGATGGAGGATGATTTTTTTTTTTTTTTTTGGGAAAGGAAATGGAGGATGATTTTTGGAGGAAAAAAAAAAAGGAAGCAAAGTAGCGGTGAACTATATAGAATTAGAGAATGTTTCGAATAAAAAGCTTGCTTTCTGTTGGTTGGTTTTTATAAGTTAAGGGAGTAGGTGGACCCAGTGAGAGAATTTCTTAAAGCCCAAAACTTTTACTTGGACGAGGCTTCAGAAATTAGTGGTCCCAAAATTTCAAAAAAATAAAATAAATAAAAAAGTAATGAAATTGGTGACCCCTCCTCCAAGGATCAACGTAACACCCCCACTGAGTTACGTAACCTTATCTTATATTCTTTTGCATATTTAAAGTTTTTCTTTGCCCGCTCAAGTAATTATCCCTAGGTATTTTATCAAAGATGCAAGTTTTAATAATTAAAGGTATTAATTCAAAGTTCTTATGATATTACATATCAGTGGCCTGCTTATTATGTTCTTTGCCAGTGGCCACTATCTACTTCTTGGCTACATCCCTGTCTATCCCCGTAAATTCCTTTGTGTGACAAATGATTTTCCAGGTTTTTTTATTTTTTATTTGAATAAAATTGCTTGGACAATATAATGAAGGTAACTTGTTTTTCGTTTGATATTAATATTATTTTCTTTTTCCTTTTTTTTTTCTATCGAGATAGTTGATTAAATTCTTCGAGGTTCTTGCTTCTGAATTTTTTTTCCTCTCTCCCCATCATGTTACTTGTTAAGTGCATTTCTTCTCTCCCACAAATGTTTTTTTGTTTTGTTTTGTTTTTTTAAGGATGCTGACGTTTTTCTTACTCTTCTGTAGTTTTCCGTGTATGTATACATTGGTGTACGATGAAGATGATGCTGTGATTTTCCTCGAACGGATGTTGTCCTTTCTTATGATATTGCTTTTTCAATACATTGTCGTTTATTGAACACTCTAGATTTTTTTAATTTTTTTGTTGTTTGTTACTTATTCGTCGTTTTATAGAAATTATCACATTATTAAACGATTAATGTTCTTTGGAAATTGTTGTTGTCATTTATACACCATAAATGACTGACACGTGGCATAACTAGTATTACATGAGTCCTCCCAACTCAACTCAGAATAACACGTGTCACAGTGGCGGGCTGAGAAATTATTTATAAAGTGAGCACAAATAAAAATTAAATTTTTACTCTATGAGAAACCATTTATTATATAATAATTTACACATTAGGGAAAGGCAAAAAATTATATAAGATTTACAAACATATTACCTACATAATATATACATGTTTAAATATATCATAAATTTATAACTAAATATTTATTATAAAACTTAAGTAAATACAAATATAAAACATTTAGAGAAGTCTAGTATAATACAATATACACATATTTATATTTATAAATGCTGTCAAAGTTAACATGTATTCAACACAACATTTATTATTTTTTTTTCAATTTTAAACATAATATAATATAATACCATGTATTGGGATTGATAATTGTCGATAATAAATTCTTAGAAGCAAACAAGTTTTGATAGACATTGAGGAAGGGAAAAATCTAGAAAAGTAAAAAAGATAAAGAAAAAAAATAAATGTATGGTATTTCTTAAGGACTAGAGAAATAATTATAATTTAAAGAATTTATAAAAAATCTTATAAATTAATTTATATATTATTTAAAAGGAATTTTTATTCCCAAAATTATGTATAAGTAGTTATTAAATGTTACAAAAATAACTAATTTTTTTGAATGAAATAAAATAATCTATAGAAGAAAAGGTTTTAATATATAGCATATTCCCTCAACTAAATATATATTATATATATAGAAGAAATTTTCAAAAAATCCGGAGGCATGCCTCAATGTAGGTCCGCCTTTAACGTATCATGAGGACCAAATCTAAATTTTGTAAGGGTAATTAAGTAATTTTAATGCAAGGGTATTTTAATAATTCTACATTTTTGAATTATTTGAAATTAAATTATTGGTGTTGAACCTAAACAAAATAAAATCTAGGTGCATTTGGGGTAAAAATAAAAAAGAAATTACAAACCGGGGACAAAAGTGTAATTAAGGAGGGTCTAAAGTGAAAAAATCTTTTTAAAATTTGTGGCCAAAATGGAATTTCAAAAATTTTTTTCAGTCAAACCAGATTACACCACGTGTCCCACTACTACAGTTTCTGAAAATTACATATAAATCCACTAACTCTCTCTTCTTCTTCACCAAGGTCCCCCGAAACTACCTCCCTCTGTCACTATTCATTCGCTGAGCCACCAGCTACCACCGTGCTTGACGCGCCTACCTACCGTGATCGGAAGACGCCGACGAAGTCATGCCCGGTGCCGCCGTCCCATTCTGCCACCTCTCGCCAGAGATAAAGTCGTCCGAAAGTCGTGCCACCCAATCAGATTTTTGCTCGCCGTTCCGCTGTCTGACGTCCGATCACCTCACCACCACCGCCGTTGGACTCGTCTCAACTCCAACTTTCATGTCCGACCACTCTCGGCCTCCAACTCGGCTCCGGTGAGAAGTTGACTAATGTAGCAATTTTTTAATATTTAATTTTTGTGGTATTTTCGTGAGTTATTTATTCCGAGAAAATTTTACCACATGAAAGAGGAGTTTAAAATATGAAATTTCATGATTTTGAAGGGTTGAAACAATAACAGGAAGATCGTTAATTATCGAGATGAAAATGTGGCAATTTTCTAATTATTTTCCAAATGTGGTATTTTTATAATTTTTAAATTTTTGAGCCCATTTAATGTTCAAGACCTCAAAACTAAGTTCTGATAACTGAGTTCTGATTTTGAATTTGGACTCAGTGAGGTCGGAACATGAATTTTGATATAAAATACTATTATGTTTCGAAGTGGCACGAAAATCGAAAAAATAGCTCGTGATTTGCACCGTTTTCCGTGCCACAGGCCGGTTCTGTACCAGTACCCGTTTTCGATGAATTTATATATCTAACCCAACATTGTTGGGTATTCTGAATTCAGTGATAACCTCCGTTTCTCAATCTGAGACTCCGTTTGAAAAGTCAATTTTTCAAGTGAACGTGACAAAATTCGAGAACGACTATCTGAATAACCAAGTGATCAATTAAAGATATTTCTAGCATCATTAGTTCATCATAACTACTATATCGAGGTAAGGGATTCAATTTCCTTGTTTTCTATTATTTTCATTAAAATTGGAATTTATTCTGAAAAATGAAATTTCGTGATTTTATTAAATTGAATTATTTTAATAGTTATTTTAATGAACTATTAATTTGTAAAACATTGTAAACTGATTTAGATATTTTTTACATATGATTTTATATAAGTTTTTATATTTGGAATTTGGTAAAACTATAGAAACTGTACTTTTGGATTTTTAAGTACAAAATAGATTTTTTAATTAAAAATCAGAGCATGTCTAGAATTTTAAACCACTGTATGGTTGTTTGAGACTCTATATATATTGCACTTTTCAGACGATCATGTATGAGAGTCGTCTTAGGCATTACGGTGTTATAGTAGGCAGACTAATACACCTACCTTCGGTGAGAGCCCATAAATTCACGCAGGGTTTATATTCTAACTATCTCCATTCGGTAGTCGTAGGCATTTGGTGCCCCTCCAGTTCAGTAGGATTAGATACATAGGTGTCCCTCTGGTTTCCAGAGATAGATATCAGGCAGAGAACACTCAATATATGTAGTATAAGTTGCTCTAATCGTGATGAGAGGATGAGAACTCATGTAATGTGTTGATTTATGTGATGTGCATCATGTTTATTTTAATTAAGACTTTTTATATATTTTGACCTGGATATATGGTTTTGATTTTTAGCATAGTTTTCTATAAATGTTTTAAATCTTTAATATTTACAAAAATGTTTTCCAGTACTACTAACTATGTAGATGTTTTGAGAATTATACAAAGATTTTTCCCAAAAGGAAAATTGGGTAACCTACTGAATATTTTATACTCACCCTCCCTACTTTCTCCACAGGTGGTATCCAGTGTAACATTGACGATCAACAAGTGGGATAAGAAGCTATCTTTTACTTACAGTTTGTGACTTGATAATGCTAGGAGTGTGAATTCAAGACTTGTGTTCAAGCCTTGTTAAATAAATAGATTATGCTAGCATTCAAATTAAGTGTGTTACTTTGAATATATCTGTAAACTATACATGTCATATTAGTTTGATGTTGAGATGTGAATGATGATGCTGAGTGAACTATTTGAGATTTGATTTTTCTAATAATTTTTCAGTTTGTGTTTACTGGTGACTATAAACTGTGGGATAGGTTCAATGGTTGGAATTCCAAATACTTTTGTTCATGGTACTGTTTAAAAAAAAATAAATAAATAAAACTAAAAAATTTCTAATTCTAGCAAAATTTGGATCGTGACACACATGGGAAATCATTCGTAAGATTGAGAATAAGCTTGTCAAACCAAGATGCTCGTCAATCGAGTGTCCCCAAAGAGGAAGGCAGACTCGTGAGATCCGTAGGAATTAAATATATCTATAAAGGATTGACTACTAACTGCGCATAAAGAAGAGTGATTTATGAGGTTTACAATTCCACGACATTGTACTATGACCCCCTTGATAATGATGCAGTCACATTAGGACATCATTTGTCCGTACAGATGGATATATACAGGGTATGATCACCACAAGAGATCATACATCTGTTTAGATTAATATTGGCTTTCGCAACGAGAGCAAGCTGGGCAAGCTTGTTGACTTTCCTGTGAAAGGAAGTCGAGGTTTAGCTCAGGAAGACCACCTCGAAGAATATGAAAGAATATTATGATACCGTTATGACACCTATGATTTATTATATAAATTCAGGAAGTACATGGCAGAAAAAAAATATTATGATATCGTTATGACACCTATGATTTATTAAATGATTTTTATTGTACCAAGCCGTTGGAAACAACCTCAACCTCGTATTATAAATTACGATTAATTATGAGAGTTACTAAAAGAGATATTTAAAACGTGAGAAAATATGGATATTGTTTCTTCTTCAATGTACAGAATGGCCATCTCTATATACACAGTGAGACTATGTAGAGTACATAAAAATAATTAAATCAAAAATTAAAAGCAAAAGAAATGGCAGACAAGGGACAAAGGCCATACATGGTGAAGCATAAGGTGACAAGCATACTTTTCTTTTTATGGATGAGTAGGAGTATTCGTAACAGCAATAAAACTAAAAGTTGATCTTGCCTGTACAATCTGGATTGAGATTTCCTAGTTGGCCTTCCCCATCAGCGACATAGTTTTCAGATTGATCCCATGTGCCATCAATGAAGCCATCAAGACCATATCCTTGTATGGTTGCCAGAATTTGATGCTTTCAAAGTATGAAGTTATCATCATCAAGTCTAAGAGTAATGGCTTGGTTACTACGGCTAAAACCTTGAATAGGTTGGGCGTGTGCTTGGTGTCATGGCACTAGAATATTGATTAGGTTTGGTAGTAGTTAAGGTTGAGTAGGAAGCTCAGGTTGAGATTGAAGCATTGGCTATAGCATCTGAAGTGTTGGCTAACATGGATGAAAACCGACTTCGATATCATAAAAGAGAAGTTTAAAAAGTGAAAAAATATTGATATTATTTCTTTCAATGTATAGCATGATTGTTAGGAGATCGACTTTGAGGAAGCGATAACACACAGCTAAAATACGAGTTGAAAAAATTTGAGTAAAATGAAAAAATATAAGGCACACAAAAGAATTAACGTGGTTCACCCAATTTAGGCTACGTCCACGGATAAGGCTGTGAAAAATTTCACTATGAAAAGGAGATTACAACTCACTTCTCTCTAAATATAAGGAGAGAACAAATGAACATCTCTCTCTTGAAATAGAAGAAAACACTCTCTCTAAACAATTTAGGAGAAAACAAGTGGGACACTAAGAGGAATTCTTAAGCTTGAATTCTCTCTTAGAAAGGAAGAGGATTTAGAATGTGATACAAAACAAGTAATGAAGTCCTCCGTATTTATAGAATTTGAAAGGTGGTGTAAACACCATCTTTTACTATTGCTATTACGGCTGCTCTTTTCATTATTATTATTGTGGTTGTCCTTTTTACTATTCCTATTGCGGCTTTTACTATTCTTATTGCGGCTGCCTTTTCACTGTTCCTATTACGGCTGGTTGGTGACCTACAATTGTTGATTTGTTCAACATTCTCTCACTTGAAGACTTGATTTTAATCATGTCTTCACACATAATAAATCTATCTTTTCTTCTCTTGTCAATTCTTCATGCTGCTTATATTTCTGCTAGGCCATATAAGGATCTACACCATTGGAACTTATCAGTGTTGATTAGTTTGGTTAAAGCATCTGCTAGGTTCTCCTTTGTACGAATCTTTTTCATGTCCATACTTTCATCTTCTACTACTTCTCGAACAAAGTGATATTGAACGCCAATGTGTTTTGTCTTGGAATGAAAGGCTAGATTCCTTGCAATGTGCAAGGCACTCTGACTGTCACAAAATAGAGGAATATTTTTTTGTTTGTGCCTGAGCTCCTCCAATAACCTTTGAATCCAAATAGCCTCTTTAGAAGCTTGTGTAGCTGCCATGTATTCTACTTTTGTTGTAGATAAAGCCACAACAGTTTGCAGTTTCGAAACCCAGTTTACAGTTCCTTTTGCAAGAGTAAACACATAGCCTGTAGTAGATTTTCGTTTGTCAAGATCACCTGCAAAATCTGAATCAACATATCCTCTGAGAGTAAATTCTGATCCTCCGTAATATAATGCAGTATCTGAAGTTCCTTTGATGTATCTTAGAATTCTCTTCATAGCATTCCAATGCTCTCTATCAGGATTCACCATATATCGACTAACAGCTCCTGCTGCTTGTGCAATATCTGGCCTTGTACATATCATAGTGAACATTAGGCTTCCCACTGCTGATGCATACGGTACTCGAGACATCTCTATCCTCTTTGCTTCATTGCTAGGACACATCCCAGAGGATAACTTGAAATTAACAGGAAGTGGGGTAGAAATCGACTTACAATCTTGCATATTGAAGCGGCGTAAGATTTTCTTCAAATAATTCTTCTGAGAAAGCCGAATCTTCCTGTTACCTTTGTCTCGATGAATTTGCATCCCTAGAATCTTGTTTGCTAGTCCCAAGTCCTTCATATCAAATTCCATAGCTAACTGTGCCTTCAATTCTTGGATTTTGCCTTTGTTGGGGCCCGCTACCAACATGTCATCCACGTACAACAATAAGATAATGAAGTCACTATCCTCATCAAACCTCTTGAAGTATATGCAGTGGTCTGAACTAAGTCTGTTGTACCTAAGGCTTATGATGAAGGAATCAAATCTCTTATACCAATACCTCGGCGCCTGTTTGAGATCGTATAGAGATTTGTTCAACCTGCAAACCAAGTTCTCCTTGCCTGTTTCAGCAAAACCTTCTAGTTAGAGCATATAAATCTCTTCTTCAAGTTCTCCATGAAGAAAAGCAGTTTTTATATCTAGCTGCTCTAGATATAGGTCAAACGTAGCACACATTGCCAGAACCACTCTAACTGTTGTCAATCGAACTACAGGTGAAAATATCTCATTAAAGTCAATACCTTATTTCTGAGCATATCGTTTTACCACCAATCTCACACGATACCGCTCCACTTGATCATTGCTATCACTCTTGATCTTGTAGACCCATTTGTTGCCAATAGCCTTCCTTCTTTGTGGTAGCAAAACAAGATCCCATGTCTTGTTTTTGTGAAGGGCTTCAATATCTTCTTGCATTACTGTCATCCATAGGGATATATCTGGGCTTTTGGTAGCCTCATGGAAAGTTGTTGGCTCTCCATCCTCTGTTAGAAGACAGTATGCAATATTGTTCTCAGTGATATAATCTGAGTGCCATGTCGGTGTTCTTCTCTCACGAGTTGACTGACGAATTTCAGAAGCCTCTTCCTTGATTGGTTCTTCTACTCTGTACTCTGGTGCTACTTCAGAAGAATCTGAATCTTCAGTATTCTTTTCCACCTGAACTGTAGTAGTTTCTGATCTGCTATCGTCTCCCTTCTTTTGCAGTTTATTCTCTGCAAATATCATATCTCTACTGATGACAACCTTATGGGCAGCGGGATCCCAAAAGTGATATCCCTTGACTTCATATCCCAAGAGTATACACCTTCTAGATTTGTGATTTCTTGAGCATTGTACATCATGTACACAGGACATCCAAACATATGTAAGCGAGAATAATCAGTTGGCTTACCAGTCCACATCTCCATTGGTGTCTTCATATCAATCGCTGTTAATGGAGATCGATTAATCACATAACAGGTAGTTTTGACTGCTTCTGTCCAGAATGTCTTGGGTAGACCTGCAGCTTTCAACATTGCTCTTATTCTTTCCAACAAGGTTCTGTTCATCCGCTCTGCCACTCTATTTTGTTGAGGAGTGTATGCCACTGTGAACTGCCTCTTGATACCTTCTTGTTGACAAAAGTTATCAAATTCATTGCTTGTATATTCTCCTCCATTGTTCATCCTTAAACACTTGATCTTTTCTCCAGATTTAAGCTCTATCCGTGCTTTGAATATTTTGAAGACTGAAAACACATCTGCCTTTCTCTTGATAGGATACACCTAACATCTCTTGGAGTGATCATCAATAAAAGATACAAAGTATCTAATTCCTCCTAGGGATATTACCGGTGCTTACCAAACATCAGAGTGAACTAAGTCTAGAACTTTTTTACTTCTAAAACTAGATGTGCTAAACTTTAATCTATGCTGCTTGCTTGTGACACAATACTCACAAAAAGGTATACCTTTATGAGACCATGAAGCAATCTCCGTTCAGAGAGAATCTTCAAGCCTCGTTCCGATATATGGCCAAGCTTACGATGCCACATCATCGTTGATTCTTCTCCAAAATTTGTTGAAGCAACTGATGCATCCGCTTCCATCAATGTATTTCCTTTAAGCATGTATAGATTCACTGCAATTTTCTCCACCTTCATTACTACAAGCACGCCCTTCATAATCTTCATGATCCCATTCTCGACACGAGTTTTGCAATCAAGGTTATCTAATTATCCCAAAGACAATAGATTTTTCTTCAAGCCCTTCACATGTCGCACCTCTTGAATAGTATGAATAGTGCCATCGTACATCTTTATCTTGATAGTACCAATCCCAGCGATCTCTAAGGCATGATCGTCACCCATGAATATAAATCCTCTAGAGACAGGTTCATATGTGTGAAACCATTTTCTGTGAGAAATTATGTGCCATGTTGCTCTCGAATCCACTAACCAAACATCAGTGAGATGCCGTCTGTCCTTAGAAATTATTGTTGCTTCACTATACAGGATTTCTCCATCATCTGAAGTATTTGCAACATTCTCCTGAGTATTTGATGACTCAAGGTCCTTCCATCTGGAATCTCCATTCTTCTTAAGTTACCAACACTCCCTTTTGACGTGCCTTTTCTTGCCACAGTAATAACACTTGACATTCTTCTTACTTCTTAACTTTGATCTACCATAACTCTGACTCCCACTGGGGCCACATTCTGTTGATCTCCCTCTCATTGTCAAAGCCTATACTTGCTGTAAACTTGCTAATTTGTCTTCCTTATTCTTACACTGATTTTCTTCTTTGAGAACAGCAGCTGCAAGATCGTTGAAAACTAGAGTCGTAGTATTACTGGTGACATTTATGATGAGTTGATCAAATGAATCAGGTAGACTCTGAAATAAGATTTCTGTACATTCATTATCCTCTATTTTATGCTCCATTGTTGTAAGCTATGAGAATAGAGTGTTGAGGGTGTTGATGTGGTCGGTCACCGTTTTTAATTCCACCATCCGAATAGTATAAAGCCTTCTCTTCAAAAAAATTTTGTTGTGAAGCGACTTAGCCTGATATAACTTTATCAGTGTATCTCATATCTCCTTGGCTGACTTCTTCTCCTCAATGCTCGACAGGACTCCATCTGCTAGTACCAGATGTAAGTTAGCGACAACATTGCTATCCATCTCGTCCTATCTTTTATCATCAGTAATCTCAGCAAACCTTTCCCCAATTACTGCTAAGCAATTATCTTTTCTCAAGATTGCTTTTATCTTCATTTTCCACAAAGAGAAATTGCTCCTATTAAACTTCTCAATATCGAATTTTGCCGCCATTTTTGTCCACCACGATTTATTCAGTTACCACCATTTCACTATATGTGAACAGTACTATATACGTGAATAGTACCGTATACGTGAACAGTACTCTAACCAATGGCTCTGATACCACTGTTAGCAGATCGACTTTGTGGAAGTGATAACACATAGCTCAAATACGAGTTGAGAAAATTTGGGTAAAATGGAAAAAAAAAATAATAAAAAATAAAAAATAAGGCACACAAAAGAATTAATGTGCTTCACCCAATTTAGGCTACATCCACGGATAAGGCTGTGAAGAATTTCACTATGAAAAGGAGATTATAACTCACTTCTCTCTAAATATAAGGAGAGAACAAATGAACATCTCTCTCTTGAAATATGAGAAAACACTCTCTCTAAACAATTTAGGAGAAAACAAGTAGGACAATAAGAGGAATTCCTAAGTTTGAATTCTCTTAGAAAGGAAAAGGATTTAGAATGGGATACAAAACAAGTGATGAAGTTCTCCGTATTTATAGAACTTGAAATGTGGTATGAATATTATATTTTACTATTATTATTACGGCTGCTCTTTTAACTATTGTTATTGTGACTGTCTTTTTTACTATTTCTATTGCGGCTTTTACTATTCCTATTACAGCTGGTTGGTGAGCTGCAGAACAAATAAAAATAATTGAATCAAAAATTAAAAGCAAAGGAAATGATAGAAAAGGGGACAAAGACCGTGCATGGTAGAACACAACGTGAGAAGCATGTCTTTCCTTTTATCCACTTTTATGGATAAGCAGGAGTGTTTTATATTATTTTATTGGTAGCCTTAATAGTTACTAATCTCATTCAAAAAAAAAATGTTACTAATCATTAATCAACTCATTGAGATTGTGAGATTAATTTCTTATAAATTTTAGAAAAAATACAGACAACGAGACACAGAATTCATAAAATAAGAACTCTGTTAAAATTATATCCACACTTTATAATACTGAAAAAAAGAAAAAAACAATTATATGTAAAGTAATTTCTTGGGCCGAACCGTTATAAAATCCACAGTATTCTTATCTATTTTAGCTATCGATTTATTTTTAAACAAATATCATTACAAATCACGTGGTTGAGAAAAACGAAATTCAACCGTTGTTTTTTTAATACATGCATATCAGCACGTGAAGATGTTGTTATCTTTCAAAATTTGATGTGGTTTAATTTTCCTTTGTGAAAGAAATAGACATCGTACTTCTACAATTATTGTAGGTTTTGACTTTGTTATCCTTTTCGACCTCTCGTTTTCCAGATATTATCTTGTTTTCTTATGGCTATGTCGTATAAGCTATATATTGCCGTTCATGATATTTTATTTAATATTTTTAAATGTGATTCCTCGTTGAACTGCTATTGTCATTTACTTACGATATTGCCAAATATTTGAGAGGTTAAAATTTCTGGGTTATTATCATTTTCTAATTATTTGTTTTAGTCTTTCGTATATTGTCGTACATAATGATCGATGTTGTGCGTTATTTCAAAATAAACAAATAAATTGTTATTGTTTTGGAAAATGAGGTTTCGTCGTTTTTCTTCATAGTTACTTGTCGTTTTAAATGCAGTGTCGTATGGTCAGTTTGCTTTTTTGGGTAACGTCGTTGGCTTTAAGCCCGTGATCATAGACCGAAAGAAGCCGTTATAATGGCCACCGAATTAAGAGAAAACGTAATAAGGAGTAACATTTAATTAGTAAAGTTTTTTTTAAAAAAAAGGCTAAATTGTTAAATTCTCTAAGAGAGAAGACAATAAATACTGGAAATTCTGTTAAAATTCATTATTATTTTATTTATATATATTTTTAAGCGGGAAATAGAGATACGAAGTCAAAGGCACGAAACTATATAAGATGATATTCGCTTGAAACGTTGTCGTCTTGCTTCTGAATCTTAACGCCGGGATTAGTGTGCTTGGGCATAGAAATCCCTGAACTACCAGTTGGGAAATTCCTAAAGTCGGGAAGGTTGAGTTTGTAATTCCGAGCTATGTAGGTCCCACAAAAGAGTCCCAACCCCAAGTACGAACCAGATACCGGACCTTACTAAACCCATTTTTGTGAATCATGATTCTATCAAAATCAAATCCAAGCTAGCTTAATTAGCTTGGTTGCCTAAGAAAGAATAAAAGCAATGTTATTAAATTGATCCAACCAGCTCAGCTTGGCCTGAGCTTCAGAATTGGAGTAGCAGCTAGTGTTCTTGTATTGATGGTCCCTCCCAGTGGCCAATTTCTTAAAGCCCAAGAATGGTCTTCCAGAATGAGAGAGAGGCTACTAGCACTTCTCCAAGTGTCAACATTGCTCAACTCTTTTGTGGTCTATTTTGTTTCATTTTCACATTGGTTTTGATGCCTTGAGAGGATATTATTGTAAATAATCTCCATGGATATTTGATTAATAACTCTGGGCAACGACGACTTTGACTTGATCTCATAGTTTGGATTAGTACAAAATCTATGAAAGAACACGGAAATTCTTGTTCTTATGTTTGTAGTTGTTTTCGCTGTCAAACTGTAGCTTTTTTAAGTCCTTGAAAAGACAAACATAAATAACCAAGTGATGGACCTTCAATCCACTCCAACTAGTCTTTCTCTGTAAATAAAGAAGGTGAAATTTGGCTAATAAGTACACCATAAGGAATCCACATCAAACTTTACTAATATTAATGGCAGTAACCACCCATATAAGAAAAGGTGGCTTATATTATTTAATTATTATGAGTTTAAAACTACAGAACCGAGCATTGATTACTTTCTAAGATGTTTACTAATTTGTAATGGATTTTTATTTTAATGGATAAGAAGTAATGAACTTAGTTTCTATCTACTATTATCTCAAAATAATTAAGTTACATATTAATAATTAGACAAAAAAAAATAACCCCTCAAATGCAAAATTATAGAAGATCACTTTTACGTTTAATATTACACAATTCCGTGAATTGAGTATGATCCTTGAAATTGCTTAAGTTACATGTTAATGAAAAACAAAGAAATAACCTCTCACAAGCAAAATTACAATAGATCCCCTGTAGGTTCAAGGTCAAACAATGTCATCTAATTAAGTACGATTGTATGTGTGATAGTATCTATTATATCATGAATATCAATGAACCTAATTGTTGAAATTATTTAGGTGGCCTTCTTTAGCTTCGAAAATCTATTAAGTGCAAGATCCCTAGCTCTTGGTAACTTGAATCAAAGGGAATGGAAACCAAAAAAGTATTTCCCTTTTCAAGCCCATCGATTCATGATCATGTATTTAGTTTTATCCGTTTGGAGGGAATCAGTTAATTATTAGGAAGTAATGACTTAATTTAATTTGATTCTTTCTTATTCCTCCTAAACCCTTCTCTTTACTCTTTTTTTCAATTAAATATTAATACACATGCCATACTATTTCATCATATTATAAATTATTTATATATCGATGGTAATAAGTTTATCAATCAGTGCATTGTAGTGGAACTTAGGAATTTGTCCATTTTTTTTTGTCTTTTGTCCTATTTGAACTCAAAATCCCCGATTGTGTTAGATTACTACTTTTTTTTTCGACGTATGTTGGATTACTAATTTTAAAGTGGTAGCTATTATGAGAATGTGAGACAAACGCCTTATATAAACAATTTTTATGTATTATCATCACGTGACATCGAATTTCAAGGCTTTTTCCTTTTCTTTTTTTTTTAAAAAAAAAAACAAAATCACTTTTAATAATGGTTTCTTTGAATTTAATTCTTCTTACTTCCCCTAGCGGATAGTTAGTAGTGTTAGGAATTTCGTTGGTTTTCTTTTCTTACTATGATTTCTTTGTTTATCTGCTCTGTGGCTGGACAGCTAATCCAGTAGTGTCCTTGATCTTCAAGAAGAAAAGGGAAATTTGAGCTAAAGCTTTGAATTTTGAAGTACACAAACATGGGAATTATTTCTAAAATTACAAAAATAAGTAACCAGAAAAACCATTAATACTAATCACAAGTACAATAATTAAACAGACAACATAAAACAGCAACCACAGATCTTATTCCCCAACGTTTTATTCTATATATTTAAATCAAAACTACAACAGAAGCAGAGGAACTTGGCCTTGGAGGGTCCTGAGTATTTTGATGACATTCACATAGGACTGACACTAACATTGTGATTAGCTGCAATTGTTGGTGGTGGCGCACTTTCATTTCCTTCTGGGGTCGGACCGCTTTTATTCTCCCGGGATTGGCGAGGACAAGACCAGCGTCGACGAATTTCATGATGATGACTGTGATGGAGCCCTCTAGTTAAGAGAGCTCCAACCATGGCTCCCAGGACAAAGGTAACACCAGTCTTTAGAACAGGAACAGCCATTTTGGTTAAAGTCTTCGGTAATATTCTGTATTGTAACAGAGAGAGACAGAGACAGAGACAGAGAAATTTGGCAAGATATAGAGGGAGAAATTACGTATGTCACTGAAGAGTTTGGAGAAAAAGAAAAACCTCTGTGGGCTTTTATAAAAGTTGATGAGATTTCCAGGTTCAAGTGCTTACCTCTTCTCCAAGGTTTAAAAGTCAACAACGTGTATTTGGGCCAATGGTTTAGCCATCTTGGTGCTCAAGAAATTTTTTTTTCCCTTTAGTTTTTTGGTTTTTTGGGTGGGGCCAGGGAGAGTCAGTGGAATAGTAATGAATAGTAGGAGAATTTTATAGATGGCACGCACGTATTTTAGATTATCAGATGAGAAATTGGTCATCTAGGCCCAAACTGTTTTGTCCTAGTACGTAATACGTTGAATATTACCAGTTGTATCATCTTCATTGATTTTGTACTAGGGATGTTCCCGGTGCGTTTTGGCCATTATTAGCATTAGAGAAAGAATGGTGATGTAGTAAATTATAATTTACATGGAACATGTGTAGAAAGTTAATTCCTAGGGGGAGCACATATAGAATAATTTACATGGAACATGTGTAGAAAGTTAATTCCTAGGGGGAGCACATATAGAATTTTTCTTCTTTTTTCCTTTTTTTTTTTAAAAAAAAAAAGAAGAAAAAATAAGGAAAAAAAAAAAGAACTAAAAAAAAAAAAAAGTCAAACCAAACTAAGTGGAATCCGCCAAAATTTTTTTTTTTCATCGGTGGCTTAATATATGAGACTACAAATGAAAAGTTCTAATAGATTTTAAGTATGGGCCCTTCACCCTTGTATCTCTTGGATGCGCTTGCCATGATTTAAGAGAGTTCACTTAGCTAGAGCCAAAGGTGTTTTAAGGCAAAGTGAGATTTTGCACAAGATTTAAAGCTGCAATATGAGCTTTGAACCACAGATTATGCTAAGAGCCAAGGACAAACAGTATGATTGCTAAGCTTCAGTAACGCCATCCATGCACTGCCAAACAAGCACCCATTAACAAAATCCAATACCACAAAAAATCCTGCATGGATGAATTATAACCACTATAACCTCATCTGCCCTTAGAGCCTCCTTTGCTTTATTCTTTTTTCTAAAACTCAAAAAATCATCCCAAGTTTTTTCTATATATCAATAGAATTTCTAGGGATTACCAACTCCAATTCGTTGAATAGAAATAATGGGTACTCTGGGTTTAAAGTCTATAGCTCTTTTCATTGTGTTTAACCTTATGTTATTCAATTGTGTCACCTCTAATAATGTTCCATGCCCTCCAAAAGGTGCCCCATCCCCTGCCCCTGTTCCTAAGACCCAAGGCAAATGCCCCAAAGATACCCTCAAATTTGGTGTTTGCGGCAGCTGGCTTGGGCTGGTTACTGAGGTCGTTGGGACTAAACCCAGCAAGGAATGCTGTACTCTGATTAAGGGTCTAGCAGATCTTGAGGCTGCATTGTGTTTATGTACTGCAATTAAGGCCAATGTTCTGGGAGTTGTCAAGGTCAAGGTGCCTATTGCTGTGAGTCTACTAGTCAACGCTTGCGGGAAGAAGGTTCCGGAAGGATTTGTTTGTGCTTAGAAACTCTTTATCTCTTATTAATGTACTCATTGTGCTTGTTTCTTATGAACTAAAGCAAATCTGTCTTGGAAGGAAATGTTCCTAGCATTCACGTTCATATTGAATAAATGCTCATTAATTAGTTGTACTATTATAATTTCGTCCTGGCTGTTTCTAACAGTAGCATTATAAATTAAACCACTATCCTTGATTGAAAAAATCAACTGTTTTGGTTCATATCTGGTGAGCTTTTTCTAAAACCGAATGAACTCAATTGAGGAAATTACCAAATAAAGATAGATAAGCACACTTCATTTGAAGCAACATTTAAGAGGGAACAAGTTTCAAACAATGAGATGAAGGGCGAAGATGATGACAAGATTATCCTGGTCAAGCATGATATCCGGTAACCAAAGTTGACACATCAAAAAATTTTTGATGGTCCCAAAAAAAAAAATGAAAAAACATACAAATGATTATCGGGCATGATCTTGTGAAAATGATTAAACGAAAGTAATACAACGGTGAAAAAGATGAGAAAGACATGGATGAGATTATAATACAATATTCCTGTGCCATTGTTTATGCACATTTGAAGCCTTTAGGGGTCTTCTTTCCACAGTAGTTCAAGAGCAAGCTCAAGGAGACAGGGACATTAACTTTAATTCCCAAAAAGTTGGCCTTAATAGCGGTGCAAAGGCAAACCGCAGCTTCAAGATCAGCAAGACCTTGGAGAAGGGTGCAGCAAGGGGTCACTGGTGGGGTTCAAACAATAACGTTTACTAGACCATTTAACACATCAGCACATACCCCAAGCTTAAGGGTGTCCTTTGGGCACTTTCCCTTAGAAGAAGGGCTTCTGGAGAGGGTTTTGGTGTTGGTGGTGGGCAGTAAGTTGAACTGACCAATGTGAAGAAAAGGAGGTTGAGAGACAGAAGAAGAGCAGTAGTTGCCGTAGAAGCCATTGTTCTGGGAAACAAAGGAAAAATATTATCTTAAGGCAGTGATTGCTTTTGATTTCTAGGGACTTGGAAATTGGGTTTGGGTTGGGGATTTTATAGATGAAGATTGTGATTTTAAATTTTGCCTACGGGAAATTGGAATCTAAATCATGCAAAGGCAGCCATGTGAGCTCGTGTTAGATCAACCTCTATCACTAGTTGGCAGTGCAACTTGGAGAATAGGCCATCTTCCGCCATTTGGAGGGTTCTGTATTACATGATTTATTTCCATCACTAGCCAGCAAGAAATAAAGTACGTTGCTATATTTGGCTTCAAAATATTTCTTTATCTATGGCTGTCATATTCTTGGTTAAGATTTTTTTCATATCTAACGTGCCAATGACCTCAAGTCTCTAAACGTTTCATATACAATTGTTGGCTGTTTTTCCGCCAGGAACAACTTCTCATTGGAGGCCCTCAAATCATGGTACTTGTAAAATTAAATTAGCTGTTTCATCTTTCATTTGTACAAGTTAAATACACCCAATGGACCATGGCACATAACCTCATCACCTTGTCACATGGGTAGGATTTCGTTTTGGGAAGCTTCCAAATAAATTTGAAGCCAAAGGTTTGGCTTCTTTCTAATTTAAAGTCTCAGCTGGTCCAGAGTACAAACGAACATGCCAGGCAAGCTTGCAATTTTCATATGAGTTTAGAAATTTAACAACCAAATAAAGCATGAGCCGTCAATGAGGCTTCAAAAGAATCATCACACGGTGATGCCCAATCCGTGTCTCACTTAAACGACCGAGATGACGAAGGACCTGCATAAGCGCAGCCAAAAAAAGAAAATAAAGACAAAGTCAAACTCGTCATGTAATTAATTTCTGAAATATATTGCCAGATGTTTCCAGCAAATAAAATTACTTCTGTTCTTTGTTTATCTCAAATTCAATTGAGTTACTAGTCTATTTTCTTCAATAAAGTATAAGGAAGATGAATAAAGTACAGACAAATATACAAACACTTACAGTTAGAATAGCTTTTCCAGTGTTGTCAAGCTTCAATGCTGGTCCTTTTATATCACTCTCAAGAAAGAAGTTTTTTCCCTTTACTGCTTCTGTCGAAGCAATATCTCTTAGTTCCTGCATGTTTTCACAGCAGTAAGTCACTGTTCCCTTGTGATGATTATAATGATAATTTCATTTACAAGTTTCCTCCCCATAGAGAGATACATATGGAGGCATAAGGGATGATTTTTTAAATTCACTTACCAAGGCTTTTTCCCAAAGATTTTCTGCCAGCTGCATTAAAAAAGAATGCATCCACGTCATAGTTGTATGATGAGTTATGAACCAAAATTAGAGGGAAAGAACATAACCTTCTTTTTTGGAGCAGCTATAATCTGAGCATTTGCTTCAGCATATGTTGCCATGTCATTTATAGCTGTGTTGACCTTTTCAAGAGTAAGCCTTCCTTTCATATACCTGCAGTTGGAAAGACTTAAAACTACAATATGGATGAAATAACAAAAGATTACATGTTCTAGACCACCCTTTTTCTCCTATCACTGCCCAGATTCAGGTGTAAATGTCATGATTCCTCCTTAAATCAAGGAAGCAAGTAGTTCAAAAATTTTAAGCACATCTTACCATGCTCCGAACAGCCACATCTCAAGATCTCCAATTACCATGTGTCCAATTGTACATGATTTGAGAATTATTTTCAGATGTCTATGATAGAATGAGTAGCCGGTACTCACTCTAGATCCTAGTGTGAAACTTAAATAATGAAATGTACTCACGAGGATAAGGAATCCAGTTCATCTTCCGTTATAAACCACAAAGGTGGAGGGCAACGACCCTTTTTCTCCTGCAATTATCCAACAATGCAAAAGTGAAGCTCTACCAATCCATCTTTCTTCATAGTTCGTCCATGTACCGTTATCCAAATGGAAGAAAAGGTAGTTTGTTTAAAAGAAACGAGACGTTAATAAAACACCATTATGACTGAACAAGAATTCAAACATCCTGACCTGAGTTAATTTGAAGAACAACTCACCAATTCATCTAATCTCCTTAAATTTCTTTACCTCTTTGTATATGTACGTCATAGAATAGAATAGAACAAGTTCAAGATATGAATAAGGCATCAGGTGTTCCTTGTTATGCTATAACACAAACTGGATTATTGATATCCCAGTAAATAATGTATAAGTGGTTTCTTCTACTAATATCAGTGAATCGAAGTCCTAAATCTAGGAAATGCATTCACAAAAACACTCTTTACGTTTTTGGTGCATACTGACAAATTATCAGTTACAGAAGCATGTGCACATGTTTGTTACCTTAGTTGGTGCTGCAGGCTCTTCCTCAAGCTTCAAGGACCCAAAACAAGCATCTGGTTTGGAGGTTTCTGGCTGCAAACTGCAAGTTCCTTGCAATATAAGCTCTCGAGTATCGCCCAAAAACAAAAGAGATTCAAAGTCAATTTTAAAACTAGGAACAATCCATTACCACATATTATTGTCCAGATTTACCGTCAACAGTCTCTGAGGAACATGCGAGGGAACATAAATAGACATGCTCTGCAATTTCTTCTGCTGCTTCAGTGAGGCATCGATCAGTTTCTGCCATCACATCGTGAAATCTAATTGTCATTTTTTGAAATCGATGCTGGCAGTTAGCATATTATCGTTCTAAGGAAAATAAAATAAAAAAGCCAATTTCAAATAACTATCTAAGTAATTCATGTGCCCACATGATAAAAATGATTCTTACTAATTTTTATTCGAAAATTAGCAGCTTCGATACGTTTTGCTCATATACTTTCCCTTACTTTCTCCAATCAAGCAATCATAATTCATAAATGACTTAAAAACTAGAGGCAGGCGTATAATTCAGTTAATACCTTAATTTATTTACAGAAATTACTAAAATACATAGTGAATTCAACCAAATCCCCAACTAAACCAATCACTTTGAGTTTCAATTCAGCTCCATCTTTTCTGGGTTCTGGCCTCTAAACCAAGTGGGTTACTTTTCCCACAATTTACCCCAACAAACCCTAAAACGGTAAAATTAAGATTTAAAAACAGAGAGAGAGAGAGAGAGAGAGAGAGAGAGAGAGAGAGAGAGGAAAAGAGCAAAGTACCTTAGCTTTGGGGATAGCTAGGGTTTCGTCGCGCACACGGTCCTTGATGGTCTGCACCTGAAGCTCCATGGCCTTCAATGCAGCGTCGACCGCCGACAAGTCGGTGATGCTGCTCGCCGGGTACACTGCCAGAGGGAAAAAAAAAAAAAAAAAGGGCCATTTTTTTCAAATGGATAAGATTAGACCAAATTCAAATTTGTGAAACGAAAGCATGAAAATTTTGGGAAATTTGAAATTGGCGTCTACTATTTCGCGCAATAACGAGCTCTTGAAGCTCTACAATTCGAGCACTAAAGCCTGAGATCAACGAATCCAAAGACGCTCCTGCTTTCTTCGAACCCATCTCCTTCTCTCTCCAATGCAATTGCTCTTCCTTTTTTTTTTTGTTGGTGGCTAAACCTTCTCTCCGTTTATGCTGGTTTTGGCGGGAAAGTCTTGGGAATCCTTACTCGTCTGTTATAATGCAGAAATATTGAGGGTAAAAGGGCAAAGTGCAATCAATAGGGTATTGACGGGTATATGACTATATTTGAAGAACATGGGTGCAAATATCACCATCTACAGCAGTGAAACAGACTTTTTAATTTAATTATACGAGCAATACTAGATACTCATAATACATACAAAAGATATTATCATTTTTATACCCTATATTTTGACACTTTGTTCAGTTTATACTTTCTGTTTTAATTATTATCAATATTGATCTTAGATTTAATATTTGTTACAAATTTATACTCTAACACTAATTTAGAGCAGTTAATTTATCAAGATGATTTAATAAACTTATTTGTTGGTTTGTTAAGAGTGAATTGATACAATCTTTTTATGAGTGGAAAAATTTTTCATCTTAAAAAAGCACAAACAGAAATACAAGGTGTACAACTCTACAATAGCTACATGTGTGCAATTGCATAATAACTATATGTGTGCATATATACAAACACGTGGGTAGCTACACTAGAAGTAGCTACACAAGAGTAGCTACATGAGATCTCTATTTCATTCTTTTGCTTTGATTCATAAAGTGTGTATTACTAGTCAGGTACATGAACTGTGCAACTAGTTAGCTGCACGATTTGTAGCTAGTCAACTACACTATTTTCGCTCATCAAAAGTAATACCATGAAATTGGCTTGAGAACTCAATTAGCGAGTTTGTAAAAAGTACCTCAACTACGTGAATATTATCTGGCTCTTATCATTTGTGTGTAGCTAATGAAAACACCTCAAAAGAACATGCACCTTGACAAATTCTTGTGGAAGATGCATAATTTAAGTTCAATTGGATAATTTTCGTTTGAATTGAAATAATTCACTCGAATTAAGCTAAATAATTCGAATTTAGATAATTATTTAAATATTTGTATTATTTTCTAGATAAATATGCTAACAAATGCACAACATAGAGTTGTAATCAATCATGACTCTCTTTTTATAAATAAAAGTCCACGGTCACACTTTAAAACAAGTTCAAAAACACTCTAGAGCTCTGTAACACTCTCTTATAATAAAAAAACACAATAGACATAAGTTATCTTTTCTGGACTGAACCACTATCAACATTGTTTCTCTTTTTACTTTTCTATTAATAATTCCATACAACTTGGTTGGATTCTATCTGCGAATCTGGTCACCATTTTCGTTGATAAAACTTCTATCAACAAATCACGGTGGGAATAAAAAATTGCTCAAACCAATGATTTCAAATTCACAATTTGTTATGGTCGCAAGTATAGTTTCATCTTTAAATGGAGATCATGAGACTTGAATCCCCATTTTTCAAGTTAAAAAAAAGAAAAAGAAAATTAGTAGTCTATTCTTTTCTAAAATTTCTACTAAAGAACTATCTAATTCCAAATCTCCACACAGGCCCACCTTTCCCTTAAAATCTTTCCAGTGCTTAGGGATTAAAAAATCACGCACACTAAAGTATTGGATTTTTTTTTGTTTAGTCTATTGTTTGGCCTTAAAGGGGACTAGATTAAATAGTCCAATCACAAATTTAGTCCGGACTAAATAATCCCATTGAGAATTTGGATTTATTTAGTCCCAACCAAAGGATAAATTGATGATTTTTTTTCTTTCGTTAAAACTTTTTTTGTATATTTTTCTCCTAAGATATATTTTATCTCAATTTTTTCCTTTAAATATTGCTTTGCATTTTTTTATAATGAATATTTTATGCACATCATTTTTCCTAAAAATAAATTCAAAATATAATTATTTATTTGATTGCAATTTAACTTTATCTTTCCTATATATGAAATATATATTTTCTTATTTTATAAATAAAATATGACTAAAACTCCATTAAGAAATTTTTTTAATATGTATTTATGTTATAGTCCTATATTATGCTGAACATAGTCCAACGCCAATTTGTTGAAACATTTATGAAAACCTAATTCAATCCAATCCATTCTAATCCAATTCAATCTCAATAAATAACCCAATCAAATCTAAATCTAATTAATTAGCAATATGTATAGTACTAGACAATCCAATCCACTTTGATTTAATCTAATCTCAATTAATAATCTAGTCCAAGGTTTTAACCCAATCCTAATTGTCAAACGAGTCTTAAGAGAACGTTCGATAACACTTAGGTTATGTTTGTAATATTGAAAAAAGTAAATTTTTATTTATTTAATTAGAAATCTGAAAAAAAAAATAGAAATGTGTTTGATAATATGTTTTCACTTTCTGTTTTTTTAATTTTTTATCAAAAAAATTAAAAATTAAAAACATCATTTTTTCACTTCTAAAATTTTGAAAGTACTTTCTATTTTTTCTTCTTCTTCTCCTCAAAATGCGTGCTAGATTCCATGGCCTCTCTCTCTTCCTTCTTTATAGCTTCAATTCTCCATGGCTTCTCTCTCTCTCTCTTCGCTCTCTCTAGCCTCTTTCTCTCTCTATTTAGCCTCCATAGCTTCTTTCTCTTTCTATCTCTGGGATATGCTTTGCATACATTTTTGTTTTCTGAGGTAAAATCATATCTTCCTTTATAGGTCATGCTTGGATACATTTTTAATTTTTTTATTTATAAAATCTGAAAACAAAAAAAATATTTTGTTTCTTTTTTTAAATTTTAAAAATAAAAAACTTGCCTAGTAGCATATTGAACCATTTTTAACTTTTGAAAACAAAAAAGGTTATGTACAAAAAAAAAATACCATGATGTATAGCCTTTTTGTATGTTCAACCATTTTTTTAGCTTGTGCAAACATATGTCTTTATATTAGAAATCTCTATAGTTTTGTACATTCTACGTATAAATTCAGCAATAAATTTCTCACCAAAAAAAAAAAATCTTAATTAAGGATATTTTATTACTTAAAACTCGTCAGCACAAATCACCCAATTTATATACAGAATGTATATATGCCAAACAAAAAACATAAACAAACTTGGTAATTTTGAAAGGAAAATCACACTTTTATTGTAGTGGATTTTTAATGCTTTTTGTCAAACCAAATATAAAAATACTATTACTTTTTTTAAGTTTTCATTCCATTCTAATTTTTGTTCTATCGAAACTAATTCCAAAAAAAACAAAAGAAATAATTATGTACAAGTTATGTAACCATAAACAAATTTGCACATTGCCCAACGTATTCGGAATCGGAAGTGCATAAGGCTAAGCTAAATGGAGGTCAACGCGGGGGGCGGGCGAGGGGCGATCCCTGCTAATATTTTTCTTTCTTTTTTATTTTCTCATTTTGCCTCTATTGAGATTTTTTGTCCGATTATGTCCCTGCATAAGATTTTTATTGTCACTTTCACCCCAACATAGGACCACTTTAAATTTAACTTTTGTTTTCTAATTCAAATAAAAATTGAGGAAAAAAAATAGTGAAATTGAGATTTAAACTTGTTTCCCAAGACTTCAAGTCTCTGAACCTACAAGAGAAAAGTGAAGACAAAAAACCAAACTTTTATCCTTTACACTTTTTTTAAAAAAATAATTGAAATCAGAGTAGTGGTTAGTTTGGCATTTTTATGTAAATTTCGTAAATATGAATTTTATTTTTGATAGTATTGACATTGAGGCCATTATACAATATTTTCAAAAGATTAAAATTTAAGGAAACAATTATAATGTAGTTTACTATTATTTGGAAATAGTGTCATAAAGTTTTAAAATGTATTTTGAAAAATAATTGCATTTTTCCTTACTAAGGCTATCTCTAATACTGCGGCAAAATGCCGCAGTGGCCAAAATAGAGCATTGATGCCCTCCAATCGTGCGCCATTTTCTACGCCAAAATGGAGAGTTGTTGTAGTGCTGCACAATTAATGACGTGGCATTGTAACTTTAGCACAGTTGTGCTTTTTTTTTTTTTTAATTAAACTTCCAAAAATGCTTCCTTAAAATGTTAATTCTCACATATATCCTTGGGCTTATTTTAAATATAATATGTTTTATTATATTAATTGTTAGGTTAATTAAAATAAAGACTAATTAATTTAATAGTTTCAATCTGATTATAAAAAATATTACAAATTTAGAAATAAAACTATGAGTTCGTAATTAAATGTAATTTATGATTTCATGATTTATTTTATATTATTATTTATATTCGTAAATAATATAAAATCTAAATGTATCGTTAAATTAATATGACTTATATTACTATAGTAATGTAATTGTTTAAATAAAATATATAGAGAGAGTTATTGGGTAAAAATGAGATTTTGGTAAAGGATAGAGAGAGTGTTCTTTTTTGGTGAAGAGAATGTTCTTTTTATGTAGTATTTGGAATAATAGGTTGGAGATGGAAAAAAAAATATATATAGCAAAGGTGCTGTATTTTAAAGTTTTGATTAATTCAAAATAGAATTCTGATCGGAGATAACCTAATAAAAATTTATGGTGGTGCACTTCTTTTTTCTTCACAAAAAAGTACATCAAACGAACAAGTAGAGTAGAGTTGGAGTTTGATTGACGAAAAAAACTAAATTTGTTCCTAAAGTCAATGATCAACATCTAATAAAAGCTATTAGTCTGGCCGAATATATTATTTAAAGAGTACCTATTCGACTCTTCTATTATTTGGCGGTTTTTCTTTGTGTTTTCTTTTTATAACTAAATAAGGAGGAAAAGTGGACGACTAGTATGACAACTCTCTATTTTTGAATCACAGGAGTTTCCAATCCCAGTAACTGGAATACAGAATAAGCAGTCAAGAGGCAAGGACCAGTGAACACAAACTTCTAATCCCACTAATAGGAATATAGAAATAGTAAGGAGCATGGGCCAAAAAACTCAATCCCACGTATAAACTATCTAAATATATTTCGTTTCAAATCTTTGTTCGCTATGTTGAAGGCTCTCAACTACTATACCATCCCACTTAGTAGCTATATATAAGATGATAAATATGTATATTTATAGCTTTTCAAAAACTATTTCTCAAATCCTGAGAGGGAAAAAAAATCTAAAACTAAATGTAAATATAAAAGGTAGGACTAGCAATTTGTATTATCGAGGAAAAATGACAAAAATACCTGACGAGGTAACTTTGCCTTAATCAAGGCAAGTTATGGGATGGAACAGGTAAAACCCGCCCCAAACTAAAACCCGGTCATTTTTTTAAATTACCTACTTTAGGGTTTTTATCCTTTCTTCTCATTTTAGCCCCTATCTATCATACATACCCACCTCTCGACTACTATTAACGAAGGCTTGAAGCTGCTCTCCCCTATCCCTTTTGCTCAATAGCTCTCTCTCTCTCCTCTCTCTCCTCTCTCTCTCTCTCTCTCACATTGGCTCATTGGAGCTTGTTCATGTCAAACTGCTCATCTCTCTCTCATCCATTGGCTCATTAGAGTTTGTTGAGGGTCCTTTCTCTTTCTCTCTCTCTCTCTCTCTCTCTCTCTCTCTCTCTATATATATATATATATATCTCTCTCTCTTGCTCTCTCTATCTCTCTCTTTGTATATCTCTTTGTTGTGGATTTTTGTTGATTTCTTTTTCTAGGCTATTTTCTGTTTATTTCTTTTTCTGGGTATCTTTTGTTTTTTTTTTTTAATTTTTGCCCCAAGTCCCTACCAGACTAGATTAAAGATAATTGGCATTGGGCTATGAGAATTTCTTCCTTTTTTATTTTTCTATGAACTTGTCATTTACTTTTATGGTACAGTTTTTTTTTTTTTTTTTTTTTTTTGCGATCTGATTATATACGAGAGATCTATATTAGAAGAACATGTGCTACAATTAGTCTTTCTCTTGTTGTCCCAAGAATAGCTAGCCTAAGAGGGGGAGTGAATTGGGTTTTTAAGACTTTTACAAACTTTTAGAATTAAGTAACAAGATTGAGCAAATAATGAATGGAAGTAAAAATAACAAATAAGTAAGCACAATATCAAAGTAAATAAATTAAAGAGATAGAGAGATGCAAATGTTATTTTTACGAGGTTCGATAAACACGACGGTTTGCCTAAGTCCCTGGCTCTCCGCAACTTGCTTAGAGTTTTCCGCTATCGGATCAAGATTATGGGCTTGACCGACCCTTTGTACAACCGGAGTGATTTCTTCTTAAGTATACCCACGCCTTTACAATAGTCTTGAATTTAGCTCTATTATGCCTAACCACGGATTGTTTAGAATTCGGTATCAACCTCACATATACTGGGTTGTTTATTACTCCGGTGCTAACCTCACCTCTCAATAATATTTTTATAAAAATACAAGTGAACACTTACTCAAAGAATCACCTCTCAAAGAAATAATACAAGATAAGCTTAGGTGATTTGAGAACAATACAGAAATGATTTTCTAAGAATGGCTCAAATAGATTTGAAAATTATAGTTGAGTAAAAGAGAGCTTTTGTACTTAGAAACTGATTGGGTATCAGTATAGGTTCGTATTGTCTGTTCCTAAGTCATTAAATTTGGCTCTATTTAAAGACATCTTTAAAAACTAGTTGTTTCGACTGTTGGTATCTTGCTGCTAAAATTTTGGTCGACTAGAAAACTAGCCGTTGGAGTCTGATACACCAGTTCAACTCCAATGGCTATTTTTGGCCTTTATTTTGGTCGACTAAGCCTGGTCGACCAAAATTAGTCAGAAACCAAATTTTTTGTTTCTTTGAACTAATTTGGTCATTTTTAAAACTTCCTTTTTCAAAACATTTTTAACATTAAGAAAAGGTACTTTTGAGAATATTGGGGCTAGATTAGAAATGATATTTATTTTTAAATAATTAATAGATTTAAAGTTTAGCTAATTTTTTGAAGATTTGTTTGAAAAATCATTTGAGAGATTTTTGAGCCACATCAAAGAGAATATTTTGTGCAATGCAATAAATCAAGTATAAGATTAGGAAATAAATTTTAACCTATTTAGACTTAGTCTTGAATCTTGATTCTTCATATTCATCTTCATCCTTCGAGATTTTTCAATGATGCTCTATTCTTGAGAACTTCATTTCTTGAGATTTATCAATTTCTTTTTCAACTTCATATCTACAAACTCAAGCTAGTTATTAGTAATTAAATCACATATTTGTTATTATTAAAAGAAGATAAGATTGAAAGCCACATAGATCAACATCTCTCTCTCTCTTTTCTTTTTTTTTAATAAAAAAATTGTACTTTTAAGGCTTTATATTCTTCAGTTTTTTTTGCTTCAATACGTAGGTAAATGGCATAGATAATTGGCACTGGGAGGAAGCGAGAGTGAAAATCTATGTTTTTATAGTTAATTTCTTTGTAAAAAGGCTTTAGAAAAGAAATCTATGCCACTTGAGAGTTTTTGGAATCATATAATCAGATTGATACGATGCATTAGCTTAATCAAAACATATGATAAAATACTATTGTATAGTTGAAGAATTTGTAGTGTCTTATTAGCAGCAAGCGGCAGTCAAAGTAAAAATTTCGGTGCTCAACTGCTTTCCCTCAAAAATGACTATTCCCATTTTCAAGTTTCCCACATCATCAATTGCCCCGGGGAAGTCATTTCTATTTATTGTCATTTCTATCACAATAAAAAGTTTGTTATTTATGTGTTCTGCAGTTGATATCATATAAAAATGGGAAGTATTTCTATCTTACCCTATGAGGGCTTAAATACTTATTCTAAGCTTAAATTTTGCTCCATATAAGAGTATGGTCTTTCTTATTATTTATATGTTGGTCAATTTTAAAGATCATTGAACATTTTGAACTTTGATTTATTTTCATGATTGAAATAGCCATTAGCTCATTAGTGAGAAGTATATGCATTCATATCAATAGAAATATTTTTCTTCGTACGTGGATCTTCCTTCCAACTTATGTTCTAGTGTTTCATATATATTTGTATGTGTACATTTTGTGTGTATACTCGTGGTATGACGCAATATTATTTTTCATTGTGTCATATTGTATTTAGTTGTATATTTGCTTGACATTATCAATTTTTGCTTTTTTTTTTTGTTTTTTTCTTATCTTGTGCAGTAAAATAAGTGTTGTGGCTTACTTATTATTTTGGTGATAGGTTTATTTACATATAATATATTTCTTTGAATTATATTAGGAAGTTGTACACTTAATCAAATATGTCGTCTATCTAAGAAGTAACAAGATCATATGATATTGGTAGTCAAGATGATTATTATGTACCTTCTATAGACATCTAAGAAGTACAATCTCAGATTATTGAAAAAAATGATAATGAGAAAAATGATAGTGAGAGTGGAACAAAAAAATGAAGGCTTACGTCTATTGTATAAGAGCATTTTAAAAGACAAAAAAACTAATGAAGTGATGAAAGCAGTTTGTGGTTATTGTTGGAGGCGTTTAGGGGGCAACACTAGTAATGGCACAAAATATTTACATGACCATTTAGATAGATGTCCCGTAAGAAAAACTCAAAATGTCACAAAGCTTATGAAAATAACTGATTTAAGCCCTATGATTACTACCACGCTTTCAACTCCGAAGTAGCAAGAAAAAAGTTAGGGCACATGATTATTCTACATGAGTACCCTTTGTTCATGGTAGAGCATATTGGGTCATTGAGTTTTTGAATTTTGTTTGTCCTTCATTCCAAGTGGTCTCTAGAAATACTATTAAATCTAATATTTTAAAGATTTTTAGAGCTAAGAAGGATAAGACAATATAAATCTTGAAGCAAAACAAAAGTAGAATAGCTATCACTACTGATATGTGGACTAATAATCAGAAGAGAGAATATATGACCATGACAACTCATTTTATTGATGATTATTAGAATTTACAAAGTAGAATTATGAGATTCAAGTATATACCTTGGATGCTACACTTTCAGATACACTAGGTAAATGTTTGATAGATTGAAATATTGATAATAAGATAAGTACAGTGACTGTGGATAATTACGCTACTAATGATGGAATGACTTCACTTTTGAAGGGTAAGCTACATTTTGTTTTCTTTTAGGTGGGAAGTTACTTCACATGTGTTGTTGTGCTCATATTTTAAATTTGATAGTGAAAGATGACTTATCTATGATTGGTGATAGTATAGACAGAATTTGGAATAATATTGCTTATTGGACAGCATCAGCTAAAAGGTACAAAAAGTTTGAGGAAACTGCTTTTATATTTCATGTATAATGTACAAAAACGTTAAACCTTGATTGTGTGACTAGGTGGAACTCTACCTATTTGATGTTGAGTATGGCTTAATTGTATAAGAATGTCTTCATTCTTTGTAAGCTACGTGATTCAAATAAAGGTGCACTTTTGGAAGATGATTGAGTCATGGCTCAAAGCTTACGTGAAAAGTTAGTAATATTTTATGAAGTAACTGAGTTATTTTTAGGAATAAAATACCCTACTGCTAATCTCTTTTTCCCAAAAAATTATGACATTAAGATGATTATTGAATCTTAGATGACATCTAGAGAACCATTTATAAGAGATATAGCTATTAATGTGATGACCAAGTTTCATAAGTGCTGGAAGGAAATCCATGGTGTTATAGCCATTGCAACGATTTTGGATTCCAGATATAAATTCAAACTAATTGAGTATTATTTTCCTCTCATATATGGCGAACAATCTGAGAATGAAGTTGAAAAGATTTGTAAGCTATGTTATGATCTATTGAACGAGTATAGACTTAGTTATCCTATTGTGAATGAGAGAAGTTTACATTTGAGTAATTTATCAGTCTCTTCATCACAGGGTCCTCAATTAGCAACTTATAAAGATACTCTCTGTTAGAATTCGTGACTTGAATTCTATTTGCCCTGGCCCGAAAACTTCGCAGTGCAACATATGTGGCATTTTTATAATTAGGAGAAATTTTGAGATCTGTGGTGGAAGTAGAGGAATCGGGCAGATCGAAATCTAGAAATAAAAGTAAAACTTGCAATTATTGCAAGAAAAAGGGCCACATCAAATCTGCATGCTATAAGCTTCAGAACAAGAATAAGAAGGCTGCTCCTAATCACAAGGGAAAACAAACTGAAAATACCAGTGAAGCCAGTGTTGTTGAAGATGATATCAGTGATGGAGAACTCTTAGTTGTTTCTGATAGCTACTCCAAACCATGTGATGACTAGATTCTCGATTCTGGTTGCCCGTTTCATATGTGTCCTAATAGGAACTAGTTTTCGACATATGAAACGATAGCCAAAGGTGCTGTATTGATGGGAAATAATGCGCCTTGTAAAGTTACTAGTATTGGAACAGTCAAAATTAAGATGTTTTATGGAGTTGTCAGGACTCTCGGTGGTGTGAGACATGTTCCATATTTAAAGAGAAATCTGATCTCTTTGAGTACTCTTGATTCAAAAGGGTACAAGTATACTGGTGAAGGTGGAATTCTGAAGGTTTCCAGAGGAGCTTTTGTCATGATGAAGGGCCAGAAAAGATCTGCCGAATTATATGTCTTGTTGGGTTCTACAGTTATCGGTAAAGCAGCTATCTCTACTCCTTTGTTGTCAGATGACGAAGTCACTAGACTTTTCCATATGCGTCTTGGGCATATGAGTGAGAATAGCATGGCTGAATTGAGCAAAAGAAGACTTCTTGATGGGCAGAGTACTAGTAAACTGAAGTTCTATGAGCATTGCATTTTTGGGAAGCAGAAGAGAGTCAGATTTACAAAAGTATCTACAACACAAAGGGAACACTTAATTATATACATTCTGATCTCTGAGGACCATCTAGGGTACCTTCTAAAGGAGGTGCTAGATATTTGCTAACGATTATCGATGATTTCTCCAGAAAGCTTTGGGTGTTTTTCCTGAAGCATAAGAATGATGTGTTACCTATATTTAAGGAGTGGAAGACTATGATCGAGAAGCAGACAGGGAAGCAGATCAAACATCTCCACACTGATAATGGCTTGGAGTTTTGTTCTGATGAGTTTAATATTTTTTGCAAGTCAGAAGGAATCGTGAGACATTTAACAATTTGTCGTACTCCACAACAAAACAGTGTGGCAGAGCATATGAATAGGACTTTGATAGAGAGAGTACATTGCATGCTCTCCAATGCTCGTTTACCTAAGTCTTTTTGGGCAGAAGCTAACTCTACAGCCTGGTTTCTGATTAATAGATCTCCCTCAATTGCTATTGAGAAAAAGACTCTAGAAGAGGTATGGTCTGGTACTCCTGCTAATTATTCTGATTTAAAGATATTTGGATGTTCTGCATATACTCATATTGATAATGGAAAGTTAGAACCAAGATCTATGAAGTGCATCTTTCTAGGCTATAAGGCTAGTGTTAAAGGATATAACCTATGGTATCCAGAAACTCAGAAGATTACAATGAGTAGAGATGTTATTTTTGATAAATCTGCTATGTTTCGTGATTTGTCTCTTAGAGATTCTAGTAATAAACATCAGCAGAAATCAAAAACTCAGGTAAAGCTTGAGATTGGGTTAGAATCTATACCAATATCTACATCTCAGTCAGTTTCCTCTACACCACTATCGCCACAACCAGCATCACCACAATATTCTATTGCTATAGACAGACTTAAAAGAGACATTATGTGACATCCCCCGATCCCACATGCGTACGTAAGGATATTCGAAAAAATATTTAGTGAGATCGGGAGACGCCACTCGACTTAGAACTGATAAAATCGGAGAAAATTAAAACATTTTAAACTTTATGGGATAAAACGGGAAATTCCACTCATAATTATACGTAGTCTAATATATACATATATAGGTACTCACGAAGTGGACCT
>JXTB01000297.1:405009-548931 GCA_002914805.1 Parasponia andersonii
GCCTAATTATTAGAGTGCACAAAGATGACATTATGTGATTAAGCTTAATCTAAGCTAGCATAGTGTAATTAAACACAGTTCAGTATAGTAACTGCCACCTCGTGCTTACCTGAAACTAACATTTTGGAAAATGCTAGAAATGGTTTCTATACATTAAATAAAAGCTATTTGAAGTTTTAAATGCACAGTCAATTTGGCTCCGAAAAGCATGAAAAATGCATTTTACCGAAAAACTACTATTTGACCAAGTTATCAACAGATATGATTTTAATGCATGTTCGTATAGTATTACTATTCATAATGTATTCTTTGCCCCTTTCACACACCAAGCTCTCTCTCTTTGAGGGTACTGAGCCTTTACACTGTATGGGAACCCTTCAACAAATATTAGTACAATAATACAGATCATTTAACAATCAGAATGAGTAATTTACCATGAAAGTGATACTAGTTGCTTGATATGTCTATTATGCAATATGAATATGTTTATTATTAGCTTATTATGTATGTGAGAATCTTGGGCATCACACATTAGACCTCCACAAAGGTATGCTGAGGACGGTCTGGTTGCCTATGCTTTGAATGTGGCTGAAGGTATAGATTCTAGTGAAGAACCTTCTACCTATACAGAGGCAGTCAGTTGTGATGACTCTGGAAGATGGATGATTGCCATGTAAGAGGAGATGGAATCACTTCATAAGAATGGCACATGGGACTTGGTGAAACTACCTAAAGATAAGAAAGCTGTTCACTGCAAATGGGTCTACAAAAGGAAAGAAAGAACACCAGGAATTGAAAAATCCCAGTATAACGCGAGACTAGTTGCAAAGGGCTACAGTCAAGTTCCAGGCGTAGACTTTACAGATGTGTTTTCTCCAGTTGTAAAGCATAGTTCAATTCGAGCTTTACTTAGTATTGTGGCTACGCATGATCTTGAGCTTGAGCAGTTAGATGTGAAGACAACATTCTTACATAGAGAACTTGAAGAAAACATCTACACGGAACAACTAGAGGGTTTTGTAAACTCAGGAAAGGAGGACTATGTGTGCTTATTGAAGAAGTCTCTGTATGGCCTGAAATAGTCACCCAGACAGTGGTATAAGAGGTTTAATTTATTTATGACCACTCATAATTTTAAGAGAAGCAACTATGACAGTTATGTCTACTTTAAGAAGAGTGCTGATGGGTCTTTTATGTATCTACTCTTATACGTTGATGATATATTAATAGCAGTCAAGGATAAAGAAGAGATTATAAAGGTCAAAAACTAGCTTAGTAAGGAGTTTGAGATGAAAGATTTAGGAGCAGCAAAGAAGATGCTTGGAATAGAGATTCTGAGAAATAGAAAGGCAGGTAAATTGTACCTAAGTCAAAAAGGGTATATTGAGAAAATTCTGTACAAATTTAATATGCAAAATGCTAAACCTGTTAGTATTCCATTAGCGGCTCATTTCAGACTTTTATCTGCTTTATCTCTATAATCAGATGATGAGATTGATTATATGTCTCGAGTTCCATATTCTAGTACAGTGGGATCTCTCATATATGCTATGGTTTGTTCTCGTCCAGATTTGTCATATGCAGTTAGCGCTGTTAGTAGATACATGGCGAATCCTGATAAAAAATAGTAGAAAGCAGTTCAGTGGATTTTTAGATACTTACATGACTCTACTGATGCTTGTTTACAATTTGAGAGAACTAGAAATAGAGTCGTTGGATATGTTGATTCTGATTTTACTGGAGATCTTGATAAGAGAAGATCTCTCACTGGGTATATTTTTACCATTGATGATTGTGCTATCAGTTGTAAAGCTACCTTACAGATTACAGTTACATTGTCTACTACTGAGGCTGAATACATGGCTATTACTGAAGCGTGTAAGGAAGCTATTTGGTTGAAGGGACTATTTAGTGAACTCAGTGAAGACTTATAATTGACCACAATCTTTTGTGATAGTCAGAGTGTTATTTTTCTCACAAAAGATCAGATGTTTCATGAGAGGACCAAGCACATTGATGTGCGGTATCATTTTATTTGTGATATTATTGCTCGAGGTGATATAATTGTGAATAAAGTTAGTACTCATGATAATCCTGCTGATATGATGACTAAAACACTTCCTAGAGATAAGTTTAAGCATTGCTTAGACTTGGTTGGTGTTACTTGCTGAGTTTTGCCTTCTTTATGGAAGAGGTAGAGAATATATTTTTAGTCGAAGATTAGAGTTATTCCTTAATTGGAATTCGTGACAAGGTGAAGATTGTTAGAGTTCGTGACTCGAATTCTATTTGCCCTGGTCCGAAAATTTCGTGGTGCGATATATGTGGTATTTTTGTAATTAGGAGAAATTTTGAGATCTGTGGTGGAAGCGGAGGGATCGGGTTTGTCTGTACAGTTTTCGTTCGTATACATATATATTTTAAGGTTTTGAGATTATATATATTTTAGGCTTGGTCGTGTAAAACTCTACCTTCTGTACCTTATTTTTCGACATAGTGAAATTTCCTCCTCTGCCAGTGCTTTTTCCCGATTAGGGTTTTCCACTTAAATCTGTGTGTTCTTGTTTTTCATCTTTTTATCGATTATCGTTCGGTAATTCTTAACACTCTCTCTAGTTATGATAGATATGTTTGTACCACAATTTGTATTATGAATGTAATGTCAGAGCTAGATATTTATTTGAAGGAGTAAGTATTACGCAGGGATGGTGACTACTTTGATATATGTTATTATTGGAAAGTAATTAGTATAGTAGGATTACTAGAGACATCTTTGCCATTTCTTGTTAGTGCTATTGCTTCAGAATATGCATTTAGAACTAGAGATAGACACATGGGTCTTCATTGGTGGGGTGGAAACCGCTGAAATGAAGAGTTTTCCCTAATTTGCACCTTAAAATTGCACTGCTTCTTGTTCTTCAGACCTGGATGTTCTTTTTACTCTGTATATATAACTTTAACTGCCAATTAATTTTGAATGATCTTTGAGCCTGGTAGTGCTAATACCCTTTCAGTCATGCTTAGTTTTTGGAAGACAAATTTAACTTCGTACTTTGTGAGGAAATTCTATCAGATATTCTCTTCTCTCTGGGAATTTTCTTTTATTTGTTTAGCTTTATCTCATCCTTGAGACTTTATCTCTTGCTCAGTTTATAATTAGTTGATACATTGTATAGGATTATTATATTGATTGGATATGAAATTCAGGTAAGGAGGGGTGCTGATGATAGAGCTGAGCCCTCGAGACTTTATCTCTTGCTCAGTTTATAATTAGTTGATACATTATATAGGATTATTACATTGATTGGATATGAAATTCAGGTAAGGAAGGGTGCTGATGATAGAGCTGAGATCCATAGTTTGGCGTTTTCTTCACCTGCCAACTGGCTGGCGGTCTCAAGTGACAAGGATACTGTTCATGTATTCAGCCTTAAGTGCACTTCTGCATTCCCAGAAAATCGGAAGTTGCAAACATCATCAACTCATCTCTTTCTTTCATCAAAGGTACAATTACCATGTGCCATACTGTCTACGCTTTTGATTTTGCAATTTCAACTTTAACTGTTTTGCACTTTTGCATTATGTGAGAAATTTGGCTTTTATCAAATTATGCATTTCGATAGTAGACTATATCATACAGTATTTTATATTTAGCAGCAGATGGTCTAGAAAGAGTTAGCTTTAAAAACAATGGGCGACAGTAGGAATCTATATCAAATTGCATGTGTAGAGAGACTCAAGAGAGTATTTAGAACTTTCTTGTGGATGACGGCACTATGTCTTATTATTAATGTAAAATAAAGGAGTAAATGAAGTTGCTGGTGTTGTGTGATAGAATCCCTGATATATAATTTTTCAAGAGCGGAGTTTTTAAATGCATTTCAAAATTTTCTCTCATGCAAATATGGATAATTGGCCAAGGAAATTTAACGCAAATCAGTTCATGAGATTGTTGCAAACGGCATGGTCTATGTATGCGATTGTAGTATTGCATGTATAGTAAGACGTGCTGCTAAGGTGGACCTTTTTGGTGAATTAGAACATACAGCTGTGCCTTTCTTTTTTCGGTCTCTGATTTGTAGTATTCCAATATAGAGTTTGTTTCTGATTGCTGAAAAGGTGTTATGCTTGTTTTCTTGCCTTTTTCCATCGCATTTTTCAAATGTTTTATGCATGTCCTTCTGCTTACAGGAGTTCTGCCCAAGTATTTCAGCTCCGAGCGGTCTGTGTCTAAGTTTCGTTTGGTCGAGGGTTCTAAATATATTGTTGCTTTTGGTCACATGAAAAATACCATTCTAATTCTTGGCATGGATGGAAGGAAAGATGGCAATGCCAATGCATGACAAATCAAATTTTCATTTCTTGGGTAACGTTATAATATACTTAATGCTCTATCTTAACCAATTATAGCGCACCAGATTCTTTGACCAACAATGCAATTTCTACAATCTGCACAACCATAACTCGTATAATTGACTTGATGTGATTTAGTGCCTTGTACAGAGTGTTTAGCGAACTATTTAATTGCTGAAATGCGAGGGCATCGTATGAGTTAGTAATTAGGAAAGTCTTGAACTAGCTCCACAAATTTTTCTAGATGATTATTCTTCGACATTTTTCAAAATATGTCAAGTGATGACATCTAGATCTATTGTTCCTTTTTCCTACCAAGTTGCTTTTTGGAATTTGACTAACGATGCAAGTTATATTTTTGTATGCAGCTTCTATCAATGTGGGTTTGACCCAGAAAAGGGAGGAGATATGACTCAGCTTATATCAGAACTTTCTAACTCCAGAAGATAGCTTTCCAAGCTGATATAGAATAACAATTTTTTGGGTACATAATAGGTTTCTCTGTTTTTAATTTTGTTTTGCTTTCTCTGGAACCATACATATAGGCATATAGCATTTTCTAGCACTTTTTGGTTTTCTATATTTTTTTCTCTCGGCTACTACGAAGTACGTATAAGATGCCATTTTTTTTTCTTTTTTCTTTTTAATATATTGAAGATATAAAATGCCATCTTTAAAAACGATAGTATATATCTAATTCCGAAATTCTATTCGGATCAACATGGAAGTTGCAGAATGTGATAGTGTTGTAAAAAGAGGCCCAGTCAAACTGGTTAGCTCTAAACGTTGTTGTCCCGGTCTTAACGCGGCTTTTAGGCACGTCGGGCCGGGCTAGGAATGAGCCTGGTGGGATTTTTTTTTAAACCTTATATAATATAATAGAGAAATTTAAAATATTAGTTTAGGGTTTGGCCGAGCCCACCATAGTTTTATAAAGTAAACCAACACAAGATTGTTAGTACACTATCATGTCAAGATTAAGGAAATATCTTTAAAAATTTTGAAAACCATGTATACCATCGTAGGGCCCATTCCTAGATAATATGCTACATGGACGATTGAATGGCAGAACAGGTCACAAAGGGGGTACGCTATTCGACACGTGCCCAGAGTAACTGTTTAAAAGTCACACGAGTCGCATGCGGTACCACATGCTCCCATAGGCCGTCCGAGGCCAGGGCCGAATCCATCCCAGACCCTGGACGGTTCAGCCCAATTCAGTTATTGCCTCGGTAGCTGGGGGTCAGAAGCCTGGAGGGTCTTCTGCTAGAAAACCATGGGAGGCGACGCACTGCTCCAGACCCAAACAGGGCATTTAATGCGATCCTGGGTAAGTGCGCACATTGGGCAAACCGTCTTGACAGAACGACGGTTTGTCAAAGTCTCGCCCACGATAGGCTCGAGTCATAGGGGACGGCAGAAAGTAGGCCATGACAATGTAAGAGAAATCACGGTAATTACAGCTCGTGATCTATGGAGTAAGTCATGATGAGAAAAGGTACTCGATCTTGGGATTGAGAGCCAAAAAAGCTCCCAGTTCCAGGATTATATATATGAGTCTTGCTTCCCCTCAAAGAAGGAAAAAAAAAAATAGACATATACAGAGCAAAACTTTATCTTTACTACTCAGACTCAGGGATAAACAACTGACTTAAGTATCGGAGAGTTTTTGCAGGTGGCCACCCCCGCCTCTCCGACCCGACCTGAAGTCAAAAGCACTCTGGGATAGCAAGGATACGTGGACAGTTGGTAGATACAACGTCAGCAGTTCAGAGACACGTGGACAGCTGGTAAGAATCGCACCAATAGTTTGGCACCATCTGTGGGAACCCGTTGAGCGTAAGAGAAAGAGTAGGAGTCTCACGATCGCGCTCTCGCCGAACAAAAAGCTATACAACGTCAAATGGCATCTTCAAAAATGACAACCAGGAGCACATGTCCCGACGCCGAAGAGAGCTTCTAGGAAGCACAACCAGGTCTAGAGCAAAAGCTGGACCAAATGCTTGTTGCCCTGGCAGAAGCAAACCGGAAGGCGGAGATGGCCTACGAGGTCATCCTGAGTTTAAAAGATGAAGTCGCAGAAGTGTCAGAGATAACGCCCACCTCGAAGGGCTGCTGGCAAGCGAAGCTAGGAGTGGGTGAAAGGAAGACTTTGACGAAGAGGTCCAACAAGAGTCTAGGGGCCAACCGCTGAGGGAAGTCCCCACCCCATCCAGATCGCAGATGCAGGGGGAGCGGCAAAGCCATACAAGGCCTTTCCGGGCCGAAGCAGCGGTGGACAGAAGATACCAAGAAAGCCTGGAACGTGTGCTTCCTAACTGGAAATAAGAAATGATGGCAGAATTGAGTAAGAGGCTCGGGAGCCATCACAGCCAGACCCCCGATGATCTGGCAGAGCAAACTGTACGAGGGATCAACCGGACGGCCTTCACCGACTGGATCCAGCTAGAGCCCAAGCCGAAAGACTTCACAACTCCGACCTTCAGACTGTTCGAAGGAAAGATTGACCCCCTCAATCACATATACCACTTTCAGTAGAAGATGGCCTTGGAAATTAGGGACGAAGCTGTGACCTGCAAAGTCTTCTCTACCACCCTGGCAGGGCCGGTCCTGTTATGGTTCAGACAACTCTCAGAGAAGTCTATAAATGGGTTCGAAGATTTCTGCAAACTTTTCTTAAAGCAATACGCGGACACCCGGAGGCAGCAGAAAACCATGCGAGACCTCGACTAGTTAGAACTAATCGCAAACGAGTCTCTGAGAGAATACTTGTCGCGTTTCCTGGAGGTGATGTCCCTAGTGCACAATGCTGACTTGGCACAAGCTGCAAGCTCGTTTGTCAAGGGCCTGCAATCGGATCTATGCTATTGGACCATCTGCTTTTGAATTTGCCATATGACATGGTATAAATCCAGGCAAAGTCAGAAGGGGTATTTAGGGTGCTGGAAAGCTACCAGAAAGTGCCCAAGGCCTCTACCGCGATAACAACGGCACCGGCGCAAGGACTAGCTCCGAAGCAGGGAGCCCCAACTCAAGGTGGTCAAGAAGGTGGTAAGAGGAGGAAGACGTCGAGGGACCCACTGCTGAAATACGAGCTCAACACACCGATCGATGTGATCTACTTCCAGAACAGGGACAGAGGCATTTTCAAAGACCTGCCCAGGTCCGGTGTTCCTGAGCATATGAAAAATAGGAACAAGTACTGCCAATTTCACAAAGATCACGGACATGACACCATCTACTGCTGTAGCCTTTACACGCATTTTAGGATGGCGATCCATGCTGGTAAGTTGAAGTAGTACATGAAGACCGGTAGAAGCCAGTCGAAGGAGGACACCGCCAGGCCCGAAAAAGAAAGCAGACCCAGGCTTCCGGGTCAGGAGAGCAGCTCTGAGGATAGTGCCGACTATCGTAGGCAGACCAGAGCCGACCCAGGGTCGGGAAGAGATAGAAAAATGCTGAAAAAAGACCGAAGAAATGGTAAAGTGCCTGAGGGGGATGGGCTACTCCATCAACCACCTGACGATGGGAGAAAGCTACGCCTCAGCCGCCCCCATCGCCTTCACCCAGCAAGATTTGACCACAGTGCACCTGCCCCACGATGACCCTTTGGTGATTAAGTTGCAGATCGACTCTGCATTGGTCGGAAGGGTCCTGGTCGATGGGGGGAGTAGCGTCGATGTCCTGTTCCTCAGCACGTTCAAGTGCATGGGTCTGAATCGAAACACACTCAGGCCGACCTGTAAGCCGCTGTTCGCCTTCAACAGTACTAAGGTCAGCCCTTTAGGCATCATGACCCTTAAAGTCTGCACTGTGAATAGGTGTTTGAACGTGAATTTCATCGTCATCGATTATCAGTCCTCTTTCAACGTCATCATGGGAGAGGGTAGATCTACACCATGCATGGGGTCGCCTCCACCCTCCACCAGGTCTTAAGATGTCTATCAAGAGATAGTACTTATATGATAGACATCAAGGGAGACCAAGCCTCCGCAAGGAAATATTTTTCAACCGCCCTGAGGGGAGCCGATGCGAACGCGAGCGCCTCGACTAGGGATAGATAGCAATCAAAAGACCGCCTGCTAGCATATATGAAGTAGACCAAAGAGGAGTCTGATAGGCCGGAGTTCACGATTGAGGAGCTATTGGCGGTCCCTTTAAAAGAAGCAGAACCAGCGAAGGTAGTCTTAATCGGGGCCCTGCTGCCCAAGGAAAAAAAGAACGTGCTGTTGGGGTTCCTTAGGCAGAACGAAGAGAGTCTTCGCGTGGTCCCACGATGACATGCCCTGGATAAACCCCGCACATGCCTACCACCGGTTGAACATAGACCCCAATTTCCCTCCGGTCAAGCAGAGACCCCGAAGGTTCACGCCGGAGAAAAACAGGACGATCAACAATGAGGTAGAGACAGTACTGGAAAACGTCCTGATCATGGAATGCATATACCCATGCTAGGTCTCCAACCCAGTGGTGGTGAAGAAGAAAAATGGCGATGACCGTACTTGTATAGACTTCACCAACCTGAATAAGGTCTGCCCGAAGGATAGCTTCCCCCTGCCAAGGATCGACCAAATAGTTGATGCGACGGCTGGATTCGACAGGATGAGCTTCCTGGATGCCTACTCTGGATACAACTAGATCCCTCTGTATGAGGGAGACCAAATCTGCACGGCATTCATTATGGAGCGAGGTCTATACTGTTACAGACACATGCCTTTTGGCTTGAAAAACGTAGAGGCAACCTACCAGAGGCTCATGAACAAAATGTTCATCGGGCTACTAGGGAAGACTATGGAAGTCTTCATCGACGACATGGTCGTGAAGAGCAAAGAAGCTTCGGACCATCTGGGACATCTAGACAAATGTTTCCAGATTCTGAGGCAATACCAGATGTGTCTGAACCCTAAGAAATGCGCATTTGGGGTATCCTCCAGCCAGTTCGTGGGGCACATCATGAGCAAAAAAGGCATTGAGGCTAACCCGACCCAGTTGTCCTCAATCGTAGATGTGCAAAGACCCTCGACCATTCGAGAGGTCCAGCGACTAACCGGGAAGATAGCCGCTCTCAGTCGGTTTATCTATAAGATATCTGACCGATGCAAGCCTCTCTTCTAGTGCATAAAGAGAAGCTCTACTGTCGTCCGGGGGGAGGATCAGGATAAGGCACTGACAGAGCTCAAGCTGTACTTAAGTCACCTGCCTATCCTGGCTTCCCAGACAGAGGGGGAGCGCCTATACGCTTATTTGGCAGTGTCCGAAGTAGCGATCAATGTCGTGCTATTCGTCGAACAATACAACAAGCAGAAGCCGGTGTTTTATACAAGTTGCATGCTCCTGGACGCCGAGATGCAATATAGTATGGCAAAGAAACTGGTCCTCGCTTTGGTCAATGCTAAGAAGAAACTCAGGTAATACTTCGAGGCACACTCGGTTACCATGTATACAGATTTCCCCATCCAGCAAATCTTAGCCATACTGGACCTATCAGGATGACTAACCAAGTGGGTCATCGAACTGGGGATATACGACATCGAGTATCGACCTTGAGTGGCGAAGAAAGGGCAAGTCATTGTGGACTTCCTGGTGGAAATCTAATCCTTCAGCGAGCCACACGACCCGCTTCAGGCATCTCTGCCTCACATCCCTTTAGCGTAGACCCTCTACACTGACGACTCTACGAACGCCTCAGGGTCAAGTATCGGAATAGTCCTGTAGACTCTAGTAGGACTCAGAGTAGAGAAAGCTTTGAGGCTCAGTTTCTAGAAAACGAACAACAAGGCAGAGTATAAGGTGCTGCTGCAAGGCCTTGAGCTGGCTCTGCACTTCGGAGTAGAGAGCATCACAGTAAAGACTGACTCGCAACTGATCGTGGGTCAGGTCAAAGGAGACTTTGAAGTAAAAGAGCCGAGATTACATAGGTACTTCTCCAGGGTAATGGGAGTGAAAGCCCGCTTTAGCGGTTTCAATATTGAACAAATACCCAGAGAGATGAATCAAAAGGCTGATGAGCTAGCTAAAAGTGCGTCGATCGAGGGGACAACCTAATATGCGGAGATTCTACTAGAGAGCGAGAACATGAGAGACCCTTTGGAGACCCCCGCATGCCATGCATTTGCAACTAACTCTGTAGATGAGGGGTCAATGAAACCCATCACCCAATACCTGGCATTGAAACACCTGCCTGCGGACCCCCAGGAAGCGAGGTCAATCAGACTGAAGGCTACTAGATATTCGATGGTGGGGGGACGACTGTATAAGAGATCAATGATGGGACCAATGCTGAGGTACGTAGATCCCATCAAGGCATAGAAGCTGATGGAGGAAATCCACGAGGGAGCATGTGGCAACCACTCTGGCAGATGTAGCCTCGCCTATAAGGCCTTAACAGCTGGATACTTTTGGCCATACATGATGACCGAGGCAGCCCAATTTGTCAAGAAATATGACAAGTGCTAGAGGTTCACCCCCATGAAATGCCAACCCGCCGAGGAACTCCATTCGAATATAACTCCTTGGTCGTTTGCTAAATGGGGCCTGGACATCGTCGAAGAGCTCCCCAAAAGTCCAAAGGGAAGAAGATACATCTTGCTGGCCACCGATTATTTTATCAAATGAGTAGAGGCTGAAGCCTACATGACCGTTAATAAGGAAGAAACAATTAACTTCATTTGAAAAAATATAATTTTCCGATACGGAATACCGAAGGAGATACACACTGATCATGGCACACAGTTCCAGAATGTTAAGCTTAAGGAGCTCTGTGAGTTATATGATATAAGGCTCAGCTTCTCATCTGTAAACTACACTCAGGGGAATGGCCAGGCAGAGGCAACGAACAAGGCCATATTCAACAATATTAAAAAGAAATTACAGGAGGCTGAAGGCAGGTGGTTAGAAGAGTTACCAGCCGTTGTGTGGGCCCATTGAACCACGGAGCGGAGATCAACAGGAAGAACACCATTCGCCATAGTCTACGGATCAGAGGTTGTGATCTCGACTGAGATTGGCCTCCCAACCCTTCATTCCAAAGTGATAAAAGACGTCTCACTGAACGAGTAGAAGCTAAGCCACAACACAGACCTCCTAGAAGAAACAAGGGACATGGCCCTAGTTCACCTGGCCTCGTACCACCAGCAGGCCAAGTCCTACTACGCAAAGAAGGTTAGCGCTCATCAATTTGACGCCAAGGATTGGGTCTTGAAGGTCAGAACAGGGAATTTCTCGAAGCTAGACTCTAACTGGGTTGGGCTCTATGAGGTGATCAAGGCACTTGACAATGGCACATATGTCCTGAAAGAACTCAAAACCAGGAAGAGCCTACCAAACACGTGAAACGCCCAGCACTTGAAAAAGTACCACATGTAAGATGCATGTAAATGCTGTGAGATAGATGTAAATGCTTATATTATTGAACAGCTTAATTCCAAAACAGGTCAGGTTTTCTACTGCACAAATTGATCCTTTGGATTGCTATGAACAAGGGTCTGCCCCCAGTGCAAGACCCCACAATCTACTCGCGCATAAAAATCGTACTGCGGGGATCACATCACTCGCCAACGACCAGAGAAAACGTACGAAGAGGAATGAGTTGTGCAATAAAATACTTGCCAGTAGACCTCAAAAAATGGTCATACTATGGGAATCATATCGTGTAATCAAACGCTTGCCGATGGCCCCAGAAAATGTACGAAGAGGAATGAGCTGCGTAACCAAAAACTTACCAGCAGATCTCAAAAAATTATCGTACTATGAGAATCACATCATGTAATCAAACGTTTGCCGATGGCCCGAGAAAACGTATGAAGAGGAATGAGCTGCGCAACCAAAAACTTGCCAGTAGACCTCAAAAAAAAAACGATCGTACTATAGGAATCACATCGTGCAATAAAACACTTGCCGATGGCCCGAGAAAATGTACAAAGAGGAATAAGCTTCGCAACCAAAAACTTGCCAGCAGATCTCGAAAACGATCGTACTATGGGAATCACATCATGCAATAAAATGCTCGCCGATGGCTCGAGAAAATGTACGAAGAAGAATGAGCTACGCAACCAAACTTGCCAGCCGACCTTATCAAGAATCAAACTACGGGGATCACGTCGCTCACCGACAACCCCAGAGGACGTACAAAAGGCGATAGGCCATGCTACGAAAACTTATGGCCAGCCCTCAAGGAATACTTGCAGGACGGGAAAAGAGTTAGGTGATAAGACCCTACCTGGAGAGCACCTTAGCTATGCGAAAGCCAAAGGAAAGCAGGGCTAGGGTCTATCCGTTGGAAGTAGACACTTCTTAAGGAGCACCTTAGCTATGCGAAAGCCAAAGGAAAGCGGGGCCAGGGTCTACCCATTGGAAGTAGACCCTCCCTAAGGAACACCTTAGCTATGCGAAAACCAAAAGAAAGCAGGGCCAGGATCTACCCGTTAGAAGTAGACCCTCCCTAAGGAGCATTTTAGCTATGCAAAAAGCCAAAGGAAAGCGAGGCCAGGGTCCACCCGTTGGAGGCAAACCCTCCCCAGAGAGTGCCTTTGCCATGCGTGGACTGGAAATAAATGGAGCCAAGGCCTACCCATTGGAAGTAGGCCAAGACAAGACCAAGCACGAAAACAAAAATTAAAAACAAATTCTGTCTATTATTGCCAAAAATACAAAATACATGGTCAAAAGGAGCGCACGCCCAGAAGCTCTATTTATAAGTATCAGGTCTTGGACGGACTCGCAGGGACACATCGGAGTGGTAACACCCTGTTTGCTCCTGATAAGAGCTGAGCTGGGGCCTCTTCCTCTGCAGTGATGGATCCAAGCAATGGTCGACTAACCCCTGGAGCTAGTTCCTGGCATGTTCCCACTTAGGGTCAGAGAAATCCAGCAAAACACGCGGGTTGAACTCTGCCAAGACAAGTCATAATAGAAATTATACATCCTCAAAGCAGGACGAGCCGGAACTCACATCCTGATCTCTAGAGCTAATCTTATCAATCATAGCACGGGGAAAATTCACTAAAAACTCCAAATCATATATGATTGAGCCAGACCCAGAGGTCGGCCACACTGCCGACAAGGGAATGGCATCGTATATGATGTCCGACCTTGACCATGAATGCAGGCGACCAAAAAAAAAGGGAATAAACGTGAGAAAAATGTGTTGTTTCTATTATTTAAATAGGTATTTACAACAAAAATCAGCTTTACATAACACAGTTAGTACTTTACAAATACACAAATAGCAAGAGACCCTAATTACCTCCGATGATGGGAGTGATACCAGCTTCGGCGCTTGGATTAGCTTCAGCAGAGGGTGGCATACCAAGATCAGAATTGTCGCTAGACAAAACGACCGCACCAAACCCTCCGCTAGTTGAGGCGCTAAGACCAGGCTGACCACCATGAACCTCCGCGGCTTATTCTGGCAGGACGGAAGCAAGGACAATCTCCTTGGCAACAGAGGCAGATGTAGAGAGCCCGTCTTTTTCTTCATCGAGCATTTTTAGCACATCAGTTGGGTACACGATGTTGATCTCATCCCTCAACTATTGCATATAATGCCTAATAGAATAATGGTCTCTCTCAACGCCCTTCTGCTCATCGAACTCATCTGGCGTTACCACCTCCATATGGCCATCAAATTCCCTGTTCTCCCAGCCAGACCTATAGGTCTCTGTAAAAAGGACATCCACCTGCCTCTGATACCTCGTCTTTAGCTTCTCCGTATCTGCCAGCCTATCTCTCAGTGTCGCCAGCCTCAGCTCCGCTTGTCACTCTGACAAGTCGACCAAAAGAATGTTAATATTGGCGAGGTTTTCGCTGTGCTTGCGAGACAACTCCGTATGAGCTCCCATCAATTTTTCGTGATCTGAGTAAAGATGTCGGTTTACCTCATTGGACTAGTCGAGCTTACGCTACAGGAAATAGGCCTCCAGTTTGGCTTTCGCCTCGGCTTCCCTCGCCTCTTTAGCATTGTCGACCGCTCCATCGCGAGCGATGAAAGCCAGCTCCATCTCCAGCCTTGCACTCTGCAGCTCCTACTCTTTGACCCTGAGCTCGGTTTGGGCCAGCCTGGCAGCCTCGGCATGAGTCAACCTGTCGACCTCTGCCTCGGCCAACTTGGCGACCAACTCCTCGTGCCTGGCCCGCTCGACGCTCAGAGTGTGAGGCACCATACTACTGACCGTAGACTCGTCCAGGCTCCGATATAGGTCGAAGTCCACCTTCAACGTGGCAAGGGCGATCTCGCTCCGCTCAATCGTTGTAAAATGGGTGTTCAACTACCCGGTCAGCTCCCTGACGCGAAAGGAATAGAAGGACTGGATGACGGCTAGCTGCAGGATACAAGAAAGGGGGGTCAATGTTCAGCAAGGATGCCGACAAACATGGAGATGACGGCCAGACAAGCCAAACCTATGTAATGCTGCATCTAGCGACGAGCTCAACATTCTCTAGGGAAAGTGCCTCCAGCTCGGGCTCCGCAGCTGGACCCTCACACTGGGCATCATCCATGTCTGAGAAACGCGACTCATCCCCGCTAACTGTGAGGACATCTTCTCCCTCTTCTGGATGGGCTCCGGTAGCTTCTTTCAATGCTCCTGAAGTGGCAGAAGTGGGGACGGCAGGAAGCATAGCGTCGCCAAGTACGCCTTCGGCGATAGCAGGGGGTGGCGCATCCTCAGCAGAAGAGGCCACAGTGAATGCCGCTACATTGGCGGCTTCGACTGTCACCCCCTTAGGAGACCTGACTGAATGTGATTTTTCGGTCTTGTCTTGACCGACGCCCACCGACGGGCCACCGTGCGCAGACCTTCTCCTCCTTATGAGGGTCAGCGTAGCCCCGTCGTCATCACTGCCGAAAGAGGGGGTGGTTCTGCCCCTCTTCCCCGTCGGGCTCTCCTTCCCCATAGACATGTCGGCTTCATGACCCCACTTCATCGAGACCGGGGGAGGGGAAGACAGTCGAGACTTCAATCTCGGAGCTCCTCTGCTAAGCTCAGCAATCTCCCCACGAGAGCAGGCAGTGCTAGACCTCGTGCCTGCCTTCAAACAGGAGTTAGGGGCAGAAGAAGTCAAAGCAGCGGGCTCTCCAGGCAGGCTCAAATGTGCCTATTTGCAGTATACGACCTTTATGGCCGACATCTCTAGAGTCGGGGGTCCACTTGCCTCGAGAGAGGGGATCACGGGTGTTTCACCCTCGTGCACGAACAGGCTCTCCCGGTAGTCATCCGAGCCTGTTCTTAGAGTGACAACACCCTGCCCCATGGCCTCATCCTCCAAGGACACCACCAAACGCTGACCCACGGGGAACTTGAAGCGAGCCTTGTGCACAACGGCACTCCTCTTAACTAGGGAAGGGTCTGTCGAAGGGCCTACATCCGAACTTGTGAAGAGCAAGCAACGTGGTTAGAACGCAGCCATGACCTGATCAACAGAGCCCTAGGGTGCGAAAATGAACTCACCCTTAACCCTCTTGGGGGCAGCGGCTTTCTCTCTACGAAGCCTGCTCACTCCTCGGCCACGAGCCTCACCGCCTCCTCAAGCTCGTAACTGATCGGCGCTACCAGGTCATTGGGACCCGTAAGCTGGCTCGAGGCCATGATCTGATGACCTACCATGGCGATGCGACTCTGTTCATCCCGGTGGAACTGGTTCAGAGCCGAGGCGTCAAGCTCGCTCTGCAAATGCTTTGTGATGACCCAGGTGTCCAGCAGGAAGAGGAGATATGAGAACATCCTTGGCATCATGTTCATCATCTGGGGATTCAGGATGGCTTGGATGTGTCGACAATCCCTAGAAGACCCAAGGATGATGATCCCTTTCAGCTCCTTGAGCCGCCCCGCCGATAGTTAAGACTCAAACTTACTTTCCTCCACAGAGGCTGCGCAAGGCAAAATATCATAAGTAAAAACATACGAGGTGTACATGGACCGAAAAATCACGACCTAGTACTTACTTTGCAGAAAAAATGAAGGAATTTGGAAACGCTCTCCATTCACCCAAGGAGAGCACCACGCCCCTCCAACGGTATACAGCCTGAAGTGGGAGTCCCATTGCTTGTCCGACCTCGGCAAATCCCAAAAGATATGGCGTCCCGGGAGCGACTGGAAGTAGAAAGTGGGGTAAGAGCTCTTCTTGGGGATAAGGGTAAGCTTGTAGATATAAAAGACCAGATCCAGGTCGATATGCACGTTGAGGATGACTGACAGGGCAGAGAGCCCTATCAAGATCATGATCTCGTTAGTGTTCAGCTGCATCGGGTGAATCCCGGTCAGAGCAAAGAACTGGTGGATCAAGGGAGAAAGGGGAAACTGTAGCCATTCCAGGTGCCTCCTCCCTAAGACGATGGAGCCCTCAGGGGCAGAGGGGCAAAGGTACCAATCCGCTAGGCCCTCAACCCTTTATAATGTAACCCTGCCAGGGAAGCAGAACTGCCTCCTCAACGAGTCCAACTCCAAATTCGCGACGGGACAGAGCCTCTGATTCTGGTTAGGGGCCATCATTCTAAATATAATCAAAGGAGCGAAATGTTCTAGCAAAGGAAAGAGTCGGAAATCCTAAGATTTTAGAAAGTTAGAACACTTGGAGATTTTGGTAAAGTAAGAAATGAGCGTGAATACGGCTTTTATAGAGGGGGAGCCGAAAAGTCTCTCCTAGAGGGGAACGGTGCGAGGAAGACGGAAGCACTGGAATTTCAAAAATCTGAAAAAGTCGTGACACGGGATGGCGTGCACCAGCGTCGGTAACTGGGGAGAAATAATGGTAAGGGGCCATATGTACCCCTCAAATTGGAGGACTGGAGACACGATTTCCCTACTTAATGGATGCGAATCCATCAAATAGAGAAATAGGGGCAGTTGTAGAGCCCGTTCCTAGATCATGTGCCACGTGGACGATTGAGTGGTGGAAAAGGTCACAAAAGGGGCATGCCATCTGACACGTGCCCAGAATAACCGTTTAAAAGCCACACTAGTCGCATGCAGTACCGCATGGGCCCATGGGCCATCCAAGGCCAGGGCTGAATCCATCCCAAATCTTAGACGGTTCAGCCCAATCTAGTCCTTGCCTCGGCAACTGTGGGTCAGAAACTTCGAGGGTCTTCCGCTAGAAGACCATGGGAGGCGACGCACTGCTCCAGACCCAGATAGGCATTTAATGCGATCCTGGATAGGCACACACATTAGGCAAACCGTCTAACAGAATGGCAGTTTGTCAAAGTCTCGCCCCCGACAGGCTCAAGTCGTAGGGGACGGCGGAAAGTAGGTCACGACGATGTAAAGGAAATCACAGTAATCACGACCCGTGATCTCTGGAGTAAGTCATGATGAGAAAAGGTACTCGATCCTGGAATTAAGAGCCAGAAAAACTCTCAGTTCCAGGATTATATATACGAGTCTTGCTTCCCCCTCAAAGGAGGAAAAAAAAAGATAGACATATACAGAGCAAAACTTTATCTTTGCTACTCAGACTCAGGGATAAACAACTGACCTAAGTATCAGAAAGTCTTTGCAGGTGGCCACCCCTGCCTCTCTGACCCGACCTGAAGTCAAAAGTACTCTGGGATAGCAAGGATACGTAGACAGTTGGTAGATACAACATCAGCAGCTCAGAGACACATGGACAGCTGGTAAGAATCGCACCAACAACCATGCTTGTTATTCTACAACTAATTTTGAGTACAAATCAATGCTTCTAACGTAGATAATTTTCTAAAATGTAATATACTATTTGATAACTATGATGTATTCTCTATCTATAATATTAATACAAATCAGTAATTACTAATAAATAAGGAATATATTAAAAAGTTTATGAAAAGGAATATCTTGAAAAGGTAATACAACGTCATTAAAAAAAACATGCTTGTTCTTAAGATGGTATGTATTTTGTTTTTAGAAATCTTTTTTTTTTAAGAAATTATTATTTCTCTTTGAAAAAAAGGGGGCAGCAGGGTGGAGTGGGAAGGGTCGAGGCCCCGTCCTACTCCATACCTATTCGGGGTGGAGTAGTGAGGGGTAAAACTAAAAATGAGACAGGGTGGGGCAAGCCCATACCCACCCTGCCCCACCCCATTTACAATCCTATTATCGTGTCATATTTAGGTTAATATGATTATGACATGATACGATAACACCTCAATCCGAACATAATATGATTAATAAATGTATCAAAAATCTAAACTCAAATATGATAAAATTAATACATATATAATACGATGTTACACATGTAACCTGATTAATAAATGTGTCATGTGTTATATTATGACATATTTAACATGATTACTCAAATTTAACCCAATTATACACTAATCAATTCAACAAAACTCATGTTATTGTGTTTAAAATTAATCAAAATGTATTTAAAATATTAAAATATTAATAAATATGTCATATTTATGTTGTGTTGATACAACACAAAAATGGTCTGTTCAATTAAATGTATTATACGAGTCAAATTGACCCGAAACTCACTCACTTATTATTCGTGTTATACTTATTAACTTGATATTAATATAAAAATTAAATGGGTCATCTAAACTCATTTATTTCGTATAATCTTCGAGTCCTATTACTGTATCGTGTAATCAATAATTAATATCAATCTGAAAACTCTGATCAGTAATAAATTAATAATTAGGCATTCAATGAACATTGATTCTGAATACATGTAAATTTCATTTTTCGTGGTATTTGAATATTGCCCCCCAAAAAAATTATAAAAGGCACATATGGTGCTTATCAATTTTCACCACACAAAGGGGGATGTCACACTTTCAAATTTGTGTATAGCTAGGTCCTATATTTCTATCAGCAGTTGTGGTACTTAGGGGCATTTAGCCTCTTGTCTACCCAAAATCGATCGTTTCAATTAGTAAGTATAGATAACTCGTAGACAATAATATACTTCTATTACCATACACATAGAAATTAGAGAAGTGGTCCAAGTCATTGAGATCCGAAGATTAAAAAACAAGAAATCATGTACATAAGTTACGACATTTATTAAAATTTATCGATTGCGAGCAATTGCCTTAAATTGGGTTAACTTGATATAACCATGGGAAAACAAACGGAAGCTTCAATATTGTACGCAGTTTCTTGAGATGGAGAGTTTGTTAATCAATTAAACTATACATTAGAGAGAGCGAGAACTTGGGGATTCTTACTTCTCGGTGAAGTTAATTCCAATTTAATTAATTAATGTCAACTCCATTATACTTTTATGAATCTATATATGAAATTGGACTATTGGAGAGAGAGAGAAAATCTACTGCTGAAGAAGATAGAATTAAACAAGGCTGTCTGGTGGGGATTAGTCCCAAGTGCAAATTCAGCCCTACGATCTTATTGGGAAATGTCACGTTTACGGATTTATCGCCGCTCTTGAAGATTCAGCCTTCTGGTAATAGGATGTTTGGTTTTAATATTGCAACAATAAGATTTCTAGTATTTCTTTAATGATATGTTTTGCTTTATTGGGATTTTGAAATTTAAGTTGAATATTTATTTACAAGTTTAAATTCTTTTTCTCGGGGACACACCCTCGAAAATGTTGAATCTTTGTCTCAGTTGCCAGGAGTAGCACATTGCACATACGTGGTGCCTAATTTACCACACCATATCAGCGTAGGTTGGTTTAACTACGGAGTGTAATATATATTGTCCTGAATTACTAAATAGAAATTCATGTGCTTTTTGTACGAACTAATAACAAAGAATAAAGGTGAAGCACAAAAGGTACATTGTTTTGACTTAATTAATATTAAAATAAATAACTTTAGATAAAAAGCAATCTTTGAAGTTTATATAAAATTCTATGATGTCAAACGCACGGAGGGAATGATGGATGTATTATATACATGATAGCTATAGCTAAATAAACTTTCTAATCAATATTTTCTCAGCTGATGATTAAGAGGCAGAATTTTGCACTTTCTCATGATATATTATTGAAGTATTAACACGTTAGAATACTCCAAAAAAAAAGTTAGGAAATGGTTTCATTCAAGGGTAAATTAGTTGGTTTTTTATCTCAGTACTACGTCGGAAGAAGGCCCCACCTGGACAGATCATCACAAAATTTCTCACCATTGTGATTTTAAACGGGAATATCTTTGTCGAGTACATCCGGGGTTGCGCCCATAATCCACATGGCAACATTTAAATCCGAATTCAAATAGAGCTTAGAGTCCTCCTAGCTAAGGCTAATCAACTGGATTTCTATCTCAAAAAGATTGATCTATTTTATTGATCTATTTTACTTCCCTGGAATAGCAGTAGCACACATCCCGGGAATATATAAACTCAAATACTTTCAAATAATCCAAACATGCATGCTGTAATGCATATAATAAATATACATGTATATATATAAAGAAATAACTATAGATATAACTAATACACCATATTCATTTATATCATTCAATTCTTTGTCTAATAATTAGTTCACAAAATTATAATTGCTCATATTAAAATGGGGGGAAATTTCACCTTGGCCAAGAGCCAACTGCAGGACTAGCCAATAGGCTTTGAAATTATTCACTTTAATTTTCATACGACTCTCTCTCTCTCTCTCTCTCTCTGCGACGCGATACGTACGTAAGTATAGTATAACTGGTGACGACAATGGCCAAAAAACATATTAAACAACTAACTAACTCCAACCGCCTATTCTGTCTCTTCCGGTCTCAGAAAATTAATTGCTTTGCAACCAAAATATCGAAATCATGTTGAATATTTCAAAGATATGCAACATCGAGAGGGTCCGGTGGGGACTGTGACATAATGGTATAAGGTCCCCAGCCTTATTAATTTCAAGCAAGTGAAGAAACCAACCACCCCACATCCCAGGCCACACAAATTAATACAAATATCACGATATATTATATGCTCACCCGTTAATGTTGTCTAAGGCATCTTCTTATTCATATTGCATTAAATTCATTATCAGAGAGCACCTTGACTAAATTTGAGGTAGGAACAATTATATTAATCACATATATTTATTTGGTGGAAAGATCACGATATGTACCTCATGAGTTCACTCATCTAATGATTTTCTGTTATATGATAGCGTAGTCCAAAATGACTGATTACAAACAGTACCTCTTAAAGCAAGCAGTAAAAATTTCTTTCTGTGGCTAGGTCAACTATATATAATTGAGACCAAAAGCTAATTTTCTTTTATACGTCAAAAGTTTGTTTCATGCAGTACTCTAATATTGCACCAGACACTATTAACATACATGAATGCTCCTATCATGCACAGATGAAACCTGTACTATATACTGTTATTAATCTCTGTCTGCATGCGAAGGCATGTGTTGACCAGGAAGAGTAGTATTGGTAAGAACTTTGACTGAATTTCACTTGCATGACCTCTTCGACCGGAAGAGGAAGAAGAACATATATATTTCCAAGCCATAAATATTTCCGAGCCACATATACAGAAATATATATATATATATATAAATTTTTATTAATGTATATATGTATACACTTCTCGGATGAAGAAGAACAGGCGTACAATCTTTTCCGAGAAACATTCTCTAATAAGCATTGATAAGCAGAAGAATATATAAGGTCATATATATATATATATAAAGGTACTATTATATAGTTGTGCTAAACTAGAAGAGTACTAGAACATTTGAGCCCTATCATATATGCAGGTGAGGCCCCAACTACAACTGCAAGATCAGTAGTACATTCTTTGTCTTTCGGAATAAATATATATTTTTAACTTGATGGATATGATAGAGGGGAATGAAGATCATCATAACGCCCCCATATAGTTTATGGGTCAGAGTGCTAGAAGAAGAGAAAACCTAGAGAGATCTGAAAGTAGACTTAATCAACTAAAAAGTCAAAAAGATAAAAATAAAAAATAAAAAAGACAAGACAAAATTAAGGTACTTTCAGTTGTGAGAGGGAGGGTGGGTCTTTGGAGGTGAGTAGTCCAAGTTGAAGCCGGGTTGTTTCTCACCACATTTCTTGTGAGGCACCCGCCATGAAACCGAAACAACCGATGACTTGGTCGAGGTTCGAACAGCATCCCAACCTTTTCCTTTTTCCTCATCCTTGGATCTTCCCTTCAAGGTCTTCCTCGTCATGTCTTTAAGATCGTATGGGGTTTTATCGTGACTAGTTTGAGCTTCCATTGATGAGGATGACTTCACGACATTCGGCTGAACCCTAATATCATCAACACCGCTTTTATAATATTCTTCACGATTCTGCATATAACAAAGCAACAAATATATGATATGTCATGACCATGAAGATGAATCTTATATAGTAGTTAATAATGACAAGTTTTAATGCACCAACCTCACTGGAAAATTGATGATTTTTCCCCTCCGGTTCCTTATCAAGTACCCTACCAAGACGCCGAGCGTTACATGCATCCAAAGAAAGGCATAGAAGGAAGAAAAGAAGAAGACAAGAACAAGTGATAGACATATTAAGATATAGAGAGATAGACGGATTCGGAAAAAGTGCAGCTTCAAGGTAAGTCGATCGATCGATGAGTGCAAGCAAAACTATATATCTTGTTTTTGTTGGACTCGCTACGTATTCTTAGAAATGCTATATGTATTAATGGGAGAGAAAATGAGCATTAAATGAAGGGATCACAGTAGATTTGAGAGGTTTCTTTTGTAGAACATGGAGATGTATGTGTAATGAGAAGTAGGATCAGCAAAATGAAAATATGGGGTGGGCTCACTTTTGTTCCCTCACCTCGATATCTATCACATTTCCCTCTGTTGGGTCCCGATACATAGACCCGAACTAAACAGGGAAAAAAGAGAGAAATCAACTTGGAGACTTGTTGGCAAATATATATGGAGAAAAAGAGATTTGAGTACTAGCTAGTCCAACAAAGAGATTTTTTGTTTCAATATTTGGAATAAGAAAAGGGAAAAGATATTAATAAGTGGGATTATTATATTATATATACGAGTGAAAAGTAAATTAAAATTATAAGATCAAGGAAGGGCTAAGCTATAGTGGCTGACAAATCGTTTGTACCGAGGAAACTCCATTCCTTGTCCTTCATGCACTTGTGCCTCCTTGTTCCTTGCCCTTGCCTCTAACTTTTCTAACCTTGGAAGTCCTACCCTTTTGACTATTATAAAAAGGTTTTAAATTTTGGATCTCATTCAAAAAGTAGGAACACTTTTTTGATTCGGTGGAGGCAGCTAGATAATAAGTATAAACATGCAACCTCGATATTAATGTTGTAATGACAAGTCATGTCCTCAATTTGCTTTACAAATTAGAAGAAAGAATGAACAACTATGCACATGGTTTAAATGAGTTACCATAGAAAATTGAAAGACCAAAATAGTACTGAAATTCATCAGTTAATTAAGTTGAAAAAATTAAACTTAGGATCACTGATCAATAGGGCTAGCCATGCAGCTACATGTATAGCTAAATATATAATATTGCGCAATTGATCCATGCTTTTCAGGAAAAATGTTTCATTCGCATGCACATCATGTATGGAGAACAGTTGGCCAGCATTAATTACCTCTATAAGCCTCTTTCAACTATATTTATATATGATATTCTTTTGCACAAAAATGAAAAACAAAAAAAAAATACTTCCATAATTTTGTTTGCCTTTGTGATAGGAATATATTGAGCTAGTAATTTTAGGTTTTGGCGCGCTTGAGCATTTTGGTAAGCATCCACATCTTTGATATATATCAATTCATCCTCATGATCATACTAGAAGTACATAAACAAATTTTTGGTTAGGTACATAGAAAAAGCAAGCTCCAACTAACGCTAGCTATAATTCATCTCATAGCATATAGTACCTTACTATACTAAAAATTACCGTGTGGGAATTTCTGTGAGTGAAGAAACTGAATGTGTATTCGGACATGTTCGATGTTTTTTTTTTTTTTTCAGTTTTCTCAAATCTATAGTGCCTGGCTAACCAGGTTAATTGATTATATACATATATATATATATATATATATATACACACATTTATATCCAACACAGAATTAAACTTGCTAATTCTGTCTTGTGTGAACAAACGTAGGCCCATTCCATGTCGCATGACTAAGACACCGGCATAAAATATTATTCCATATAAGAAATCAAAAAGTTCTTTTTCTGATATGTTTTACTTAGCTCCATGCCTAATTGAGATATGACTCGAAAATTTTATTACAATTGAGATGGATATAATCTAGATTGATATGTTTTTTCTCTTGCAAATTTTAAGAAAGTTTTGCATTATAATTTTTTTTTCTTATGAAAAATCCAAGAAAATTACAAATTAAAAAGAGGAACTCGGCTAAGGGGGCTATGGTAGAACAATAATTAGGAAGTGGGGATATATAGGTAAGGATAACACGTTGAAACAGAGTAGAAAAGGAGGGTGGGACCCACGTGACCCAGATGATCGGTGAAACACACACGTGGAGTCTACACTAAAAAAATGTGTGGGAGGTCGGGGCTAGCCGACAAGAGCTGCGTGGACAGTCTCTTGTGTGTTCCTCAGCCGAGGGACACAACGGTGCGCCCCAACCGTCAATACCGGCCACGCACGACACGTGGCACTCATCCATGTGGCGTAATCCCAGGTACCGAGTTTTATGTTGGGGTCCACTTGCAGCCGCCAAAGCCAAATCCCATACATGTGTACTCGTCTCTTACTAATGCTGTTGTCCCCACTCACGCATTACAAAAAGTTTCGAGTCTTCTCCGCTTCATCCATTCCTGTCGATCGACCAATGCAGCTTATCGAAACCTCCCTTGTAATGTGTTTATTGTTTATGTTTATCTACATTTCCAAGGATTAAATTTTATTCTGTCCTTTAGAATTGTTATATAAGTGAGTTTTTCCTCCATATATATATATATATGGTTGCCAATCTCATAGGTATTTTTTTTCTTTATCTATGGATATGTATTTTTTTTTAACCGTTGGATCACCATTTAATAATGATCTAATGGCTATAATGAAGTGCATAAAAAGACGTGCATCATTAATACTTTTTCTCTCTCGTACTTTTTACAATAAAAAAATGTGCATGCTAAATTTTTATTGATCAAATTGATACTTATGCATAAGTAAAAAAAAAATACCTACTGAATTGGTGTATATATATATATATATATATATATATATATATATTATAGATGTTAATAAACTTTAAAATGCGAATTAAAACAAATGAAAAAAATTAAAATAAAAAAAGAACAAAGAAAGAAAAAAGAAAATGACTTTTTGTTTCCAATTCTTAAAAGAATGATATTCTGCTAACTAGGACCGATAATTTATGACACAATATCATAACACGACTTAAAATTCGTACAAAATAAGTAAGTTTGGATTTGCATTAAACGAATTTATATCAAAATCGAATTAAACATGCGATCTTATTTATTATAAAGGTTGATTTTAGATTGACCCACCCATCCTAAATTGACCCTCATAAACCCGTTTATGAAATGGGCCAACTCGTTTACGACCAATATAATACTTATTTAAAAATTATAATATTTTTATTATATATATTTAGATTTATTTTTATATTTTTAAGACTTTATTATACATATATATTGAAATTTATATGGTTTTGATTTTCTTTTTTTATAAATATTTGTGTCTTTAAGGTCAAAAAACATATATAAATTTATGTTAAATGTATTAAAAAATATATTTTAGCTAATTTAAATTAAACGGGTTAATGAGTCGTGTCGAATTAACTTGATCCGAATATGATCTATTTGAATAAACATGTTACATCGGCCATGTCGGATTAACCTATTTATAAACATATTAGATTCAAGTTAAAATTTCGGACATGATTATTAAACAATCTAAACTCGGATTCGGGTCATATCGGATTAACTTGATCCGAATATGATCTATTTGAATAAACATATTAAATTAGTCGTATTGGGTTAGCCCATTTATAAATGAATTAAAATTTTTGACACGATTATTAAACGAACTAAATTCGTGTTGAAGTATATGCTCTTATACATGAACATTGACATGAATATTATCCGCTAACATGAATTGCTTTTCCCGCTGCTAATGTACTTCGATTGAAACATGAATATAGATAGTTTTCACTTATTTTTCTGATAGTGATCAAGATGCCTTGCTTGTTTTTCTAAAATTAACTATTATTGATACGATTTTTCATCCAGTCACCAACATCAACCGCATAAGATGCTTGAATGGGATTTACACTGGTTTGATGTGTATGGTCACTAAGTAATGTGACCAGAGATGGCGATCATTGTTCAATGACACTTTTTGTAGAGAGTGGTGCTAATATGATGTCTGCCAAACAATCTACAACGATCAAGTTAGTGGTAGCTATGCAGGCAAATCCATAAAAATCGAAGTAAAAGTGAAAGTTTGGCAATCATACGGAATCTTTGGAAAGTATATGGCAACTTACCCCACCTCTTGGAAAGCAAGATATTTTTGATAGAGTTTGGTGGTCAATTTGGACGTTTAACAGCATACCATATGTTTGCATATATCTTGAAATATCTGTCCATATATTACATCTTGTAGTATTTGTATTCCACTTTATGACACATGTCCTTGCACTGTTAGGTTACTTTTCATCCATTTATATATCGATATATGAATGATCATTTGTGCGTTGATGGTTGTCGATATCTAAATGACTACTTATTACATAGGCAACTGTCAATGTCTGAATGATTGTTGAGAACATTGATGAGACTCGCCATTGAAAGACATATGTCCAAGAGTATCACCTGGGTTAAGTAATGATTTGTAAGGACCTTCTCCATATGTCTGTGAGGTTTCACTAGAGTGAGTATATTTTAACAATGGATAGTTAGTCACCCTATTTTGATATGGGTGGATGACCACCTTACTTTGACATAGGTGGATAGTCACCTTATTTTGATATAGGTGGAATGCTCACACCGTTTTGATATAGATGGACAACTATCTTATTTTGATATATGTGGACGGTTATCTTCTAAGTTCGGCTTCATTTATTAATGATGGCTACTTTTAAATGTGGTTGACATCTATTAAGTGTATAGACCTTGTAATCACTACATTGATCAAGTAGATGACGAATAACTTTTGATGAAGATTGTCCAGCACTTGGGGTGTGTCCGACTACTCTATGACTTATATTATATCGTAGTATATTTTTATTAGTGGTTGGAAAATATATCCAACAATTACATTCAAATATTATGATTTTATTGAATAGAGAAATATATATCTGTGAAAAACATGTCTCTGAAGAAATCCGTATATGTCTTGCAGTCCTATGCATTAATGTGTTTTCATGAATACGAATTGTATTGTATATGATTTCTATATGGCATCTCTATGGCAGTATAAATATCCAACTGATTAACCCGCTCAATCTAACCTAATCCAAACCAAAATTTACGTTTTTATGAACCTATAGGAACAAGGTTGGAAAATCATAGCCTCGACATCTATTAAGGATATAGGTCGCGAGTTCAGTAAATGATAAGTCGATAATTACCAACTCAGCCGAATAACTGTGAAAATGTGTCTCCTATTCCTTTTATCCCAGAAAAGGCTAGATTCTAATATATTGTTTTTTTCTTTTTCTTTGCTTCCATTTCCCGTAACTGTGAAACACCATAATCTTCATCTATTTGCATTTTATAATTAGCCCACGAACTTTGTAAAAATTTTCATACAGAAAAGTCCTTTTGTTTTTTGTTTTAATAAATATAGTCACCATGAAATTTCTTCAAAAATAATAAAATCCTCTATGATTCCCTCCATATACCCATTTCATGCATAGAGCTTTAAGCTAGGCCTACATTGACTGAGATAGTCTTATGATTTTTTAATCTTGTGATTTTTTTGTGGTAATTTGAGAAATTTAGGTGGATGACTAATATTTTAAATTTGATTAAATATATATCTATTTTTAAAATTTTATAGTTAAATATCTAAGTATATATTTTTACACTTGGTAGATATATTTATCTATCAATTTTAATTAATATATTGAAATGTACTGAGTATATAAATTTTTATATTTGGTATATAATATTTTACACTTAATATATATATATACACTATATATTTTATTATAAAATTTGAAAAATGGACATTTACTTAAATTAGATCCAAAATTTGGTCATTTTGCGACAATACCTTTGTAATTTTCAAAGGCTAAACATTTTGGGTTGGCTTAAGAAAATTGTAGAAACCAACCCAACTGACTGGTGTACAGCCCACTTATTTTTTTTATTGGGGAAATTAGACAATATATGGCATTTCAAAAAAAATTGAAAAATATGGTGGTTTTGTTTTTTTTTTTTTTAAGGTGTGGTACAGGTTTTATTAGAAAAATACCATTTTCTAAAAAATATTTAGAAAATACCATTTTTTTGGAATAGTAACTAATTTCTAGTAATTAGTTTCCAGAAACTAGTGGTAAATAAAGATATTTATAACTGATATATAATTAGTAACCAGTAACCAGTTTCTAGAAACTAGTAACTAGTAACTATTTTAAAAATGATACTTTTCTAAATATTTTTTAAAAGTGATATTTTCCTAATAAAAACTGTATGAAAGTTGAAAAAAAGCCTGACTTTCGTATTTCTGTAATTTTTTCCCGCTTTTGTAGGTATAACTGTTAGAAACCTTTTTTATTTGTCTACTAAGGGGAAGTTTGTTTGTGAAGGCATGGCTTAATTAAGACATAAATATTTTGCAAAGATAATAACACAAAATGATATTTAAAAATGTAAAGTATCAATCTTGAATATTAGTACAATAGAGTATTCCATAATTAGACTTTTTGTCATCAAATTTTCAACGGGAAAGAGACTCTATTTTTTAAAAAATTAGACTTAACTAATGACTCTACTTATTACAAATTAAAAGAAAATATAATTCATACTCTCTAAGAATTGAACTCTCAACCTATTACCTAATCCTCATCTCACCCCACTCACGGAGCTAGTCCTAGCGGGCAAGAGAGACTAGTTTTCTTTTGAACTTTCTCACATATAATTTTTTTCCAAAAATTTAACAAGGAAAAAAATAGAGAACTAATCAAATAATATAAAAGCAAATGTATAGAATAAATACATAAAAGTAAATGCATAGCTCACAAAAGTTTGATTTGCAATTAGTTTATTTTGTTTTATAGAAACTCTTGAAAAGTTTATGAGAAGAACTAATTGCTTGCTTATAGAAATAATTTCAGATAAAATTTCTCAAATAATCTCATCTTGGCTAATTCATCAAGATTAATTTGTGAAAGAAAATTCTTATTCATAATTAACTTACACAAATGAAAGTTATCTTGAAGTTCATTTTAGAGTTGCTACACAGGCAATGATTTAATTGTTGGTTGTTTGATCACTTAATGTGAAAAAGAACGTGTTCCATAAGAAGAAGATGATGAAATGATGTATGGTCTTAAAGTATATCGTATGATGCCTTTAGATGTATCTGATAAAGGAAATACTTTGTTTCTCAGATATATCGTATATATATCTGACTTATTTTATATTTTGCTTTAGTATATAAAATATTATATATGTGTTATTTTTATTATATGTTGTTTCCTTAGTATCTCCTATATATAAAATATCAAGACAAAATTTGAAATGTTTGTAATAAAGTAATTGAAATATTGTATTTTTTTCTAGAATAATAGATATAAAATTAGTTGGCTACTTACTGAATGTCAAAGTGAACCACTTGAAGTTGGATCACAAATTTTAATGAAAGACATTGCTATGACATGTTGAGCTATGTAACTTTTGTAGATACTATTCATTATGAAAACTTAAAACCAGATATAAAATTAAGTTCTAAGTGTGTACATTGATTGTTATTCACAGCCAACAATACGTTAAATTCAAATTATATTTTACATATTGACTCCAGAGGAGCAATATTATATATATTTATGTAGTGACAATATCTAGAAGATTTATGACAATCCACTGCAAATTGTATATGAATTGTATTATTGGGATGTGTCGATTTAAAGATATTTTTATGATAACCTATTTATTATTCAAACAATCCTAGATATGGACATGAAGGGGATGAATACCCACTACACTCTTTTTTCCATTCGTTGAGGTTTGTTCCTTTGGGTTTTCCTAGCATTGTGTTTAACAAGACAGTTTTAGCAGCATATTAAAAAAATATATTGTACTTTTTTTTTCTTCATTAGGATCCTTTTTTCCACAGGATTTTACGTAGTAAGATTTCGTGAGACATGTTTTTAAATAAAGAACATTCAAAGGGTGAGTATTATAAATATTATAATATATTTATGAATGTTCATATTCCAAAATCCTTATAGTAAACCCCACCTTAATACTATTGTTATTATATAACCTACAAATTAATAGAATATTCTATTTAGTGGTATATCATTACTGTTGTAATCTATAACTTTTTTTTGTCTATCCTGTTTCTTTTACTTTTGTGCAACTTAGATCTCACTCTATTCTTATTTAGTCTCACAACAAAAATAAACTTATAGTATATCAGAAATGTAAGCCCATAGTTCATGTAGCTTAATTAAGCAACCACAGTAATCCAAACATTTGATCCTTTCGGACCCACATTAGATAATTCATCTTTTTGTCTCGTTTTGAGGGCTTGGAGCATAGGAGAAGTGGCACTTGGATTTCAACCATTCTCTCGTCATTATCTTCTCCACTCAACAAACAATGGAGGAACTGGAGTCCACTCGGATTTAAATTTTTAGACACGACTCGTAATGCTAAAATCATAATCGTGGTGCTTGAAAAACTCAAGGCTATGTTATATATGAAGTGTTAAATGTTGGTTCGGCAGTTAAGTTGATTATTTCGGTTTTAAGACCGTTACTTCAGCTACAAGAGATCAAAGGAGCTATTTCGTTCTATTTTGTTAAGGAGTATCTGAAAGTTTGAGAGAGAGAAACACCGTTTTGAAAGCTTTGTAATTCTCTGTTTCCAGTGAGAAGTCCTTGAGATAGAGAAAGGGTTTGTACTGGGGTTTGGGAAGAGAGCTGAGAAAAAGCTTTGTTGTGATGTAGGTTTCTAAATTGGAAACTAAACCAAGATAAATCTATGTCTACTTCATTGCGTTTGTTTTCGTTATCCCTGATTAGATTTTCCCAGCTGTAAAGGTACAATTGCCCCATTAGTTCAAGAAACTAGAAATTGAGTCCATTGCATAACACGTAGGAAGGAGAGGAGAGACTAGATTCTGAAAGAATGAGCGACATGTAATCTAGGGAGAAAAAAAAAAAAAAGAAAAAGAAAAAGAGAGAAGACTCACTTTATGTTTGGTACAAGAAGAAATCCGTCTAATTATAGATAAATTAAAAATAATACCCAACTAATGATTTTCAATCGATAATCCACTAGATTCCCTCCTAAACCCTTCGAGGCAAACAATCACACTACTAAAATTCATCACTTATCCGACCAACCTCCTTCCTAAAACTCATCCCTCTTACCAAACGTACCCTTAAGAGAGAGTTCACAATCAACTAATAAACTGACAAATAGAGTTGTAAGATCACAATTTCTTTAGCACCGAGTGTTATTACTTTCCAACAAAAAAAGTTGGGACATATGGGTGGAAATTCGCCAAAATTGTCGCTTATTAAAGAATCTCCACCAACCTTTTCTGTCAAAATAACGAAAAACAATTCCAATCTTTGCAACTGAAAAGCCCCTTTAAGCTTAAGACGAACCGGATCATAAGACAAGTACTAGAACCATGGACACATGGGTGCACTTAGTTCACCTAATATGTAATCTGCATTCAAATGTTCTAAAAATGCGGACCAGGAAAGGAGGTCCATATATTACTTTTCTTCCACGCAACATAAAAAACGGATAAAACCACACAATCAAAAAGGAAAAGAAAATTTCACAAAGCAATAGGATATGAAATTATTCATGAAACTGGTATCTTAAGGTTGTTCAAATGCTATACATAGTTATAACTGTACATTTTTAAACACTTGAAAAGGACGAGGAATTTACGCGACCCAGATTGCTGGTAAGGTTCAATAGATAAATGGGAAATGACATACGATATTGAGAAACATATTAACCAAATGTGTTTTCTCCACTGTATGTAACATAGAGAAACCCATCTTCATCCTTCTTTTCATCATAGATGGTAGACATTAATCCTCCTGTGCAATATTTAAGCGTGATTTTCAGTACTCAATCTTGAAAAGTGACACAATGACATCGTCTGAAATTATAATTTACTGAAACAAACTTGAACTTGTACTATCTATAGTTAATAGAATGAAATTATTTATCATGATTGAATTCTGCAATGAAATGGCGAAAGTAAAATCCAAACCGTTGAGAGAAATGAAAAATGGATCAAAACCCTGAATTCCTAACATTCAGAAAGAAACATGAAACAAATCAGTCAAAACTGGAAACTGCAGTGTAATTACCTGTAGGTGGGAGGACGCTGTCCACGAATATGAAGATAGCCTTCTCTGCACTCAGTTTAATTCTCTTCCGAATTACATAGACAAATTGGCCCACAGTCAAGTCAGCGGGGACCAAGTACCTGTTAACCGGTTCATTTTTTGTCAATACTTTGGAGTATGACTATCTAAAGCATAAGTGCATAAAAGTAAAATTCTGACTTTTATAGAGAAAATAGTAGTACCAAAAAATGTGATCCCTCATTAGAAAGTTTGCAAATAGAATCAGAACTACAGATGCTCACAAACATAACATAAAAGGAGGAATACTTTGACAACCCCACATTTTTCCAAGAGAGAATAATAATAATCAAAATTTTCCTAAACCAAAGTCAACAGTGCAAAAGAGCAAGAATCGGAGCAAATCAAATTACTTGTACGGTTGTACCAAATATACGAAGCAGAGTATTAACGGAATAGAAGTGGTATGTACTTTTTCTTATCTATGTTAGGAATATCACTTCTCTCGGCTTTCTCCACGATCACCTTAAAACAAAAGAAGAAAAATATCACTAGAAGCACAATTGGATGCAATCAAGGTACAAAATAATACGAAGATGAAAATTGGATTAATGTTATTATTATATACTGTTCCTTTACTCCACGCCAACCCTGCAGTAGACTGGTGACTAATCAATGTAATTGCAACACCAAATTTAAAAATATTCCACGATAACTAGCACTTTTTCATTTGTACAAAGTAAATACAGATGGAAGTACCAAAAAAAAGTATAAAGGCGAATGTCACACGCTACACATTTAAGAACTTTTTCTTTCCCATCTTCAATGACGAGGAAGTGCAATACAGGCCATAGAATCTACCTAAACTTGGATGGATAAAGGGCTTTGCTAAATGTTTTATACAACTCATTACTATCCACATGCTAAGCTAAACCAATTACTATGATAATCATTATAGTATCTGTACAATAAAGATGCAGTAATTATTTTCCGGAAACATGATTTGGGCGATACGAGGACATTCATTAAAAAAAAAAAAAATACCCCTTAGCCCTATAAAAAGGACAGCAATAGAACATCAAAACATATCAAGAGAAAGCATGAAATTGAAAATTAGAGATAAGTTCTCACAGGAATTCTATCTGGGTATTTCTCCCTAATTCTTGCAGCCTCAGCACGCCTCTTCTCTGTATACAAAAACAGAGAACAAAAATTTATACAGAAGAACCTACTACCAATAATGGATCTAAATTTGATTATATAATATCATAATACTCACCAAAGTTATGCTCTTGCTTGAAGATGCTATTCGTCATTTTTTTTTTTAACCTACTGCATAACCAGAATCAACCTTTAATCGGGCAATCGACCAAAGAAGAAATTTTTCATTGAAAAAAAAAGGGACTGATCATCACCAAAAAAATAAAGTGTCATCGCAGCAGGAAATTCAAGCAAAAAACCAAAAAAGAGGGTTCAAACGATTATATGAACAAAGACCCAGAAGAACAAAACCCAAAATTCAAGGGGAAAAAAATTTGAAGTAATTACCAGAAAAGAGTAGAAAAACTTGTGTTGAACAAGATTATAAAGAACTTTATACTCAATAGAAGCTAATTCTACGACTGGGTTAAGCCGAAAAAAATTAATCAATTTCTTCTTGAGAATAATAAAAATCACATAATAAAGATCACAATTTTCCTGTATTTTCTTGTCTTTCCCGGAAAGCAATTGAAGCAAAATCAACTAACCAAATATGAAAAAGTCAATAAAACAAAATCAAAAGAAATTATTTGAAAAAAACAAGTAGACGAAAACTTACGCACAAGATTTGAGAGACACAAAATATTGAAGACTGAGAAACAATCGACAGAGTTCTTGGGTTCTGAGATGAGAGAGAGAGACGATTAAAGATAGTAGCTTCTCATTATTTGTTCGTGCTATGCCAGCCCTATTTAGTAGTGCCTTGTAGCTTTTTCTCTCCGGCTAAATTGGGTCAAGTACACTCGGTTCACCAATCACGTTCTGCCATGTAATTATTAAGAATTAATTTTTGTTTTTTATTTACTAATTTCCAATTTACAACCCAATTTATCTTTTTTTTTCATCTTTTTTTTTNGTTTAAACTTGAATAATCAAATCAATATTTGCTCTGCTAAAATTTCAAATATATGATTATTGGTAAGTTAAATTTATAAAAACAATAATAATAATTAATTTCTTGATAATATGTCGTTGAAAAATTAATCACAAGTAGATAATTACCCTGTTTAAAGGAAAAGATGAATATTATCTATGACTACTCTATTACTTAATTTTTTTTTTTTTTGAAATATCCATTATTTAAATTTTAAATACCCAATTAGTATTATTATTTTTTCGAACATTTGGAGAAAAATAATTGATAACAATTTGAGCTTGTACTCAACTTAACAAGAAACACAGTAACCGTAGAGGAGTTTTTTTTTTTTTTCCCGAAAAAGCAAACCGCAGGGGAGTTTTAATAATTAATGAATGAGGCCAGCTGCTTTTCTTTCTTTCTTTTGCGGTGACCGTCTTCGTCGACGGCTTACGTGTCTATCAATCCAATCCATTTTTTCTTTGTCGTTTGACGATTTTATCCTCCACCTCCTTGCTATTTCAGGGTTAACACAGGAGGGTGATTCTGTAAAAACAAAATTGGACAAGTGAGCCCATCTGACCCACTACTATTTTTATTTTGCATAGAAGCATTGTTCCATGATGTACCGTGTATGTGTGAAGTTCGACGCCTAATTTAATAATTGAGAGTTTTTTTCTATTGGAATTTACGTCCAGGGGTTTAGGAAGCCTCTCACACATTCTGTATTCGAATAATCTCGATCTTGACAGCGGTCGAAGATAGTCGGACATCTTTCTTGAACCATTTTTTTTTTATTTTTGACTTTAACTTTGTCAAAAATTTCCAATTAAAATTAATTTACAGATAAATTTGGATTTCAGAAATGTTCATTTAAAAAAAGAAAAAATTTATAAATGGTTTATAAATTATCTATTTTTTTATTACATGGTTTAAACGAGGTTCAATAATCCTATTATTTGAAATTAAAAATTATGGGTGCTTCTAGTATACGGTATATGAAATGGGTGTACCAAAACGCCCCGGTCTATGTGCATTGATTGGCAGAGAATGACGGGGATCCCACAACTTTGAATGGCTAAATTTTGCTATTTGATGCATTAGAGTATAATGTTTTCCTCTTCTATTCTGGATTGGTGGGCTTTTGTTTTGTTTTTTTAAAACAAAAAGAAAGAATTTCACTAACGGGCAATGGCAATAAAGAACGATTGTCCATAGTCACTGAAAAAAAAAAACAGGGAACTCACTCTCAAAACAAATATTCCGAACAAATAGAAGCTACATTTACAATCCTAAAATAATCCAAAATAGAAAGAGAACATTACCGACTCTACAATCATAGAAAACACATGAATCTCCGATACAATCGAACTAATTTTCCGAGTTGGTGGCTTCATTTTTTTGATAAAGTACAGTTTCAATATTTCAGATTTTCATGAAAAACTTGATATTAATCATTACAACCTTCCTCTTTGTCCTTGTCAAAGCTTTTATTTTAACTCCAATTAATTTTTTAAAATCATAGTTATTTTTTGAAAAAATCATCTTTCTCTGTCACTAAAAGGCTTGCAGCTTGCAGGTCCCAATGGAGTATAACTCCTAAATCTGAAGCATAATATACCCAAAATTAACAAAAAATAAAAGCTATTATTCCATGGTAGAAACCTTTCAAGTTCCAAATTAAAATTGCCAAATCTGGTAAAAATCTATCAAAACTTAATTAAAATTCATCCAAAGAAAAAAAAAAATACTCCATTGCCCAAAATTCAAGCTTTGGCAATTAAAAAAATGTACCGTGTGATTTTCTATCGCCTGTGAAGCATCGGTCTCGACACCATTAACTGATGTCATGGTGTAAGAGGCAATGACGAGTGTCGAAAAACAAATGGGGATAAGGTCGAAAGGATAAGAAGATAGGCAAAATAAAATATTTATTTCTATTAATTTAGGTGGGATTAGATGTGAAAAGGTACTTGACAGACTTTATGAGTCTTTTTTTTCTAGTCCACGAGATTCGAATCAGATAGCCAAAAAAACAAGGGCGTATTGATACGCTTTTTTACCATGCTGTATCCTAGAAGTCCCCAAAAATTATACATTTAAATTTAAAAAACAAAATTAGTGTAGGTGGGCGGTAACTTTTTTCCTAGTCTTTAAAAGAAATAAGATTGACGGCACAAATGGTCCTGAAATATCCAATTTTTAGCAATTTAGTTCTTAAAATTCTATTAGTAATTAAGAATTTTCTGATTTGAAATAACGTGGTCGTGAATTATCTTAATTGCATATTCTTATTAAATTTATTACTTAAAATATACATGAGAAGCACGTAGTAGTATTTAAAAATATATTTAAAAATTTTAAGCACAAAAATAAACAATCGCATAATTTTTTTTTCTAAATTTGCAACTCCAACAACTCTAAAATTCTTCTCAACAATTCTTTTTATTCAATTTATTTTTCTTTAAATTTACTTTTTGATTCTATAACGTGCTCCTCATGTGTCATTTGTGCTATAAACCAAAAAATGAAAAAAGAAAAATGTAAGTTTTTTGATTCTATAACGTGATCCTCATGTGTCATTTGTGCTATAAACCAAAAAATGAAAAAAGAAAAATGTAAGTATGAACTTGACAATGAAATTTTGGGATGAAATCGCCTAAAAGATATTAGCATGAGAATAAATATGGGTAATACGGGGAAAATTATCCAATATGTGAACCGCAAATTTTTTTATAAAAATAAATAAATAACTAAAAGTTAAATTACCTCAAAATAGGTGTGTGATTAGGCTGTTGCTTCTATCTATATGTGGATGAGGATTTTATCTTAACAAATCTATATATTACGTTCATATTCTTGAAGGTTTATGGGGTAATCCGGAAATGGGTTGGAGGTAAATTTGCCAACTTAATAAGGCCTTCTTTTTGGGGGGATTGATTGATCCCAAAAATGAATATCACAATTATAAGTGGCAACAATCTTGGTTCATATAACAAATCCAAGCCAAATTAGGTTTTTGTTTCGATATATATATATATATATATATATATATCACCATAGCCCTCCAATTATGATTACATTCTCATACAATTGACAGTATAAAACAACTTGAAGTCGTTGTGGAAGGGCGTTTTGAAATTTAGATAGCTTTATTAAAATTGTGAAGAGGATTACAAGGTCAAACAAACGAAAATTTCAATTGCTTTAGCTGATTACATTAAATTAGAATACATTAAAAAAAAAAAAAAGATAGGAACATAATATGGGCCCATAATTAAAATTTGTCAATTTTTTAATAAAGATTGCAAAAGGAAATAGTAAAGTTAGCCACCTACATCTCAGGACTTCCTTCAAAAAGATGGCTTTATATCATCGAGTTAAAAATTGAGCTATTTTGGATAGAAAAAATTATACCCTATGTATTTTTTTTGGGTCAAATTTTAATTAATTTATTTTATAAATGAAAATAGTATCCTTGTGATATTAAAATCCAAAGTAACTCTTAAATAAAAAGAAAAAAAAATCTCAAAAGATATTGCTAAACAAGAACATCATCAAAACATTTTTTTTTCACAATTTTTATTTAAATTTTTTTAATTTGAAAAAAAATTAATTTTTTAAAAATAAAAAGTAAGTTAGATAACATGGGAGTGTTTATGAATAAGTTTTTCAAACAATTTAAGGGCATTTATATATTTCACATTAGAATTTTGTCCCAAAAGGTATATAGGATATACTTTTTTTCCTGTTTTAAGAAATATAAGGAATACTTTTGGTTTTTATGAGAACAAAGTGACATTTACCTATATTTGAGAAGATAATTTTAGTATTATCCCAAATTCTAATTGTGTTTACTTTTTGGCCTATGTTATAATACAAGTATTTCCTGAAATTTGATTTTTTTATGGTAATTTTTAAAAAATAATTGAAAAAATTTCGAATTTTAATTAGAAAATAACACTTTTAAAAGTATTTAGAAAAATTTTGTTTTTATTAATTGATAGGGTACTTGAAGTAACTAACCAAATCAAGTTACTTTAGGTAACTTGACTAGTTACTTCAAGTAGCTAGATTAGTTACTCCACGCAATTCAGCTAGTTACCTCGAGTATTATTGAAAAATACTAATTTTGAAGAAGAAATAGTATTTTATATATACTTATTAAAATATTATTTTTCTTAAAAAAATTTTAAACAATAATTTTTCTAAACCAATCCGAATTTTTTTTAAAAAAATAATTTTTCAATTTTTGTTATTTTGGGCCTAACATTTTATGAGAAACCCCATAATTAGTAGTCTAAAGGGCTTCTAACAAAAAATAAAGCCCAAAGCTTGAAAAATTTAAAAATTCCGAATGGCTTATCATTTTAAAAATTCGTAAATTTATTTAGAAATATATCACTTTAAAAGTAGTTAGAAAAAGGCCACTTTGTTTCAAAATTGATACTTTTCAAAGGTACTCGTTGAGAATTTGAGGTAACCAATCAAATTATTTGAGATAACCAATTACTTAAAATTATTTATCTGGTTACCTGAAGTGCTATATCAATTTGTAAATAGTGTTATTTTTCTGAATATCTTTAAAAATTATATTATTCTAAATAAATTTGTTACTTTTCAAAAAAATTTAAAATCTAAATTGTTTTTGTATTTTGTATTTTTTTTTTTGAAAATTTACCAGATAAAATAAAATTTTCTCATAGTTTAAATGCTCAATTGCGAGAGTATTCGAGAATTAATTTAAACAAACCAAATTGACCAATCAGATTGTTTACTAATTTTCACAAATTGACTTAGATCATATTGACTTAGATTGTTTCGGTTTTCTTTTTTGTTTCTAAAAAGTGTTGTTTTTTTTTTGAGAAATTCCAAAACATAAAATGGAATATTTGGTAGGGCCACTCTATTCTTTTGAAAGGAAAAATAATCCTTTTACATCTAATTAACTGGGGAGACCTAATAGGATTTGGAAGTTTATGCAAAAATATATAATTAGTAGAAAACATTTTACCCTAATTAATATTACTATTAGATACGAAGGCGGAGTGGTGGGGTTTAAGAGTGGGAAACTAGTTAATTCACGTTTATATATGGTGCTTTTTCATGAGTATTAGTTCAATGGCTGTTACAATATTTATTTACGGAGGTATTTTAATTTTAATCACTTGATTTTGATCAAACAAATATAAGGAATTGAGTAATTTGAAAAAAAAAAAATTATTGTACTAAATGCTTGTTTAAATTTAGAAGGTCATTTATGTTTTCTATGATCGATAACCTACTCTATTTTTAATAAACGGATAACCTACTTATTATCTATTGAGTTAGTTATTTTTTTTTTTTTCCCGATAAAGAGTTGGAATTTGTTTTGTTTTGTTTTTTTTTTTTTCAATCACATTCCATTAATCCACTTCTACTTTTTCATTCTCATTCCATTTTTTACACTCTGATTCATTTTCTCATACAAATTGAACTTTTAAATTAAAAAGCTTTTGATATAGTATATAACACCTAACAATTTCATATTAAAGTAATAACAAAATCTACACATTAAAATAAAGTTGACATGGTAATACATAATAAGTTCAAATTAAAGTTAATTGAAAAATATTAAATTTTAAAATTCAAAAAGAAAAGAAAATTACTAATTTTCAATTCCTTCTTAATAAAATAGAACTGACGTAAAATTATAGTGAAGGAAAACTTTATTGAAAACAAACAAACGAAAAGATAACATCTGCTTTAGCTTGATCCATGAATAAAATACGACAAGCAATTAATATACAAATTACAATTATTTGAGACCAAAGGTAATATAAAAAGCTTTAAATTTAAAATTAAGGCAGCGACCTAAATAAATTTATCTTAAAGTGTTCGATATAGGCTATTGGTCTCACATGTGATGTGCATGCAGCATGTGTACATGAAGTGAAGTGAGAGCCCATGTAGTACTATACTATGCGTATAAATCATTCTCTAATATTCTTAATCTATTTTGTGATCATTTTTATATCATGAGAAAAATAATGACTGAATGATGATGTGAAATCAATGTATCGACCAAATTGTTAGAGTTTTATTTTTGGGTGAATGTGTTAGATATTTCTAAATATATGAAAGACTTTTATTAGGGTCTGTTTGGAACCCGGCTTGGCTTTTTAAGGGGGGAAAAAAAAATTCAAGGGATTTGCATTTGCCCGTGTTTGGAGCCAAGAAATTGGGAGGGAAAAATAATTAAGAAAAATAAGAGGGAAAATTTAATAAAGAAATAAGGATTTTAATTTTCCCAAATATATTATGCGGAAAAAGAAAATCACGAAAAGAAAAATATCGCTCTCTTCTTCGTCTTCTTCTCTCTGCAACCATGGAGACCGGAGCAGCCATTGACTAAGCTCAGCCCAAACAACCTTCTTCTCTCTCAGCTCTTGTTCGCAGCTATGCAACCATCGAGTAATCTCGCTGGCCATAAACGGCAACCAGCTACCGAGCTCCATTTTCAGTAATCTACCCATCCTCGAAATTTCTCATTAAGCTCTCATCAATGGCGCCCGTCGTTCAATCCAATGGGAAAAAATTCGTCTACAGATTGCATTGTGTCTCCAACCCTCGACAGAGGGCCACCAGTACCACCATTTGATGAAAGGAGCTTCTTCAAATGAGTAAAATCAGGTAAATTTATCATCCATTGAAGCATTATATCATGTTTATGGGAAATTTTTAGGCAAAACTCTAATTTAATCACCATTAAACTATAAAGAGATTTTTGGTAGTCTGGAGTTTCTATTTCATGATTCATGATCAAAGCTAGCTTTGATTTGAACAGGGTGCTAGGTCAGGGATTGTAAACAACCAAGGCTTAGAATCTGAGGTATTTATTTTTTCATTTTTCGGTAAATATATATTGACCAAAAAAATACGCATAAATTCGATTTTTTCTTTTCTGGGCTACACATTGTTTCCTCATCTATCTATGTTGTTGTAATCTGTATATAATAGCTGAAGTGCATGTAAATTGTATATAAATGTTATATGCCTTTGGGATTCGTATGTTTGTTTCCTTGGTAAATTTTGAGGAAAAGAGAAGGAGGTTGTCTCTGTCTTATGATCTAGGCCAGACCAAACCATCAATTTCCTTTGTATTTGTTTTTATGGCATTAAAAATAAATAAAAATAATGAAATTGAACCATAGTAGAAACCTTTGACCCTTTAAGGCCAGCATTTTGCATACTCAATTCCTCCAGTAATCGTAGATTCCTAATCTCCTCTGGAATCTCTGGGTTTTATTTAAGGCAGATTGTCTGCAATCAAGTTCCTTAATTGTTATTCTTGTTCTATTATTGATGGCGGCATTTCATTTTCTTGTTCTAAGTAGCTCATTTATTGGCAGCCTAGTCTGTATTCAGCCTGTTTGTTTTATTGGGTTGAGTTCTGTTCTATGGCAATAAACAGTGAGCTCTGTTTGTTTTATTGGGTTAACTACTGTCCTCTATGGTCAACAGATTTTTCTCTTTATTGGAGCACTCTTTACTGGGGCACTTTTGGCTAATTACATTGAGGCACGTTGATAAATACACGCGTCTCTCAGTATAAGCAATTGTTTATTTTTTTATCATCCTTTCTGGGGAAAAAAATTATGAATCCCCAATTACATAAAAATGATTAATGAATCATGAGATTTCAGATTTTTCTTGGGCTTGTTATTTCCCTTGTTTTTGCTTTCAGTATTTTGATTTGTTACACCAAAAGTTGGTGATTCAGTAGAACTAGCAGCACTAAACATGTTTGTGTTAGCATTGTTCTGCAATATAGTGATCTATGTTTTTGGTTTTTGTCCTTAAACTGAGATTTATGTGTATGTATCCTTTCTTACCTCAATGTTACATAATGTATATAAGATGAATTCATATAGATTTAGTGGATCTTGAAAATGCTTTAAAACTGTATCCAAGGGATTCTAAAAGAACATTCAATGCATAATGCAAGCAAATTTACTTGTCATCCTTTGATTGACTAAAAACTACAGGATGTGCAAATGGAATCTTTGACTCCATTGGAAAAGCAACTAATGGATCCCAGCAACATAAACAATCACATCTGTGTTGGGGTTGAAAAGAAAAGAAAATTATCTCCAGTGAACTGGGAAGCTGAAAAATGCAAGACACGGTTATGTGTTTGGGTTGTAACCATGAGTTCAGAAGGAGATTGATAGCAGTGATTCATTAGAACTAATTGCTGAAATGCATTTGATAAGACTTTTCATTTTCTTTTTTCTCTTTCTTTTTTGTTTTTAAATATGTTTAGAAGATGGTTGATTTTCTTCTTTCATTGATGTATTTCTAGACGTTAGATTTTGAAATGATAACATTTCTTCTAATTAAATGTGAACACAATAACGTGTCATTTAGTAGAGTTAGTTCTCTGTAAATATACAACTTCTTCAGCTTTGATCTAGTGGTCTAATGGATTTCCGCGTATATGTGCAACAAGAAATATGGTCAATCTACTCTTTTTGTGATCGATAACTAATATGGACAATGGACTCATGGTAACTATGAAATTCTTTATGCAATATATGTGTATTGTTTTGTTCATTTTAACATAACCACACTCGCTCTTCTCTTTTTCATTTGGTACTTTGATTCGAATAGGGTCCTAGGCTAGAGTTTGTAAACGACCAAGGATCGGAGTCTGAGGTATTTTTATATTTTTATTTGTCGGAATCCGAGTATACTAACATTTTTATATTCATATAAGTGTAACTACTAGATCAGACTTTAACCATAAATTTTAAGTATCTGTTCCATACCTGCTTATGGAATGATCAAGTTTTCAAAATCTTCATCTTACCAAAGGGAAATATTTTGTTGTAAATAGATTATCAAGAAGAAATAGAAAATATAAAGAGGAGAGCTGCAACTATTGCAGTCATATATGCATCTTATGCAGCTACTCTTATAGTAACCCATCAATTCAATAGAGTAGATCGGTTAATCTCAATTCAAAAAAATTATGAACGACATGCTCAGATGATGCGACTCACAACAATTGGTGAAGAAGATTGTCGTGATCAGCTACACATGGGAAGAGAAGCATTTAGTAGGCCAGTACAATGGCTTCGTGAAACTGGTCGGCTTAAGGACAATTGGTACACTAATTTTGAAGAACAAGTTGCAAAATTCTTTACTTGTTAGGCCAGAATGCGAGGAACCGCAATATGAAATTTATGTTCTTCCGTTCTAGTGAGACAGTTAGTCGACATTTTCACCAAGTTCTTAAAGCTATTTTATCATTGCATAATATATTTTTTAGGTAGTCCGATAAAACACAATGCCCCCCAGAAATTATGAACAATCCTAAGTTTTGGCCATATTTTAATGTACTATTCTTAATTTGTACAAATTATATCTAATAAATCATAGTTATAAACTTATATATCTTATTAAACTTTGTATATTTTGCAAAATTGAATTGGTGCACTTGATAGATCACATTTTCGTGTCAAAGTACAGAATGATATAATGCACAAATATCGTGGTTGTAAAGATTTTCTAATGCAAAATGTTTTGGCATCATATTCTTTTGACTTAAAATTTACATATGTCTTGTCTGGTTTGAGAAAGATTTGACTTTAACTCAAGAATCTTAAATAACGTATTAACAAGGAGTTTGATAGATTAGTAGTTACTCGAAATAAATATGTTTGATGGTATTCAAATGTTTTATGTACCATTATGTTTCTTATATTATTAATAATGGTTCTTAATTTTTTATGAATTAGGTAAATATTACTTAGTTGATATTGGATACTAATTAAAACCTGGGTTTCTTACTCCATATAGAAGTACACATTACCATTTGAAAGAGTACAGTGATTGTCGGCCTCAAAATGCTAGAGAGTTATTTAACCTTCGACATACTTCATTGCGGAATTCAATTGAGAGAGCATTTGGTGTTTGAAAAAGAGGTTTCCAATACTAGGCAGTGGCATATAGCCTTATTATCCATTCGTTATACAAGCTGATATTATACTTGCAGGGTGTATCTTGCACAACTATCTCATGAGTGTTGATTACAATGAAAGATTAATCGCAGAGGTTGATGATGAGCGCAATAATGTTTCAATATTAACACCAAGTGACGTAGATTTGCAAAGTCAAACTCAAGAATCTAAAATATCGAGCCTTACTCAAGAGTGTAGAGAAGGAGAAATTTTGAGAGAACAAATAGCAGTTAATATGTGAATTGAATATGATTTAGATAATGAATGAATTGACAATTAAGGACTTTATCAAACTTTATTGATTTTTTTTTGTAATGAATTTTTGACTTTTTTAAAATTAGTTTTAGCGATAAAAAATTGAATTATTCCATTACCTACTAGATGATAATTTGGTATATTTTATAAAAATGATTGGAAAGAGAGAAAATAGAAAGAGAATAGACGAGAGAAACAACGAAAAAAAGACAAAAAAGAAAAAAAATTATGAGAGAGTTATAATAAAAAATGAAAGAAAGAAGCTAAGAGAGAGCCAATTATAATTGAGATTGGATGAGAGAGAAAATTAAAAAAGACAAGTCAAAAGGAAATAAAGAAAACAAGACAAAATTTTTTTTTCCTCCTAATTTTTTTTCCTTTTAATTTGTTTTTCCATTTTCAAAATATGGGTTTCAAACAGGGCTAAAGGAAGGAAATATGGAAATTCATAAGATCCATTCCTGCATATATTGAAATCGGAATAAATTAAGTAGGCATAATATAGAATTAGAAAGGAAGTAAATATGGTTGACTTGTTATCGCGGGTCAATTTTATCTGAGTCAAAAGTACCAAACTGTGGAGAAAAACAAAAATACGTGTTGAAAAGTCTCCCTTTGTGTATTAGATGAAGGTAATGTGAGTTGTGTGTGATATTGAGAAACGGCAAAAATATAAAAAGAGGNTACACTTTATTTGGGTACATGCCTAAGGCACGTACACCTGTTGTTTCATTAAATAATAATATTGATTATAAAAAATAAAATAATAATATTCAGAAATTTAAGTAATTTTAATAATAATAATTTAAGCACTAAGAAATATAATAATTTAAGTAAAATAATAAAAATAATAAAGAAATGCATTGTGTAAAGTACTAAAATATTAAATAGGTAATAAGAATGTGGGCTTAAAACAATCTATTCCATATATAGAGACTAAAATTTACGTAGCTATATAAAGCTTATAAAAATTAAACCTAAAAAAAGGGGGAAAAAGGAAAAGTAAGTTAGTGAAGCAATAAAATAATAAATAGAAGTAAATTAATATAGAACCCTTTAAATAGAATAGGAACATCTGTAACCAATTAAAAACCATTTCCATTCATAAAAAATAAAAGAATTAAATAGGAAATGGGAACATGTGGCAAACGGGACCCAAACAACCTATTTCACGTAAAGGGACACAATGATATACCTGTAGATGTGTAGCCATATACTTTTAAACCTGAAGGACAAAAAAACAAAAAAGGAAAAAGAAATTTAAGTTGGTGAAACTGGATGGACAGAAGAATGAAAAGTGTGAAATAAAAATTTGGTCTTCGTCCGAGTATTCTTTTTCTTCACTGTTCATTTGTCCATTTATTTTGTCTTTTGGGCCACTCCACCAAAAAATCACATAACTACCGCTTGTCTCCACTGCACAAAATTGCATATTACTAATTGTCCCTTCATGACTTAAGACACATCCATTTTCATCTAATTTAACCTCGAATTTATTAGAAGATCGGCTTTGAAGCGAACATAGCTAAAATACGAGTTGAGAAAATTTTGGTAAAATCAAAAGATAAGATAGACAAAAGATTTATCGTGGTTTACTCAATTTAGACTACATCCACAGATAAGGTTGTGAAAAATTTTATTATGAAAATGAGATTATAACTCATTTCCTTCTAAATACAAAGAGAGTACAAATGAATATCTCTCTCTTGAAATAAGAGAAAACACTATCTCTAAACAAATTAAGAGAAAACTAAAATGAGAATTAAGAGAAATTCCTAAACTTGAACTCTTTCTTATGTAAGGAAGGAAGATTTCTAATGGATGGTGATAGTGGAGGTGGAGGGGGTATTTATTGGTGAACCCCTACTCTCCTCCATTCTTCCCTTCTTCCTTTTTTTTTTTTTTTTTTTTCTTTCTTTTAAACATATGGGTGGCACCATGGTTGGTGCCGCAATGTTTGGTTCAAAATGGGTTGGCATTGCCAACTTTTTTTTTTTTTGACTTTTTAACATTTCTCTTACTTGAATGCTTGATGTTAATCATGTCTTCACACTTAATAAATTGCTCTTTTCTTTGCTTGTCAATTCTTCATGCTGCTTATGTATCTGCTAGGCCATATGAGAATCTATACTATTAAAACTTGTCAGTATTGATTAGTTTAATTAAAGCATATGTTAGGTTCTCCTTAGTGTGGATCTTCTTCATGTCCACACTTTTATCTTCTATTACTTCTTGAACAAAATGATATTGAACACCTATGTGCTTTGCTCTGGAATGAAAGGTTGGATTCTTTGTAATGTGCAAGGCACTCTGACTGTCACAAAATAGAGGAATATTTTCTTGTTTGTGCCCGAGCTTCTCTAATAACTTTTGAACCTAAATAGTCTCTTTGTAAGCTTGTGTAGCTGTCATGTATTCTACTTCTGTTGTAGAAAAAGCCACAATAGTTTATAATTTTGAAACCTAACTTACAACTCCTTCTATAAGAGTAAACACATCGCATATAGTAGATTTTCCTTTGTCAAGATCACCCGCAAAATTTGAATTAATATATTCTTTGACAGTAAATTCTGATATTCTGTAATATATGCAGCATATGAGGTTCCTTTGATGTACCTCAGAATCCTCTTCACAGCATTCCAATACTCTCTACCAGGATTTGCCATATACTGACTAACCGCTCTTACGACTTATACAATGTATGATTTTGTGTATATCATTGCAAACATTAGGTTTTCCACCATTGATGCATACGGTACTCGAGATATCTCTATCCTCTCTGCTTCATTACTGGGACACATCCTAGAAGATAACTTAAAGTTAATAAGAAATGGGATAAAGATTGGCTTACAATCTTATATATTAAAGCGACGCAAGATTCTTTAAATAATTTTTTTAAGAAAGCCAAATCTTCTTGTTACTTCTGTCTCGGTGAATTTGCATCTCTAGAATCTTGTTTGTTAGTTCTAAGTCCTTCATATCAAATTCTCTAGCCAACTCCAACTGTGTCTTCAATTCTTGGACTGTACTTTTGTTGAGGCCCGCTACTAATATGTTATCTATGTACAACAATAAAATAATGAGATCACTATTTTCATCAAACCTCCTAAAGTATGTGCAGTGATCTAAACTGAGTCTATTGTACCCAAGGCTTATAATGAATCAAATCTCTTATACCAATACCTCGGTGCCTATTTGAGACTATATAGAGATTTATTCAACCTACAAACCAAGTTCTCTTGTCTATTTTAGCAAAATGTTCTAGTTGGAGCAGATAAATTTCTTCTTTAAGTTCTCCATGAAGAAAATCGGTCTTCACATCTAGTTACTCTAGATGTAGGTCAAACGTAGCACACATCATCAGAAGTACTCTAACTATTATCAGTTGAACTACAGGTGAAAATATCTCGTTGAAGTTAATACATTCTTTCTAAACATATTACTTTACCACCAATCTCACATGATACCGCTCCACTTGATCATTGCTATTATGCTTGATCTTGTAGATCCATTTATTGCCAATAGCCTTCCTTCCTTGTGGTAGCGAAATAAGATCATATGTCTTATTCTTGTGAAGGGCTTCAATCTCTTCTTGCATTACTGTCATCCATAGGGATATATCTGAGCTTTTGATAGCCTTATGAAAAGTGTTGGCTCTCCATCCTCTATTAGAAGACAACATTCAATGTTATTATTAGTGACATAATCCGAGTGCCATGCCGGTGGTCTCTTTCACAAATTGATTGACAAATTTCAGAAGCCTTTTCCTCGACTAGTTCTTCTACTCAATGCTCTGGTATTGCTTCAGAAGAATCTGAATCTTCAGCATTTTTTTCTACCTAAACTGTAGTAGTTTCTAGTCTGTTATCGTCTCTTTTCTCTTGCAGTTTATTCTCTACAAATATCACATCTCTGCTATGACAACCTTATAGGCATTGGGATCCCATAAGTGATACCTTTTGACTTCATCAACATATATCAAGAATACACACTTTTTAGACTTTGAATCCAAATTTGTAATTTCTTGAATGTTATATATAACTTACATAGGACTTCCAAATGTATGTAAGTAAGAGTAATCATTTGGCTTATCGGTCCACATCTTTATCGGTGTCTTGAGATTAATTGCTGTTGACGGAGATCGATTGATCACATAACATATGGTTTTGACTGCTTCTGCCTAAAATGTCATAGGTAGACCTGTAATTCTCAATATTGCTCTTGTCTTTTCCAACAAGGTATGTTCATATATTCAGCCACTCCATTTTGCTGAGGAGTGTACGCCACTGTAAACTGCCTTTTGATATTTTCTTGTTGACAAAAGTTATCAAATTCATCGCTTGTATATTTTTCTCCATTGTTCGTCCTTAAACACTTTATCTTCTCTTTAAATTCAAGCTTTATCCACGCCTTGAATATTTTGAATACTGAAGACATATTTGCATTTCTCTTGATAGGATACAACCAATATCTCTTGGAGTAATCATCAATAAAAGATATAAAATATCTAGCTCCTCTTAGGGACATCACTGGTGCTTGCCAAGTATCAGAGTGAACCAAGTCTAGAATTTTCTTAGTTCTAGAACTGGATGTACTAAATTTTAATCTATGCTGCTTACTTATGACATAATGCTCACAAAAAGGTGAAGATACCTTTGTGAAATCAGGAAGCAACCTCCGTTCAGAGAGAATCTTCAGGCCTCATTTCAATATACGGTCGAGCTTATGATTCCACAACATTGTTGATTCTTCTCTGAAATTTGTTAAAGTAACTGATGCTTCCGCTTCCATCAATATATCTCCTTTAAATATGTATAGATTCACTGCTATCTTCTCTACCTTCATTATTACAAGTACGCCCTTCATGATTTTTATGATCCCATTCTTGACACAAGTTTTGTAACTAAGGTTATCTAATTGTCTCAAAGACAATAGATTATTCTTTAGGTCTTTTACATGTTGCACAATGTCATCATACATATTTATCTTAATGGTATCAATCCCAATGATATCTAAGGCATGATCATTACCCATGAATACAGATCCTCTAGAGACAGGTTTATATGTGTGAAACCACTCTCTGTGAGAAGTCATATGCTATGTTGCTTCCAAATCTACTAACTAAATATCAGTAAGCTGCAATCTTTCCTTAGAAATTGTTGCTGCTTCGCTGTAAAGTATTTCTCCATCATTTAAAGTACTTGCCATATTTCTATTAGTATTTGATGACTCGGGGTCCTTTCTTCTAGAATCTCCATTTTTTTTGAGTTGTCAATACTCCCTTTTGATGTATCATTTGTTACCACAGTGATAACATTTGATATTCTTCTTACTTCTTAACTTTAATCTACCATGACTCTGACTCCTATTGGGACTACGTTCCGTTGATCTCCCTCTTATTGTCAAAGCATCTGCTTGCTGTGAACTTTTCGATCTATCTTCCTTGTTCTTACGCCGATTTTCTTCTTCAAGAACAACAGTTGTAAAATCGTTGAAAACTAGAATTGTGGCATTGCTAATGATATTTATGATGAGCTGATCATACAAATCAGGTAGACTTTGAAGTAAAATTTCTACACATTTATTATTCTCTATTTTATGCTCCATTATTGTGAGCTGCGAAAATAGAGTGTTGAAGATGTTGATTTAGTCGGTCACCGTTATTGATTCCGCCATTCGAATGGTATAAAGTCTTCTCTTTAAGAAAATTTTATTGTGCAATGACTTAGTCTGATAGAACTTTGTCAGCATATTCTATATCTCCTTAGCTGATTTATTTTTTTCAATATTCGATAGGACTCTATCAGCTAGTGCCAGATATAAGTTAGCGAAAATACTATCGTCTATCTCGTTCCACTGTTTATCATCAATAATCTTAGCAGGCTTTTCTTTAATTGCTGCAAAGTAATTATCTTTTCTCAAGATTGCCTTTATCTTCATTTTCCACTTATAGAAATTACTCCTATTGAATTTCTCAATATCGAATTTTGCTGTCATTTTTTTTATTCATTACGATTTGTTCAGGTACTACGGTTTCACTGTATATGAATAGTACCGTAAATGTGAATAGTACCGTATATAAACAGTATCGTATACATGAATAGTCTATATATATGAATAATACTCCAACCAATGGCTCTGGTACCAATGTTAGGAGATCGGCTTTGTGGAAGCGACAATACATCTAAAATATGAGTTGAGAAAATTTAGGTAAAATAAAAAAATATGGTACACAAAAGATTTATGTGGTTCACTCAATTTAGGTTACATCCGCAGATAAGATTGTGAGAATTTTACTATGAAAAGAAAATTATAATTCACTTCTCTCTAAATACAAGGAGAGTACAAATGAATATTCCTCTCTTGAAATAGGAAAAACCACTCTCTTTAAATAATTTAAGAGAAAATTAAAATAAGAATTAAGAGAAATTCCTAAACTTGAACTTTCTCTTGTATTATACAAAGGAGGAAGATTTCTAATAGATGATAATAGAGGAAGAGTAGGAGGGTATTTATAAGTAAACCCCTCGTCTCCTCCATTCTCCCCTTTTTCTCTCTTTTTATTTTTCTCATAAACATAATTCAAGATGGGTTGGCACTGCCAACCTTTTTTTTTTTTTTTTTTTTTTTTTTTTTTATATTTGATGGGGTGGCCCCCCCAATCTTTTTTTTTTTTTTTTTTTTTTTAAACTTTTCAACAAAATTCAATATGCTCTCTACTGGCATTTCTCCTCCTAGGTAACAGCCGATCCTGTCTCTCATGGCAAAATTTCATCTAAATCAGCAACAATATTCCTCCAATTGGCTCGGTAAGGCATCAAAACGAGTACAATTCTTCCAATTTATGATGTTTATATATACTTTTTTCCAATGCTCATTTCGTTTAGCTTAAATATTTTCAGTTTTCTTGCTTATTTTATCATTTACTTCTCAATCTCAGTTTGTGCATGTTTTGATTGTGAGAAAAAGTTTAATAGCTTCAATATCTGAAAGCTCATTCCCAACCTCACTTTTTGCGCGTCTTACTATCAAAATACTGCCTCTTAGTTAAGTTAAATTTTGTAATTTAATTTTCATGTCTAGGTTATAGATGATGCCAGAGAGAGGGAGACAGAGACAGAGATAGTGGTAATTTAGTATGTGTTCATGTACAAAAAGAGAGAAATTTATGGCTCCATGTTCTATTCATGGGAGAAAGTAATCCGCTTTCTTCACTTCTCTAAAATGGTCCCAAAGTTTACTCTGTAACTTGTTTGGTGGCTCATGAATAATATTACACGTTCTAAACTATAAGGTTTTCCTTGTAATTGTCAATTGTTCTGAAATTGTTTTCTTTTTCAGAAAAAAAAAAGGAGAAATAGGAAAAGAAATGGCGCCTGTAGTTTATTTTGCATAGTGTATAACATTTTATATGTAATTGCTGACTTCAAGTCGGGCCTAAATAAAGTTGTTAATGCAACTATTTAGGATATTTTTACATAGTTGGCTTTTAGAGGTTAAGAGCTACTATATTGTTAAAAGGTTAGTTGATTTCTGATCTTGGCCTATGGGCACGTCAAGTGATAAATATTTTCTTTTTCTCAACAAGATTTGCAGTGAATCCTCGATATCCAAGCGAAATTAAGACTTCTGCATGGGAGACCAATAGTGCAAAGTCTATCTCTCGTACATCAGATTGAAAATGTGAAATTCCGGGCAAAAGGCATAAAGATCTTTTGCTCCTTAATTTCCAAAGTTAACACTTCATCTTGTTCGGACTTTTTAGGTAATTGGAATGGAAACCAACCTTGATATGTTGTTTACAAATGAAAGATAAAGCGTCGAGTGCATTATTCATCATCATTATTACGAGGTCTATATATAACTACGTTTCAAATGAAGATGATGTTTCGAAATGTAAAGTGAATAATGTGATTTAATGTCATCTTTATTATAACTGGGGCCCCTCCCCTAGCATGCTTCTTCTTCTTCTTANAAGGAAAAATGTCATGCCTAAATGCCATAACTTATAGAATAAGCACATAGTGATACCATAAAATATACAGTTAATTTATCATGATTATATTAACATGGGGAATAAGCGCCAATTAATGTTTTCAAGGTAGGGTGCTGTACATATGTTCCAAACATGTAGACCCCGCTTTAATTTGTTAATCTGTTAACTGCATAGAAAATCAATGCAAAATTGCAACTTTTCAACTACTGTATTAAATATTCTACTTTTCTATATGAGCAAACTAACATGTATATGGAGAGAACGGAAGAGAACTATGTAAGTAATTTTGCAAATTTCATGTTGGGAAGATAAGACAAGATCTGGAAGTTGTTTGACTCATCATATATTTATGTTAAGATGGAAGGCTCATGCATGATTCCCTACTTATCTCTTACCAGCATGTCTTACTTTCTAAGGTGATGAGTCCTAATAGAGGAAAACATTGCTGATGAGGTAAGCGAATGAAGTTTTTAGCTTATTATTGCTTCTGGTAGATTTCCTTGGAAAAGTTTAGTGAAGAGATTGTTGAATGTAATGAACGAAGATATGCATAGAAATAGGTACAAATATTTAGCACACCTTATTTCATAGTCATATATACTACAAATTACGTAACAAAAAATTATTGAAAAACTCAATGTTACACAAAAATTCATACTATCATGATCATGTTGTAGATCATATGACTCCCACTTAAAAGAAAACTAGCCCTTTTATGTGGCATATGATACCGGAGGTCTGAGATGTGGAAGGAGTAGAATCATATGGTCTCTAAAATGTTTTGGCTATAGCAGTAGTTTTGCGGGTGGATATTCTAGCTTTTTATTCTCATGTCTAATATGCAGTTGAAGGTTAATCAGTAATTGAACAGGTTATGGATGGCTTGGATATAGAAAATAACACACAGGTAAAAGTAAATATTTCTATGAAGTGAAGACTAAACTCATATATTTTTTTCCTTTACCATTTCAATTTTTCCTATTAATATGAATGACTAGGCTGCAGTTTGGAGAATCAATCTCTAAGAAATGAAGGTATTCTCTAAATGTTGTTTTTTTTCTGTCGAGGACAATGCCTTGTTTGAAAGTGTGGTATAGGTCTTTTAAAAAAATATTGTTAGAAATTTTCATATTCTCTTTCCTATTTATTTTTCTTAACAAGTTGGTGATGACACTATGGCAATGCGAGAAAGAAACATGGGAGTTGCAAGACGCTTTTGCAAGGAATGGAGGGAAAAATAAAAAAGGTTAGGCGGTGTTTGGCATCGTAATTAAAAGATTATTTTTTGTTTTTAAAAATAAAAAATTATTTTCTGAGAACAAATAAAGTTGTTTAACATTGTTCTCTAAGAATAGCTTTTAAAAACAGAATTAAAGAAAGCAAAAAAATTTTTCTCTCATCATTTTCTATTTCCTCATTTCTTTTATCATTTTCTCTCTTCTTATTTTCTCTTTCTTCATTCTGTCTCATCACTTTCTCTCTTTTCATTCTCTCTTATCATTTTCTCTTTTCTCATTTATCTAATCATTTACTCTCTTGTCATTTTTTCTTATCATTTTTTATTCTTTTTTTAATTACATTCTCTCTCCTTATTCTCTGTTGTTACTTTGTCTTTTATGATTTTATCTATCTTTATTTTCTCTTCTTATAAATTCTCATCACTTTCTCTCATTTGTGTGTTTTTATTAGTTTCTCTCTCGTCTATATTTCTCATTACTTTTTATTTCCTTATTTTCTCTCGTCACTTTCTCTCTCATTATTGTCTTATCACTTTTTCTCTTATGATTTTCTCTTTTCTTATTCCCTCACTTGAATTTCTCTTTCCTCACTCTTTCTTGACTTTCTCTCTCTAATTTTTTTTTTATAATACGAATATAACTTTTTTTATATTCATCTAATTTTTTTTCTAAAAACTGATTTTTAGAAAATATTTACCAAATATCTAGTGTTTTTGAAAATAATAAAAAAATATTTTTGTTCTTATCTTTGAAAATATATTTTTGAGAACAGAAAATAGAAAATAATAACAAGCAGGCCCTTAATCTCTGCTATTAGATTGATAGTCTTGTGATAATTTGAAGTATAATTTACAATTATCTTTTTTGTTTATATGGATGGAGATCATTTGAAAAATTTGAATCAGAGATGTGATGGCAGAAACTAAAAGTTTATATCAAGAGGCTGTTCATATCATACATCCAATTAAATGCATTCATTTTTTAAATTTTCTACAGCTTAATTGTTTCCTATTCTCTTTTTATACCTGCTTTTCTCTCTCAAAAAAGAATCTCTACTGCTACTCTCACAAAGGCCGTAGAGAGTGTCTTATTTTCCTTCTTCAGTCTCCCTTCCTCCCTGATCTCTCATGCAGATGAGAGATTTTCTCAATTTTCTTTTAGTTTTCTAATAAGTCTATATTTAAATCTAATTTGTAGTACTATATGTTGTGTGGAATTTTAAGTTCATTTACCGGATCTTAAATGAGAGATTTTCTTATTTGATTTGTATCTATTAGGCAAATGAGTTGTTTTTCTTTTCAACAGACATGAATCTCAATTAGTATTAGAATCATATAATCTACCCCGTAAAAAATGCGGACTAAGAGTAAAGAGTGCTAACGGTAATAGTTTGTTAGTAGCCATTATCATTTTCTTCTATTAGAGAATTATGGTAACCCATAAATCTTATTGTTATTTTATTTTTGATCTATTTTTTGTCTCTTTTGTTTGAGGAGTTTGAAATTAAAATCCTTATATTTGTACTGTAATTGATGCTCTTTTGCTTCAAGTAATAATATTCTCTTGATGAGCCAATTTTCATCCAAAAAAAAAAATTGATAAGTGTAAAAAGGAAGATAAGGTTGTAATTATAAACGTTGATGTATATGAACATGTGTGAGCAGAAGTAAATATATCTGTGTGAATACATATGAACATATATATGAATAGATTTGTGTGAACACATGTGAATATGTATATGTAAACATCTAAATAGTGTGCAAACTGCTTTTAAACTGTGTGGAGATCAGTAAAGGATTGATGAGCCTAGTTTACAAATAGAGGCTTTATTTTTTTATTCTCTTCATTACAAAAATTAGGAGCATTACAAGTCTTCTTTTCTAATTAAATCCTTTCTTTTTTCTTTATTTCTCCTTTTCAAGAGAGTATAGTTTCTTTGTGAAAGAGGAAGTTTCAAAGAGTGGCAGGGTAAGGTGTGAGTAAGAGAATACTTATGAGAAAGTACTTAGGTGTATTAGGGTCATTGGATATAAAAGTGGAAAATCTATGCGATTGTAGAAACGTTTCATATAGTGAAATTCTTTTCTGAAAAACAATAATTTCTCTCCTGATTTGAGAGTTTTTCACTTAAATTCTTGAATTATAAGATTGATTTCTATTCTCTGTTATTATATATCTATTATGCTGATATTTATTTGAAGTGAGATATTGGGAACATTAAATTTGAGTCAGTCAAATTCCCAATAATAAGGACTATATTGGAACAATCACATGAATGATTCGTACTAATTGCATTTCATATAAAGAATAATTTTAATTAAAATGTGAAAAGTCTAATTTTAGTGAAAATATGAGAAGAGAAGACTAAGGTATAAAGCTGCTATTTCTTAAGTATGATAACCGATGCATACCACTGAGCCAAATTACATGATTTTTGTTTTAATTCAGTTACAAGAAAAGACGACCTTTATTTATTTCTTTGATTTACCTATAATTTTGAATTATGCATTATAAACTGATGAATGTCATCAGGCACAAGGTATCCTCCTCATTATATGAACATCATCATGAATTTATTTTGAAATTCATAGTGAAAAATAGAACAAATTTTAACCCATTTACAAAAATACCTTCTTGTTTTATGAAAAATTAAAAGGTCAATATGTCCTCTCTCCCACAAGATATGTATTGATGAACTACTGTAAATTTATTTTTCTAAATGCTAAAGAAACGTAAATATTCAACATCAGTCAAATAAGTTTGCCTAGTAAAAATTACAGATGAAAACTTATGTTGAAGATGATGGCTCGACTCTATTCTAAACAATTTGATATAGAAGAAGTGAATTCTTTTCTTTTTTTGTGCTTGACTATGGTTGAATTTTTTGATCTCAATCGAACTCAATACTGAGAAATCTTTTTTTATCTATGTATTATTTCAACCTAAATAATTTTTTGACTTTTGAAGAGGAAGTTTGATGCTATAAAAGATAATCCTAGTCTTGTAAGTTTTTTTTTTTAATTTGATTTTAAATAGGTTTATGGTCAAGACATTTAAGTAATTGTTATAGGTGACGTGGTAATAAAGGCCCTTTCTAATAAAATTATTAAGAAATGGTCTTTATCACTAAAGGACACTTAATTATCTTGTTCAATGTAAATCCCTCTCTATATCAGTTTTTACACTCTTTTAATGTTTGTGGTGAAATATGTCATAAATTATAACTCATTTACAAAAATTAGAAGTCATTTACAAAAGTTAAGACTATTTTAAAAGAAAATATTAAAAATTCATAATTACCCACGTGTCCCCACTATCCAATAAAAATTCGTTTCCAATCAAAAGTAAACTTGATCATTGTCGAATTATTTTGATCATTGTCGGAAAACTAGATTTGAGGTAAAGAAAACCAAATTTGAAGACAACGATTCACCTCTTCTAACTCTAATTGCGACCAAAATTTATGAAGGATGTTAATACAAATGCTTGGAGTGATCATGGTTAAAAGAGGAGTATAATTTGGCATTTTAGTTAACCTATTTAGGTAAATTTAGATAGGCAGCATGACATCGAGGGAATGAAATGCATGCTATTCGAGGGAATGAGACACTTTTATCACTATGAGCCCATTAGTAGACTCCATAAACGTGAAACTCTTTTGATAATGTACAAATATTATAGTTGGAAATATGAGTTGGGCTAAGTGGACTAGCCCAATTTTGTTTTGGTGTGATCTTGGCTCGGCCTTAGGCCTTGGGTCAAGGCACGTAAGCTAGCTCAACTAGTTGGCCAGGTTTAATTTTTAATTTAATAATAGAAAAAACACTCTTATACTATAAAGAACCTTCCCACATAGTCAAAATTTTCATGACCGAATTTCTATCTTATCTAAATTTCTCAGTCTCCCTAGTATTTCTCCAACTCTCATTACAAAAAAAAGAAATTTAAAAAACTCTCTCTCCCTCGTATATTTCTTTTCGCTTTTTATTAATTTGTAAATTATTTTTTTAATTGTTAGTTATTTTATCAATTGAATTTCTTAACTTTTATTAAAACTATTCATTGAATCTAGCCCATTTTGACCCTTTTTTGCCAATTTATTGGATCTGTTTGGGTCGACATATCCTTGGTCCATACAGCTCGGCGACTCACGAGCTGAGTTGGCCTATCTTGCCTCATTACACTGGTCGACACGACCTAGCTCAAGTTCCTTTATCGGCCTACCTAGGTTGTGCTGATCGGCCCATATTTACACATCTAATAAATATGTGAGATCATCCCAATTAGGAGTGAAAAGATTTCTGCTTAATTTCACAAATCGCCCAAACCAAACCACATCGCGCATATTGGTGTGATTATTTTATTTCGTGGTGTACTTTAAGTCTAGTTTTTCTCTTCCGTCGCGGTGTGGTACAAAATACAGAATAAGATTCCTATTTCCGCAATAAACTGCACTGCACCACATATATATATATATAAATTCACATGTATAATATACTAAAATCTAAAATCTAAATTTTTTTGGAATAAATGAGAACTTACTAATAATTTAAGTTTCAACTTTATTGTTTGTTGCTCGGAAGAATGTTTAAATTTTTGAACTTTGGATATTTATTCTTTACTATATTTTAAGTAAGTTGTAATGTTGTGTCTTATTAAGATGTTGCTTATACAAGTATAAATATATGAATGTGTAACTTTTTAAAGTATTTTAGATTTGTGTTATTTTTTAAATGATTTTGGTGTTTGTTGCTTAGAAAGATATTTAAATTTTTGAACTTTGGACATTTGTGTTTTACTATATTTTGATTAGGTTGTAATGTTGTGTCTTATTAAGATATTACTTAGACAAGTATAAATATATGAATATGTAACTTTTTTTAATATTTTAGATTTGTATTAATTTTTAAATGATTTTGTTTTAATAATAATAGCTTTTTTAAGATTATTTTTTTAACTTGGCCCAATTTTGTTGAGGTTCATATCAAAAGCCCAAAACGCATAAATCGCACCGCACCAAACTGTATAATGTGGTGTAGTTTGGTGTGGTTAATATTTTTTTTTTTAACCGCAGTGGATAAAATTTTCTTCTACTATACTTTATGGGTTAGTTAAAAATTTGGATATTGTACCGCTCAACTCACATCACGCTCACCCTTAGTCCTAATAACACACCCTCCATTATGGTGCATTTAACTATTTGTTTTCATAAGACCAAAAGTATTTCTCTACTTTTGAAAATGAGAAAAAGTATCCATTATGTATCTTTTTGATCAAACTTCTAATGTGAAATATCTAAATTCCCTTAAATTGTTTCAAAAACTTTGTTAAAAGTTACTTTGGATTTTAATATCCCAAGGATATTATTGTTATTTAGAAAACAAATTAATCAAAAATTGGACCAAAAAAGTATATAGAGTTTAATTTTTTTTCCCTCTTTTGAAAAATAAAGGGGACACTTTTAGGTTTGTTTTTTAGAGCATTTTTTTTATTTAACCATAATAAATGGGTGATGCTGAGATTATCCATAGATATATCAACTAAATTTATTTTACATATTAATTATATTAGTTTTTATACGGAGTAAATAAATTAGTGCATGTATTGGATATATCAACTAATATATTGAGCAATGAGCAATTTTACAGTTACCACCTTTTTAGGAATTCAAAAAAAAAGTAATAATTATCTTTTGTGCTATAATAATTACTAGTTTTGCTATAAAAAAAATTACAAAACTATTTCACGAATAACTTTAAAAATTTCTGAAAATTGAGGGGTATGTTTATTTTTAACAGCAAAAACTGGTAATCATTAAAGAATTGATATTAATTTGTGCACAAAAAGTGGTATTGACTCTATTTTTTCTCGGATAAATATCCGAATACCACTTTTTAAGAAACATTAACCAATGTTAATCATATTCTTTTTTTATACTTTATATTAACTATCACTTCCCGCAGCTAAACTTCTCTTATAAAATTGATTTGGTGGGACAACTAACTCATAAAACAATTTTTTTTTAAAAGAGAAAAATTAAAAATTAGAACAAAGAAAATAATTGTTATAAATAATTAGTTAGGTCTAAAAAGTTGTAGTAGTCTAACTATTTCTTTTTTTTTTTTTTTTTTCTATCGACACACAAGTGTTTGAAAAATGGGTTAAGTAGCCAAAATGAGAATCACAACAAAACAATTTGTTACTATAACTAGGTTGGGTCATAAATGGGTGGAACACGAAACACGATATGAGACAAGGTACCAAAGATTAAAAAACAAAACCAAAGACACTTCATGAAATAGTATTCAACAGATCATGAAAATATAAAGAGGAAGGCTGCGAATAAATAGAGTTATTCCAACGAGTAACAACCCAATAGACAAGGAAATAAATCAGCAACAAATCAGGGAAAAGAAAACAAAATTTAAACAAAAAACCACCCTATTTTATCCTTTTAAAAATCATACTACATAAGCAATATGATTCCTCCAAAACTCTCGGAATACAGGTCATGCGTGAGAGACAGAATTTCAACACTCTTCCTTAAGTTAGATTGTACAAATCAAACAATCCAAACTTGCTTAACGTCTTCTCAGAGAAAAGTCGTGGTAGTCCCTTGGCAAAAATGTCAGCCATCTGCTCAAAAAAAGTAACATAAAGTTCCATTTTTCATCTTAATAAAATGTCGATCACCTCTACGTGCTTTTGTTCGATCATGGTAGAAAGATTATGAGCTATATTGATAATCAAATTAGCTTCAAGGTCATTACTATTTGCTTTTATTATAATATAGTTTTTGGGTTCTAGTAGAAACCAATTTAGCCATAATTAATTTGATTTCTCTATTAATCAGATTGGTTTTTAATTGCCGGTGGAAACCAGTTTGGTTACTAATTTTAAAAATAACTAAATAGTTTATTTAGTTAGTGACTTTAGGTTTCTTTACCGGTTACAGAATTGAAGTCTGATTAGTTTTTGATAACAAATATTTAAAAAAAAAAAGTTGAACATGTCGATACTTATACCCTTGAAGATGAGGAGAAAAGAGAACGAGCCAAACAGTAGAGCCAACATTGCTTTCAGTAAGGTTAGTACACTTCTTCTATATAAACGTTTTTTCAGGGAAAATAAAAAAGTTATATTATGAAAATGCTACTGCATTCTTACTTGTGCAGTTGTGCCGCATAACTGACAAAGATGATATTTTTCAAAGAATGTCATACAAAAATATATATTATGGGCCAGGTCATATTTTAGGCATTATTTGTCCAAATGCAGCCCATGTAATTTTCCCTTTTCCAAAATGATTTTGGGCTTTCTTTAATAAATGTTTGTTTTTCAAATAGTGTTTAAAAAAAATGGCTGAATGTATCAACAAATTCCAAAATACATTTATTTTACAAGAACTACATCAGTTTCAAAATTGAAATGTTCCATATAAATTTGATATATTGATATATAAAAACTGATATAATATACATACAATTGATATACAAATATAAAACTGATATATTATACATAAAATTATCAACTGAAAAACTGCAATTTTACCCCCCAAAAAAGAGAGAAAAATGATTGTTTGTAAGCATAAAAAATAGATTTTTCTTTTAAATTTAAGTGAAAAGAATGACATTTCTTATAAATACTCAATGATTTTTCTAGGAATGACACTATATTTATGACTATAAATTTATGATTTTTTTGTAATTAACTACACCCTTGACTGTTTCCAATATTATGACACTCTAAAAGAATGCCATTATATACAAAGAGTACTTATAAGAAATGTCTTTTTTTTTTTTCTAGATCAATCTAAAAAAAATAGCAATTTTCACGCATATTTAACAAGCAGTTATTGTATAATTTTATTTTGATAGATGGACGTTTTTAAGTTGATCTATTTTTAAAAATAAATCAACTTTATAAAAAAAATTAATATTTTTTTGTCTATTAAATATGAAAGATAGCCATGTTTCAAATAAGTTTCAAAATTTGGCATTTCTTGAAAAATGGCTAGGCTATGTTTCAAACAGTGTTCCAAAATTCGGTCATTAAGCCCATAAACAAAATACTCATTGAAAAAGTTATTTTAGCCCAAATCACTACTAATTAGGTCCATTTCTCCTGAACATTTCTTCGTTCAAATTGGGCATGCAAGCTCATCTTTCAAAAGCGTCAGTTTTTTTTTTTTTTTTTATTCGGAGATTAAACAAGTATGCCATCATAAATCAAGTGATGATAGCAAGGTAGATATCATGATTTGCTTACTAATAAACTAAAAAACTTTAGCCAATAACTAAAAAAGCAAATGAAGTAACGGGTTGGTGAAGTTATAGTTTAAACGTTATCAACTAAGAATAAGTTTTGAAATTAAATATTTTCATGAATTGCATAGTTTAAGGCTTTAAGCTAAGTAATTTAGTTTAGCCCCTAATCATTATTAAGCCTGTCTTTGAGGATAAAGGTCAAGCGATTGACTTTGGAAGTTATTCTATTATGATAAAAACCATAAATTTTTTAGAATGTTTAAACAAATAGAATTGCTACCATTGATTGCTCTCCACTTTTGCTGATTCATGCATATTTCCCCATTTTTGTTTTAATTACATTTTGTTCTTTCTTGAGGATTGAGGAGGTGGCGTGCAACCAAAAACTAAAGGCCTATTAGTGCCGTCCTACAAATACTTCCAAAATACTATTTCATTTTTATCCATACAATATACTTGTAATTATACTTAGAAAGTGACAAACTACCTATTTAAAAAATTAAAATTCCAATAAGGAATAGTTAATTCTTAGTTCCACGTGAAACCCAATTAGAAAACTACACGATTTTCCTACTACTACCTAATAACACTGAATTTTAATCAGAGACATTCGGCCAAATTGGGTAAAAACAATGTCAAAGACATTGCATACATCTAGCGTATAAATACGTATATATACACACACGTGAGAGAATACACCACAATGTACAGTTACTAAGATGTGGATTTTACGCTATCTTAAGTAGTTTCAACAAACTAACTATATATACTTCGCATTATCTGAATGTGGTGACCACCACTACATAAATGTCATAGCCAAATGGATCTCATTTTTCCCACTTTCTTTCCACTCTCCATGTGGTTCAATGAAGAAAACTTCAATTTTGGATTAAAAAACAAAATGAATCATAGGTTATTTTTTCAAGTGTGTGTATATGTTCATCATGGCTTGTCTCCGACAATACAAAGTATGAAGCTTTTTTTAGAGTTGTGTAATGGAAGGTTTGATCATTTTGTTGATAAAAAGGCTCTCCTTCGACGTGGGTTTTGTGGATAGGAGTGGATTTTGTTTAAGATAAATTTCTCCAATCATAAGCAACTTTTAGTACAAGACACTTAAAAAAAAAAGTTATCATAATTAATGTCATTAGTTCGCCAAACGCTATTTCAATTAACTTGAAAGACGTTTCTTTCTTAGCTCTGTATTGGTGGTCAATACTCAGGACTAGGCAATTCTTGCCTTGGTGTTTGCTTGTGGTGTGGGGTGTCTTGAGAAGAGAGAAAAGAACTTATCATAATCCACTCCTTTTGGCTTAAACTATTAGGAGAGAGAGAGAGAGAGAGGAAAAAGCCGTTTTATTTATCTATTTATTTTTTAATATTGAGGGGTTTTAATTTAAAATTTTTTAATGAAGCAAAGATGGGTTCAACTGCTCATTTTTCAAGTCGAGTCACTTTACACTTCACACAAGGAAGGGTAAGGAGAATGAGTTGTTGCTATAACCATCACATGGGGGCAGAAAATAAACAAAGGCTTTCTCTCTGACATGTCCAAATCATTGTTTTACTAAAGAATTCATTGCAAACCTAAGCATGTCCCCTTCCTCCTTTCCTCTTTCTTTACTAGCCAAAATTTTTAAAAAATGTCTAGACAATGAAAGCTTCACAGTATACCTAATCAACTTCCCAAAATTGTCCACGAAGGGTTTCTATTGTTGTCTCACTATGTTCATCATGAACAAAATATTATAAGATTTGAGAGTGAATTATAAGCACTGTTGACAAATTTTGTTGTTCAAATAGATAGTGACCTATTCAAAATTTGGACAATAATTTATCAACGTTGAATTACTAAGTAAAAACAGAGAAAATTGTAAGCAAAACTTGAAAAAGAAAAAGGCATATTATGTGGGGGGTAATATATGCACGCAATATTATTATTGTTGATTGTTGAAACAATAGACGTGGCTATTGCCGAAAAAGATATAACAAAACAATATAACATTTGGAGTGCGTTACATCATGTCCCCCCTTATATGTGGGGTTTTTTTTTTTTTTTCCAGATCATATGATAAGACTGAGAGTAACATATTGCCTACCCTTCAAAATTAAGGGGAAAAAACCTAAATTATAGAACAAAAACCATGTTTGGTTTTATTTGTTTATTATTACTATTTTTAATTTTTCCTTTTGTGGGCTTGTTAGTGGTTATCTCCTTGTTGACATCGTATTTAGCAAACCTAAGAGTTTTATAGTTGAAAGAAAGACCAAACTAGTAGAGTGAAAAATAACTGGAGGACTTGGAAAAGATTACCTTGTTTCTTCATGTCTTGTAGAACAGGAAACATAGCAATCTATTGGTTAATCCTCAAAGTTTGAGGCAATTATTATTCCTCACTTTCTTCCAATAAAAAACTAATAAAACACAACACTTATTAGATTAATAAAATAAATAAACAGTAAGGTTGGCTAACCTATGCCTCTCTCTCTCTCTCTCTCTCAAATAAAAAAATAAAAGTAAAAACAAAAGCCTATGCCTATTAGCAACTAAGAAAACCCCACTAAAGCATAACCACAAAGATCAAGAAAGATTCATCAATCTCTTAATATGTATTTAGTCCTCTAATTAAAAACAAGGTTATAAAAGCTTAAATTATAGTTAAGAACTTGTAATACTTGGTCCAATATTGGTGTGCAAGACTTTTTCCTGAAAAGAAAAAAAAAATATTGGTGTGCAAGACAAAGTATTAGATGATTTAAAGTTGTTTAATGTTGTATACTATTGAGTTGGAGAACGCAGCTGGAATGAAGGACACCGTGGTCAACTCGCAAACAAAGAAATCGACAAAAATGGTGGGAGTTTTAAAGTGTTAATACGCAGAGACTTGTTGATTTGTAATTTTGTCCATGCTCTAGTCCAATCAAATTCAGTGCACCCCAATTTTTATTTTGTCCTGCCTTTAGTTCTTTAATGCAAGCGGCCCTTTTTCTTTTCATTTATTTAGTTTTTCTTTTTTATTATGTCTTTTCCTTTGCATATTAAATTAAATGCAAGTATGCAACAATCTTGGTGCAACATAAAAAGACTTATATGTTTGTATTTTCAGATAGTATCATTTTTTTTTTTTTTAGTGAATTCCATGCACTGGTTTATTGCAGTAAGTTTGTTCTATTAGTAATTTTCTGGGAGTTTTGCAGCGTATAAACAAAGACGGAATTAGAAGTTTGCACTGGTTTATTGCAGTAAGTTTATTCTATTAGTAATTTTCTGGGAGTTTTGCAGCGTATAAACAAGGATGGAATTAGAAATTTAATCTAAAGAGGTAAAAGAAAAATTATTTGACAGTAAAATAGCACAAAAAATTAGAAAATTTTTCTTAGAAAAGTAAAATTAAAAATTTGTATTATTCCTAAATAAGTCCATAAATATATTATAATTGCTCTCAACGATGTCTCATGGTCTGAAATCGGTATATAATAGTTTCATTGTTAATCTTATCAAAAATTTCGTTCTCCATATAAACAACTAAATTGTTATTCATCTATTGATTTTCTATTCGATTGTGTTGTCGATTCTTCACATTGTTTATGATAGAAAATTCCATCTCTATAGTCATAGTAACAACAGGTATAATTAAGTTGATACTTAATAGCTTAATTAAAGACATCAAATATGAGCTTTCCTAATATTTTTTTATAACACTTAGTTTATATATAGACATACGTCTAAATTTTCTATATACAATTACACATTCATAATTCTCATGTCCTCACAAAACCTAAAGGACTAATTCAATAACAAACATTATGCATATACATACATATAACTAGACTAATCATTTGTTTGGTGATAAATATAATATACTACATATACAAACTTATGCCAAGTCAATTTTTAAATATTCCAAATTATTTGTTTATTAATATACTACATATATAAAATTATACCAAGTCAATTTTTAATTATTTTGTTTATGAATTGCACTACACACTTTAAAAAATGAGTAATGTGTTTTACTTAAAATTTAACATAAACCCTTAAAATGAGCTTCGTAATTGTAAAATAGGTTTTACTAATGGAGAAAAATCCAAATTTTGATGGAGGCAAGTATAAAATTTTATACATTAAGAGAAAATAGAATAATTTTTTATAAAAATATTATATATATTTTTTTTTTTCCAAAAAATCATAGAGCCCTAGACCCTACGTGGCTCTGGCTCTGCCACTGGGTGCAAGTATTCCTTAATCTGTTCAATTTAATAAATAGTAAATCGTGGATTTGTTTATTGAATATCTAATTATTTTGTTTCTCCTTTTCTTTCTTTCGGCTACTATGAAAGAAGCTTAATTAGTTTAGGAATATGTTATTAATTTGTCTGTCTGGAGACCATATAAACGTCATGCTTAATGTGAAAGGTCTTCGTTGCCTACTTAAAATTGTACTTTGGTAATCAAGTGTAATCTTTTTCTTTTCTTGAAAGAAAATCAATTATCATCTTTGCTATGGAACTATTACATCTAAAACGAAAAAGGAAAAAGAAAATAATCGAGATAACTTATTGATGGCACAAAATAAAAGAAAAAGGAAAAAAAAAAAAGAACTTTGGTTTTTGAGATATAGAACAAACTAGTCAAAATAAGTTATTATTGACAATTTTCTACTCAATATTTTGGTCAATATTCGAGTACAATAATTTTAAACACATGTAACATATTATTCATGCATTCATCTAATATGTACGTGCAAATCCGTGTATATATTTTATACATAACTATAATACAAATTTTGAATAAAACAAGTCGCATCCGTCACCCTTGGCCTTAACTCTGTTTTTTCTGATCAATTGAACCATCTTTACACCCTAGAGGAAAAAACAAATCTTCGATGAAATTAATCCTAATGATATGCTTTTTATATGTTGTTTAAGAAATATTTATCATCTATTACAGTTTTAAAATAAAAAATAGAATTCATAAATGTTGCCAAACAAATTCTAACCGATAACACTTTTATTTTCATTAATTTTTTTTAAAAAAAAAATATGTTGAAGATCTTCTCAATTTATGCTTTATAAAACTTTTAACCCATATTTTACCTTTAAAAAAAAAAAGAAAAAAGATATTATCAAACATGCCTTTACTAGTTTTATTATAAGTCAATTACTTAAAAGAAGAGGACAACCTTCCTTCCATCCAATTCTTCGTCATCCTTAAGATTTTCTTTTTCTTGCATGCGAGAAAAAAGAGTTTTCTTTCACATTTGATTTCATATTTGTTGCTTTCTTAAAGTTTACTGTAGCAGAAATGAAAAAAGAAAATCACAAAAAATAATAAACAATTGACAAAACACTATACCAAACAATCGACTCATCGACCACTTTTACCCTACACCTTTTACTTTTCACCTCTACCTTTTTTTTTTTCTTTTTTTTTTTATTTCCCCTCCTCCTCCTTTAGTTGGAAAAGAATTTTTACCTGTGCTACAGTATAATAATGCACTATAATGTAGCAACTAGAGAGAAACAGCCTATTTATAGAGACAAACCATTGGGCCCCCAACAATCAAACCCAAGACCTGGGCCCAACAATAAAGCTTTTACAATTTTTTTTTGGGGGTGAGATAAATATATTTAGTTTAATATTTTAGAGAAAGTGGAAGCTTTGAATCGTAGCCTTACATTTTTTACTCCAACAAATATCTTGTCCCTTCAATCTCGTCTCGATTTTTTCAAACTCCAAAAAGCTACTCATAATAATGCCGTCAGATTCAGCTTCGAAATCCAGACCAAGCAGAACTTGTTTGGCTTTATTTACCATAGTAGCCCTGTACTTACTTGCCTTCCATGAACGCGTTTTGCGTAGCTCTAGTGGGAAAAATAGCGGGATATAAAGGGAAATACGAAACATAGAACAAAACCCATATGAGCCAGTTTACCTTTTTCTCTCTGTCTGGTTGGTCCCTATGAAAGAAATAAAAATATAATATTACCAACTTAGAAGAACTGGGACACGCGCCACCATTTTGAGAGTCGAATGCAAATTATTTATTATTGTAATTTTCTTTTATTTCCTTGAAAATACAAGACAGATACTGTATAATCTGTCATAGTCATAGTCATAGACATATTTTTGTTTAGACTTGGACCATAATTATTATATAAACAAAATGCTTGAATTTTAGAATATAAAAAAATACGAAAAAACTAACTAGAGCCTTTTTTTCTTCTTCAAGTATAGATAATAGAAAAAAGACAACTTAGAATGAGCTGGTTACGCGTCAAAAATGAGAGTGGGCTTGAGGTGAATGACAGGGACCAAACTATAGAGCTATTAATGACCATTATTTATAATAAATTTAAAAAGAAATAACATATACATATTCTATTAAAACATAAATTTCTGATCTTCAAACTCAGACGCACAATATTTTGGACCAGCTAAATAAGTTCAGCTTGCCTCATAACCATATCTATAAAGCCATATAAAAAAATATTAAAAATAAAAATTTAAAAAAAAAGAGGGCGAAAGAGAGAGAAGGCACTTTACCACTTTTATAGGTTGCACGCATCCAAATAGCCAAAAACAGAGGGAAGACAAAATACTCCAAACACAAACCAGAAAAATAAGAAGAATGAGAGCAGGTTGATTATGATGACTCAAATAAAGAAGAAAAACTGGGTCTTTGAGTTATTGTGACAACAAAAAAGAATTGCCCTTTTCTTTTCCAAAGGCTTGAGCAGAAGAAGAAGAAAAACAAGAAGAAGAAGAAGCAACAGCAGCTGAGGTGTGTTGTGTGTACTAAAGAAAGTGTCTTTCTTAATTAACTCCCAATTTGTGTTTTAAACTAAAGCTGAGAGCTGCTTCTCAAAAATCTGTGTTTCCTTACAAATTAGTATCTCTTACATTTGTCCCAGTATCTCACCACTCTCTTCCCGTTTTGCAAAAATTGGAGTAAAACCCATCTCTATTTCGTCCTTAGGAAGTGTTGGTTCATATCTTTGTTTTTGTCTTGAGAAAGTGGAGGTTAATGGCTTGGTTTGTGTATTCATTGCAGTTGTTTTTGGTTTTATTTAGATGAACAAGGCCATGCTGCCCCTACCCTTTGAGGAGTTTCAAGGTAAGGGAGTCTTAGATTTCTCTTCTACTGCTTCAGATTCAGTATTGCCTCCACAGAAGTGGAACACCTTAATCACCAAAGAGAATTGCTATGTGGGCTCTGAGCCCACCTCTGTTCTGGACACCAGAAGCCCAAGCCCACCGACATCTACCTCAACCCTGTCTTCCTCTCTCGGCAGCGGCGGTGGAGGAACCGGTTCCGTCGACACCACCACCGGCCCGGCCCTGGCCTTGGCCTCAAGCTCAGATGCTCCATCAGGCACAGGATCAGCTTTAGTGGAAGAAAAATGTGGCCTTGGAATGGAGGACTGGGAGAGTGTATTATCTGAGTCACCAGGTCAAGAACAGTCCATTATGAGATTGATTATGTCGGAGGTTGATGACCCATCTCTGGGTTTGAACAAGCTTTTGCAGAGAGGAAGTGTTTCACAAGAAATGGAATTCAATGCAGGAGGGTTTGGTTTGGTGGATCAAGGTTTTGTGTTCGAACCCATCATTGGAACAGGAACTACTTGTTCTGATTTTCAATTCAGTGCCCCAAATGTTCAAAGCTACAATGCTAACAGTCTTTTGCCAGTTTCTCCTTTGGCGTTTCATCAACAACACCAGTTGGTCGAGCATGTTGAGGCCAAGCCTCAGGTTTTCAATGCCATAAACCAAAACCAAGCTCTGGTTATGCCTCTGACGTATGCCCAGTTGCAAGAACATTACGGGGTTTCACCTCCGCCTGCGAAGCGGCTTAATACCGGTGCCGTTGGGGCCAACTACCAGGCCCAGAAGGTCCAATTCCCAAATTCTGGGCATGAGCAGCTCCAATTGGTGCATCAGCAGAGGCCAACAACAATGGTAGTTCCAAAGCAGAAGGCCATGAGTCCAGCAATGGGAGATGAGTTGGGGAGCCACCAGCTTCAGCAGACGCTGACTGACCAGCTTTCCAAGGCCGCTGAGCTAATCGAAACTGGGAATCCGGTACTCGCGCAAGGGATATTGGCGCGGCTCAATCACCATGTCTCTCCTATTGGTAAGCCTTTTCGACGGGCTGTTTTCTATTTCAAGGAGGCCTTACAAGTTTTAGTCCACATGAACACCACTAACTCATTAGCTTTCTCCCCTTTTAATCTCATTTTCAAGATTGAAGCTCACAAAACTTTCTCTGAAGTCTCACCTGTCCTTCAATTTGCCAATTTTACTTGTACCCAAGCCATTCTTGAGGCAGTAGAAGGCCTTAATAGAATTCATGTTATTGATTTTGATATTGGCTGTGGTGGGCAATGGGCTTCTTTTATGCAAGAACTTGCTTTGAGAAATGGTGGTAGTATTAGTGGTGGGGCTACCCTTAAGATCACTGCTTTTGCATCCCCATCCACTCATGACGAAATCGAGCTCAGTTTCAGCCAAGAAAACTTGAAGCATTTTGCTTCAGAGATCAACTTGCCATTCGAACTTGAGATCATAAGCCTTGAAATGTTGAACTCTGATTCTTGGCCACTGCCTCTTCGTGTCTCAGAAGGCGAAGGAATTGCGGTGAATCTCTCAATTGGTTCCTTTTCCAGTTACCCTTTACCCCTTCCTTTGGTCCTCCGCTTTGTAAAGCAGCTTTCTCCCAAAGTTGTGGTGTCCTTGGAAAGAGGGTGTGATCGAACTGATGTTCCATTCTCGCTCCAAATTGTTCATGCTCTCAATTCTTACTCAGGCTTGCTTGAGTCCCTTGATGCGGTGAATGTCAACTTAGACGCCCACGCCCTTCAAAAGATCGAAAGGTGCCTACTTCAACCCGAAATCGAAAAAATGGTACTTGGTCGCCACCGTTCTCCTGAAAGAACACTTCCATGGAGGTCTTCATTCTTGAATTCCGGGTTTTCACCATTGATGTTCAGTAATTTCACAGAGTCCCAAGCCGAGTGTTTGGTCCAGAGGAGTCAAGCTAGGGGCTTTCATGTTGAGAAGAAACAGTCCTCACTTGTCTTATGTTGGCAGCAAAAGGAGCTGATCTCAGCCTCAGCTTGGAAGTGCTGAGGAACAAAGAAGCCATCATTTTCATATTGGTGCCTTTAACTCATCATTCTAGCTTACTGATCTTTTTGAACAGTTCAATTGTTTTTTGTGCTTCTTCTCATGCTAATTGTCTATGTATGTGCTCTAGGCCTATAATATTCAATCAAACCAAACATTTTAGTAACTTGGTGACCGTTAACGGTTCTTGAATCTTCACTTTCTCTCTTGTATTGTTTTCTGTGTTGCTTTCTATGATTAAGTTGGTGAGTCATGTGACTGTTTGTTGTATACATCTGACAACAAAGGAAAACTTAACCAAGAAAATTTACCTTAGTTACAATCTTTGTTGCTCTTGGCATCATTTTCATTTCGAATATGCCTCCAAAATTTTCCTATTTGATATTGATATGGTCAAATTGATTTTGATTTTGTGGACAAATGTATCAATTTTGGGTCTACCATGGGAAAATAACAAGCCTAGTTCTTGTCGTTTACAAGTCAAAGTCTGTTTGGTTTACTTTGTCTCGAACACTCATAATGAATGTTGCTTTCATATTATGTGTCTTTTAAGGTCAAGCGTGCATGAATGATTTTAGAAGTTCTGTTATAACAATCATGAATCTTACATATGCTTTTCTTTTCAGTGTGCCACATTTCTCTTCTAATTTTGTTTTTCAACGTTAGGAGGTGTATATTATTTCAGTTTTTAAAACGTTGACGTGCACTGTTGTCACCGTGAGAAATATATAATATTTTTCTTTTTTATTTTACTAACTTTTTTTTTTTTTTAATGAAATGAATTCTGTCAAATATGATCTAACGCTTTGAAATGAACAGAAAAGGCTTTAACGATGATCCAAGGAGCTCTACCACAAATTCCCCCAAAAGTTATACATACTAATTACTATACAAAAACAAATACAATGACTAATAGCATTTTCTCCATCTTATGTTTTAATGACATTTTGTTATCTGATGAGGATATGGCGTGCAAGTGCAACCAAAAATAAAGACCTATTAGTGCCGTCCTACAAATACTTCCAAAATACCATTTTCATATTTGTGCAATCGCAATGTTTATTGTTGTGCTTAGAAAGTGGCAAACTGTCTAGGAATAAACCCAATAAAAGAAATTGTTAATCCTTAGTGCCCTATAAAACCCAATCAGAAGTACACCATTTATCTACCAAGTATACAAAAACACTGAATACTGATCAAAGACATTCGGCTACATTGGAGAAAAAACAATGTCAAAGACACTGCAGATCAAGCATATTTGTACATATATGTATGTATACATATATAACAAAATGTGCAATTATCAAGACATTAGTTTTACGCAATTTTTAAGAAGTAGTTCCAAGTTTCAACCAATTAATTATACATCCTTCATCCTCTAAAAGTTGTGACCACCTCCACTATATACGTCATATGTCATTGCCGAATTCATCTTATTATACCACTTTGTTTCCACCTTCCATGTGGTTCAATTAAGGGAAATTCCAATTTTTGATATACTTTTCAGGTTAATATTCAACAATATATAGCCTGTCCTCGACTATAACAAAAATGAAATTTAAAAAAAAAAAAAAATTAACGATTGAGCAATGGAAGGGTTGATCATAAACTTTACAAAAGGGTCCTCAATCGACGTGGACTTAGTGGATTTTGTTTAACGTGATTTTCTCCAATCATAGGGAACCTTCATAGCAGAAAACTATAGAAAAGTTGTCATTAGTTCACCCAAAGCTATTTTTTGGTATGTATTTTTGTTTGTAGTTTTAAAAAAGCTTCTTCTTAGCTCTGTATTTGGTTGCTAATGCTGAGGAGTCGGCAATTCTTGCCTTGGTGCTTTTGCTTGCGATGTGGGGTGCCTTGAGAAGACAGAAAAGAACATATCACCTCTCTTTCTGANAAAATATTGGAGCCAAGGGAAGTGAAGGAGGTTCAGCTGTTGGAGTTAAGTCACTTTACACTTCACATAAGGGCGGTTTTAGGAGAATGAGTTGTTGCTATAACCCATCACATGGGGGCAAGAGATAAACTAAGCCTTTCTTCATCCTGACATGTCCAAATCATAGTCATCTATAATCTAAAAAATTCAGTGCAAACCTAAGCTTGTCCCCTCCTTCCCTCTCCATTTACTTTACTACTCAAAATTTTTTGAACTTTGTATGTAATATAGACAATGAAAGGTCCCCAGTACTTATTCAACTTCCCAATTTTTTCCATAGTTGTCTCACTCTCCCATAGTCCGAACAGTCACCATATTCACCATTTATGTTCACAAAAAAAAAAAAAAAGAGACTTCGGGGATTGACCAAAATTTAATGCGTTAATTGTCACTCTTAACGTGTCCAATTCATGGTTATCTGTAATCGAATGAATATATGTAGGACAAGATATGCTAAGAGTTACATTACGTGAACTAGTCTAATTATTAATATTGTATTGCACTAGACATAACGGAATTGATTGTTATATTGATAGAGCTTCATGAGCAACCACGACCAACTTGCAAACAAGCTCCACGTAGAGAAGTTTAAAACTCAAACCAGATTTTTCCAGAAAATAATAAAGGGATACCGGACTTGGCCATGGCATGCAATATATTCATGTTGAAAAAATCAAATACTTGGAGTGTGTCATATCATGTCCCACCTTATATGGGTTAGTTTGCTAATTAATGGTATATTATTGAATGAGTATAACACATTGCCTACCATAATATAATATGTTACTACTCGAGACAAACGAAAAGAAGGAAAAAAAAAAAAAAAAAAGAACGAAAGCCATGTTGCTTATTTTCTTTTGTGGGGTAATTATCTTATTTTGGAAATGAAAGATATAAACTAGATGACTTGGAAAAGATTATGTTGTTCCTCAATGTCTTGTACTAGAGGAAACAAAGCAATTCAATCTATTAGTTAATCCTATGAGCTTTCTTTTCTCTTAATAAATAACTAGTAAAACACCACGTTTATTTGCGTAATAAATAAAAATAAAATAGTAAAAGCCCTTCCATCTCTAACAAAATTATGATAATAATAAAAAAGGGAAATAAAATAAGCAGTTCAGAAAAATATATCAATTCAAGGTGCGCTAGAGTAAAGCTAAGAAGATTTAATTCAATTAAATCTATCCTACATTGGAGTTAGAGAAAGTATGCAAATGGTGTATTTAGCATGGAAGACAATATGGCTATTTTCTTCTCTTTTATATTTTTGGGCTGAAATATTTTACCCCTTATCTAATGCATCAAAAGATTATTATCTTGAAGGTTCCATATTTTAGAACTATGAAGTAGGATACCAAGAGGGGAAAAAGGAAGGGTTATCTGCACAAAAAAGAAAAAATAACAAAAAAGAAAAAAAAGAAAAGAAAACTCTTTAAGTATAGTCTTTCTGCAAATTTAATATGTTTTTTAGTTTGTGTAAAATTATACTTCCGCATTTCAAATCTCTGCAAATTTATATCTTCTGCATATAAATTGAACAATAAATTTTTCATTAAATACGAAATCTGAATTGAGAACATCTTATTTTTATTGACTAACACCAAAATTTTATTGAAAATAACTAAAAATAGTTAGCAGAAATTATCCAATTTGCACACAGAAAGTACAAATTTGCATAAATTTAAAATGTAGAGATTAACTTTACACAAACTAAAAAATAATGTTAAAATTACAAAAATATCATACTTCGGGGATTTTTTTTTCTTTTTTCTTTTTTTTGCAGTTACCCCAAAAAAGAATTTCATGACTGTACTAGTTTTAAGTTCCTATATTTTGGCATGGATGTACCAGCTAATCATAAATTTTTCATGTTGTATTATATATAGGACAAATTGTATCTTTACTCATTGAACTATTGTCTATATAGAGTTTTACCCCCTAAACTATTTCTCTTTGCAAGAATTCCCCCTGAATTATTCGATTATGTAAAAAATTCTCCTTCTGTTACCTTTTGTCAGTAGCTCAAATAAAATTATGACGTATCACCCCAAAATAAAGTTAGTTAAAATTTCATCATATTTAGTATATTCATCTATATGCCCTTAGATTAGGTGCCAAATTTTTCTATTTTTCCTCTCATATTGTAGTCTTCTTCTCCAAAAGACTAGCACTCAACCTTCATTAATGCTAAAAACTAGCCCCTTTGTTACCTTTTGTCCATACTATTGTCTTTTATTTTTTTTTAAAAAATGTTATAAAGCTCTCTTCAATATCCTAAATAGTAAGATACATCACTATTCTATCACAGAAGATAACTAATAATTTGGGGAGTATTTTTGTTTTAAAAAATAGCTTAAAGGGCAAAACTTTGTATAGACGATAATTTAGGAGTGACGATAAAATTTGTCCTTATATATACACGATATCTATTTTATAGATCATTATATAATATGTTTTTTCTTACCTATATAGATATTTTTTTTAGCTGTTAAATCATTATCTTAACGGTCACAATAATTGATAATTAACGATGTCAGTCAAATCATATCGTTCTTTTTATGATCAGGAAGGAAAAAAAAATAACTCTGTAACATATGCAACTATAGCTCCACCAAACATACTTCATTGACTCTTTAAAATCACCTTTCACTATCTGGGTGGGTTTGCTAATGAATTTTTCCACAAAAATCGATATTTAAATATGAAAATTCTTTTAAATTTGAAACTCTCAAACTTCAAATCTAGATAAGATCTACAAAACACTGTACAAAACAACAAAAACAAATAAAGTTTACACAGATTTAGAATCAAATTAGAGAAATGTTCACTAATATAAATATAACATTTCAATTACCTTCAAATAAAGTTAGAGTATTTTATTTTGTTTTATTTTTTTTAAAAAAGTGAAAAGCTCATCATAGAGGAAGATTTTGAGAATCCGGATGGAGTAACCTAGAGAGAACTAAAGTTTTGAGGACTACCAAGGAACACAAAAGGATAAGAATTTAAGGAAGAAAAAAACAAATTCTTAGAAATTCTATTTTTTTTTTATTTGGATTTTATGAAAGATTGAAGAAAAAAATTTACATAGATTTTGTAACGACATTTTCAATAAATTTGAAGGATTTATATTATAATGAAAAGATTATGAGAGAAAAAGTTCGAAAACTAAATGTTATAAAAAATTTGAAAAATATTTCTTGTCTCTTTTTTTCTTAACTTTTCCTTCACAAATTTTTCCCCTACTTAAATTCAAGTTCCAAACATTTAGGGTTTTTGGAAAACAAAAGGAAAAAAACCGCTATTGTCGAGTATAGACCTATTTTGAATATTAAATTTCTAGTTAAGACGATATTAATTGTTGTCTGTTGATTCTTCTACACAACAAAGTCTTATCATTTATTATTTGCATTTTCACATTTGTCATTTTCAGTTAAAACAAATTTGATGCATAAGTCACGTAATGCTTCTTTGAGTCAGCATTAGTTAGATATATATTGCACCTAGGGTTCTTATTCTAATAATATTTTATAAGGGATTTGCAGCGTAAAAGTATTAGGCTTTAATGATGATATCAGTGTTACTGAATTCAAGAATGAATCCGGGATTTTTTTAATTATTCTTTTTCTTTTCCTTTCTTTCTTTTGGTTTCTGTGATAGAATATTAGTTTATTAGGAATAAAGCTTTTTTAGTCTTGTTAGTATTAAGTTGTGAATTGATTCGAAAATATTAAGGGGTGTGGACTATGGAGATCTTATATTCACCGACATGATTAAGGTGAAAGGGTCATGTTTTGCCTCCTTGACAAGTTGGATTTTGACAAATTCATTGACATCTCGTCTACATAAAACGGTTACGTTCGTTTAAAAAAAAAAACCTTATATGATTTAGCTAACTGTGAAGAATTCATATTATAAATAGAAAAAAAAATTACTTACACTTGAGGTTCAAATCTGTGCAACCATATATATATATATATAGGTACTAATCCAGTATTTTTTTTTTTTACTTATGCATAAGTATCAATTTGGCCAATAAAAATCTAGCATGCACATTCTTTTATTGTAAAAAATAAGAAAGAAAAAATACATGTCTTTTTATATACTTTATTATAGTCATTAGATCACCATTAGATAATGATCCAATAGCTAAAAAAAAAATATCTATCCGTAGGTTAAATAAAAAAACCTATTGAATTAGCAACCTCTCTATATATATATATATATATATATATATTCTCTCTTATAATACAAAATCTTTATTAAAAGCAACTTTCGCCATTGCACTTAATTAAGCCTTTAATTAAGCCTTTTTGTCTGTCCTATATTGAACCATTAGTACTAAAGGCATTCATAAAACCGATGAATGGATAAAATCAAGCCAAAACATGTTTGAATTATTCGATTATGTGTATGGATATTTTTGTGAAACATTTGAGACTTGGTTTGTAGTTTCAACATTTGTAAAAGAATAAAACCAAAAAAAGAGGGAAAAAACCATTATAGTTGCTGCTCTTTCTTTGAAAACAGCTGTAGATTTCTATTAAGCTGGATGTTAGATTCTTAGGAGATCTCTCCGATAGGATTTTTATTTTTATTTTTTCTCTTTTTTTATTCAATAATCATTCTTTATATGTAAATATAAATATTGTGGGACCCGTTCCCAAATTATGCATCACATTGACGATTAAGTGGTAGAACAGATCACAAACAGGATCCACCGTCCGACAGGCGTCGAGAGTGATTAGCTAAAGGCCACGCAGGTCATACGTGATTTCACAATCAGCCGTTGGGCCGTCCGGGGTTAGGGCTAACCCATCACAGACTCTGGACAAACTCGGCCCAGTCAGACTCTTACCTTAAGAGCTGGGGGGTCGGAAGCCCCAAGGGTCTTCCACCAAAATACGATGGAAAGCAACTCACAACTCCAGACCTAAATAGAACATTTAATGCAATCTTGGGTAGGCGTGGACAGGGGGCAAGCCGTCCTGACAGAACGACGATGTGACCAAATCTCGCCCCTGACAGATTCAAGCCATAGGAGGCGGCTGAAACCAGGTTACAGCGATACAGAGGTGATCACGGTAATCTCGGCCCGTAACCTCTAGGAAACATTTTGAGGAAAAAGGTACTCAGTCCTGAGATTGAGACCCGAGTAGTTTACAATCTCCGGACTATATATATATATGAGCCATGCGTTCCCGAATGGGGTATGTACGCTTACAAGAAATAAGTGTATGAAAAAAGCTTATGAGCAAGAAACAAACATATACTCATATAGAACTAATTCATTGCTATCCTGAATCAAAGATAGACCACTGACTTAAGCATCGGAGACTCTTTGCAGGTGGCCATCCCCGCCTCTCCGACCCTGCCTGGAGTTCAGAGAACTTTTGGGAGTGAGGACACGTGGACAGTTGGAGAATACAGCAGAGACACGTGGACGGCTGGTGAGAAACTGCTCCAACATATATATATTAACATATGGATGTTTTGTTCTATTTACAAATATTGTAACTTTCATAAGTTTTTTTTTTTTTTTTAATCAACTGAAGAGCTAGCCAACTCTAGCTGTGGGGGATGATTTAAAATAATGAAAAACAATATTTGTACAACATCTTGGATTATATGTTTCTTCTTTGATCATTATTTGAATCCAGTTGTTTCATCAATTGTTCCTTTTTGTAATTCAATTTTTATATTGACTAGTGATTGTAATATGTTTATTTTATAAATGAATGAAATTCCTATTTTGATTAGGGTCATATGCAAAAACTACCCTGGATCATGACTATTTTATAATTTTAACCCTTATCAAAAATGAATTTAAATTGAGGGTATTTTATTTCTAGAGACTAACACAAAATATTTATTGAAAATATCTTAAAATAATTAGCATAAATTATCCAATTTGTACACATAAAATACAAATTAGGAGAGATTTGAAATATAGAAGCATAATTTTATACAAGCTAAAAGTCGGAGTTAAAATTGCGAAAAGGTCATACTTTAGAGTTCTTTTTCTTTTTTGTTAGCCCTATTAAGTTAAAAAAAAAACTATAACAATTTTTATATATACATATAATTGTAAATGAATTTTCGTAAAATGGTCGAATTTTGGATCATAATTTGCAAAATGGTCATTTTTTAAATACTATTAAATAATGGTCAAAATTTTAAATTATTTAAAAAATGGTTATTTTTCATATTTATTATATTAAAATATATTGATTTATTTTTTAACAACATTGATTTACTTAATAAAAAATTTATTTACTTTATTTAATATATTAAAATACATTGATTTAATTTTTTAAAAAATTGATTTACTTTATAAAAAAAATATATCAACTAAAAAACTGATATTTATCAAAGTAAAATTATAAAATAGTCTTGTATTAAATAGATGTAAAAAAAGGATCATTTTTCAAATTGATCTAAAAAGGGTAATTTCTTATAAATGCTCTTACTGTAAATAAGTTTAGAGGAAACTGACATGTTTTACTATTTTTAGAAAAATATTACCAAAAATACTACCCAGCCTATTATGCTTCTTTTTGTACTACCTTGTTTTCAAAATAAGCCATCTTTTAAATAATAAATTATGTGGTGGTATTTCTAAAAAAAAAAACCATCTTTTGTTAAAAAAAATCATTTATAAAAAAAAATATTCAAAATTATCTAGAATATTGTTGGCTCTATAGATTAGCATGGTTCTTTTTCTCCTTCCTATTAGGGGATCAATTCTCAACTTTACAACTTTTGTTTCTTTTTCTTTTTCCTTTTTCCTATTTCTTTTCTTTTTCCTTAACCTTTTTTTTTTCTAGCATTTTTTTCCTTGTTCTCTTATAGTTTCGTTGTTATCTTCTTTCTTATTCTTTATTTTTTTTTTATTTCCTCTTATTTATTTTATTTTTTTCACATCGAACTTTATTACTCTTTTCTTTTTAGCCTTTTCTTATTTATTTTAAGTATTTTTCCCTTATTTATTCCTTTTTTCATATTTTCTTTTTTGAATTCATTTTTTAAAACTCATTTTCTTTTTTTTTTTTTAAAAAAAAAACTAATATTAGAAGCTAGAATCCATTTTTACTATTGGTTTTCAATTATTGGTTGTGGTCATTAGAATCCAATAGTCAATCAAGAAATAGAAATCATAAACTAAATTAGTTTCTAGTTCAAACTAATTTGGTTTCCTAAAAAGAAAATAAGTTGGTTATTGCTATTCTTGAAATTAAAATCTAAATTGCTATTGAATAGTTTTTTATTGCTTTTACTTCAAAGATATAATTACTTAATTTGAGAACTTAATCATTTTCTACAACGTCCTTGTTCAATGTCTCATTCAATTCCTGTTAATAGACATTTTACAAAAAGGAAACCACAATAGTTTCTAAGAATTTTCATTATTTTCTATGATTTGAAAATGAAATCACAATGGTTTTTATGAGACTTTCGTGGTTTCTTGTGATTTATTTAGCTACAGAGTATTCTGTAAAATAAAAATCACAATGGTTTCCAAGAAACCTACTTAGTTTCCTGTGATTTACTAAGCTACATAGCATTATGCTAAAGGAAACCACAATGATTTCCATGGTTTCTTGTGATTTACGTAGGTACATGACATTTTGTAAAAAAGAAACTGAAACTATGATAGTTTCTAGTAATTTATTGGAAGCCTTCGTACTTTCCTTTAATTTATTTAGGTACAAAGCTTTTTGCAAAAAGGAAACTATAATAGTTTACTAGAAATATTTATAGTTTCCTGTGATTTATTTACGTACAAAACATTCCGCTAAAAGAAACCCTTGTGGTTTTCTGTAATTTATTTATGTACAAGATATTCCGCTAATAGGAAATCAAATTAGTTTCCAGGAAACTTTCGTAGATTCTGTAAAAAAAAAAAAAAAAAAAGCTTATTTACTAAAATACTGCAACGTTTTCTTGCTCCCAAAATATTTAAAAAAATGCCCTAAAAACATCGTACAGAATTTTTATTGTTTTTGAAAGTTTATAAATTTGGTAATATTTTTTGAAAAATAGGTATAAGTGTCAAAAACCCAAAATTTAGTAATCAAACATGTGGCGCCTTTATTTGATAATTTGTCAATAGAACTTTTTATACACCTCGCCTTACTAATCTGGTTTTCCGTGTTGTATATTTTTTTTATTAAATTATTATTAAAGATTGATCAGGTTTTAACAACTTCACAAACATCCATTTAATTAATTTATTTTTTGAATGAACATCCATTTTATATTAAGTTTTGTTGGACGACTTCATTTTAAAAGCTCCTAATAATGGATGTGAAATTTGATATTACTTTTTTACCCCTCAAGTAGTCCATAAGAGCTTTTAAAAATAAAGAGTATCGACCACTAAACTTTAAAAAATGTGATGCCATGTACATATCAGTGTAAGTTTTTTTAACAAATTTTGGGTATTCTTATCAATACTCAAAAATAACCAAGCCATTTCTCTTCCCACACATTTCCCCTTCTGCTAGCATAATCAACTACTTATAGTCCTTGAAATTTTTTCTTCCTATTTTCTTTACAAGCTGAGATTCAATAGAATTCATTATAGTAGAAAATAGAGATTAATTAAATAGAAACTGCTTGAAGTCTTAGTAGATCATTTATTTCTTAATATGGGCTAACATAATTACTCACAAGAGTATTTATAAGAAATGGCTTTTTTTTTTTTTTTCAAATCAATTTAAAAAATGGCCATTTTACATCTATTTAATAAATGACTGTTTTATAATTTTATTTTGATGAATAACTATTTTTTAGCTGATCTATTTTTATAAATTAAATCAATTTTTTATAAAGTAAATCGATATATTATTACTTAGTACATATGAAAAATGGTCATTTTTAAAATAATTTTCAAAATTCAGTTATTTTTTAACAATGTTTAAAAAATAGATATTTTGCATAACTATGATCCAAAATTCGGCCATTGGCTAAATAGCCTTAATTACAATTATACATCATAGAGAAAAAGTTCATAAATATCAATTTTTAAAATTATATTTCCATAAATATTTATTTTTTATTTTTATTTCATAAATATCCTTTTTTATATCTTTTTTTTTTTTTTTAAGAAATGTAGGCCATCATTATTTTACACATAAAATATATACCACGATATTCATTTCATATATTAAATATGTACCTGATCTACATTTTATGAATAAAAGTCATACTAAAATTAGCACATATTTTAAAATGTATACTTTTTGTAGTTTACACATAAAATGTGTACATCATGGATAAAATTTATATTATAAACATAGATCACTCATATTTTGCATATAAAATGTGGACCATAAAAACGGGTATTTTTGAAAAAAAAAAGTTAAAAATGGGTATTTATGAAATAAGTTTTTAAAAATAGGTACTAGGCATAAAAATGTGTACCTCATGGATAAAATTTTTATTGTAAATATAGACTACTCATATAAAAAAGTTAAAAATGAGTATTTATAAAATAAGTTTTAAAAAACGGATATTAGGCATAAATTTCTCTACATTATATAGACTATCTAAATTAAGTAGGCCAAATGGTGATCTACTCAGTAAGTTCTAGAGACATCTATATAAGTATGAGCTTTGTAATAGTTGACCTAGTATATCGAGTTAACTATAGAGATTATGGTCCTCAAGTGAAATCGTAATATGCACATCTTTTTTTTTTTTTTTTCTATTTTTATATTTAGAGAGAGAATCAATTGAGCACACCTAAGAAGATATAATTGTGAAAAGCCGCTAATTCTCGTGTTCTTATTAGAATGTTCATGATCGTGCTCGACTATTCTAAGCACAATCTCATTCGTGCTTTTCAGGTTCACAATTAGTTATAAATCTAGGTATTACTTCTGCTCCTTAAGAAATTATCTTTTTAATTTGATATGATTGATTCTCGGATTGCATCTAAATAATTTCAATCATGATTATTTTTAACAAATCAGCCAAACATTAAACAAAAATACTGTATATCTCTTCATTTCTTTTTTTGTTCTTGACGTTATTTTCACGTATGTCAAGTAAAACATAGAGTTATTGGAGATGTTGACTGTTAGTTACCTTGAATCTGAAGAAATCTTTTTCTTTTTTTTTTTTTTCCTGCTTCTAAGTTCCCTAATTAAGGTTGAATTAGAGTGTGGAAAGGACACAGAAGAACTATAACTCTTCAAGTTCTCTTATGAAGGTTGAATTAAAGTGTGGAAAAGACAAAGAAGAACTATAATTCTTCAATAATCGATGTGATGTCAAACTACTGGATGTTGAGAGCAAAATTATTTATGTGAAATCGTTCTTCTTTCTTGTGCATGATAGAAAATTAATTAATATTTTTTCAAAATTGTTCTAACAATTACCTTTTTTTTTAATTTCTTTATTTTTGGTATGATGTATGTAAAGAGCAATTTGCTTTATTATTTCAGAACTTAAGTATAATCCTTTCAAAAGCAAACCAAAAAAAAAGAGCTTAATTGTAATACCATGAAAATGGACTTTTTTTTATATTTTTTATTGATAATTATACAAGTCATTGAAAGGATGTGTAAGGATGACAAACAGAGGAGTAGGTGGCTACAATAGAGCCACCTATGATAAAATTGTTTATTAGTAGTGCATATTTTAACTTAATATTTTGTCAAATTTATATGTTACTTAATTATAGTATGATTATCTTATATGTTAAAAAAATAGTGATAGAATGTTCATATAATGTGAAATTTAGAAATGCACTTCATCAATCAATATCTATTATATCTTTATAATAAATGTGAATAAGCATGGTTCATCTTTTTTTTCCATATATACCCTTCGTTTTTTTACATTTTTCCTTTTGGGTTTTAACAAAATCAAGTAATTTATTAGTTTTAAAAGGGCATACTAGACACTTTCACTTCTTTTCCCCTTATATGTCCTAAATCTTAAGTTAATTTCGTACTTGTACTTTTACGTTATTAGATTTTTTTTCCCCCTATTTTGTACCTATTCTTTTCCTTTTTCCTTTCTTCCATTTTAGTCTAACAAGTAATATCTTTATGGATGATTGGTTGTTATTGTTTTTTACATTTTTTATTTTTTTATTTTTAATTAAATTGTTTATGGGTGCAGCTATTTACTGTTTGTTGTTAAATACATATCAAAATTGCCTTAAATGAAACAAACTGTAGAAAATGCACGTGCCTTTCCTCACTGGTAATATTAATATGCCTTGTAAAGTTGCCACAAAAGTCTATGAATTTGCGCTAGAGAAATCAAATTTTGAATTAAATTTTACACGAACTAAAATATTTGACTATAGAGTTGACTAATTTGACCACGTATATTATTCTTGTTTGGGACAGATATTTTTATACTAAGGATTTTAGCTATTTATTAATATTAATTTTTATATTTAAAATTTATAATAAATTTATACTATCTCTAAATCAAACATTACTTTTGACTATTTAGTTCACCAAAATACTCTTTTAATCTATAAAAAAAAAAGTATGTTAGAATAATTAAAACTTAAAACTAAATAAAACTAATAAATTAAAAATGAAAAATCTATAAAATTTTTAATGTAAATTAATTTTAAATAAGCATTAAATTAGAAAACTATTCAAAAATATATATCTACGGAATATATTTAAAAATTTAAAAAGAATTTTGGTAAACGAAATTGTTAAAATTTGTAGTTGACCCAAATAATTAATAAATTTGTTATAAATTTTAAATAGGTAAATCAACATTAATAATAGTTAAACATAATATATAAACTAATAATCAGTTAAGATACAAGTAATAAAAATGTTATCATTCCTTCTTATTTGAAATAGTATGGAGCTACGGATCAACTTTAAAATAATATATAGGTTAAGATTAATTATATTAGTAGCTTCTGAATTATACGTGATGAAGTCACTTTGGACTTCGAATTTTAAACTTACCTTATATATTACCTTGAATTGTGTAATTGTTGTAGTGATGACCCTTATATTACTATTAAAATTTTAACCGAAATTGTGTAATTGTTGTAGTGATGACCCTTATGTTACTATTAAAATTTTAACCGAAATGAATCATGTCCAAAGCATAGAATTAAGCACTGTTTGGCTCTTGGAGTTAGGGTTTCATTCTTGGCAATAATTATTAAACTGTATATTTTACACATGACTCATTTATGTTAAAAATTTAACAGTTTATGAAAAAAAAATGTCATTACTACAATAATTACATAATTTTTGGTAGTCTATTATGCAAGTTGAAATTTCAGAGTCTCATTCTCAATCACGATTGTCAAACTATGTTCTCTGTAAATGACTTATTTCAGTCAAAATTTTAAAAGTTTGCGACAAACAAATTATTACCGTAACAAATTGCATAGTTCAGGATAATATTATACACTATATAAGTTAAAAATTCAAGAGCAAAAGTAATTAAATAAATATAAATGAGAGGCTATTAGATTTGAGTACCTTCTTTAATCCTTTAATGTCCTATAACTATTTTGAATTATTGAAAATTTTGCTTTATCTTTTTTTACCTACATTAATTTTTCTCTCCTCTTAAATCTTTGGCTATATAAATGGGAAAACGAAAATAAAAACAGGTTTAGTAATCATTACCTTTTAATTTTCAAAATGAAAATAAAAGGGTAATAGTAGAAGACCTAATTACAAAAGGGATATTGATATTTCCAAATACTATAAATAAATAGAGAGATAAAAGAGAAAGTGTAAGGGGAGAAAGTCTAGAGGGGCTGAGAGGTAGGGAAAAAGAAAAGAGATTAAAAAACCAAAATTTTTGAGACTATATTTAAAAAATTTGTTTAAATAATTTTTGAAAGTAAATGTCTTTTTGCTTTCAAAATTTTATAAGTTTTATTTACAAATTAAAACAAACAAAAAATAAAAATAATTTTACCAGACATGTTTTTAAAAATGTTTCCTCTTTTTTTATTTAAAAAACAAGAAAACTATATAAATAATTTTTACTAAATAAGGCCTAATATTTACATTTTTTGACATTTCTCTTTTTTTTCCCCCCTGAAAGGAACATGTTTCTTAACTTTTTGATAGACAACAACAATTTTTTTTTTTTGAAAAGCTTCTTAAGGGAAATAAATCATTGACTAGCCAAATCAACTTCTAGAATAGTACAAGCTTGTCAAGAAAAATTAGAAACATCCCTTAAGACAGACAAATCTAATTTCACTCCAACTCTAGTTCGAGTGTAGGCTATCATATTCTTATTACAATAAATATGATTGCTCATACCACTTCCCACTTACATGAGGGAAAAAAAAATCTTTAAACTAATTCTTAGAGCTGTTAATTCAACTTGAATAGTAGGCAAAACTTGTTCAAGGTGTCTATCAGTAAACACCGCAACAATTCCCTCTTCTAGGTGCTAATCTGTAAATGTTACAATAGTCCCATTCGAGTCACGAATGATACCAGCATAAACTGTCAACCTCAGTAACTCCAAAGAAAGATCTTTGACAAGGTGAAATCTTCCAAATTTAGTTCTTAAAAGTTTTATATCTAGAAGAATACCAACAAAACACGCACACACACTCGAAAAAAAGAAAAAAAAAAAACAGTAGTGAAACAATATCTCTGAATCTAAATCAAGAATGATACATTGGAATCTTATATAATTCCTTTTCCTCAATTATAATATAGATCTCTAAATCCAATCTAAATGATATTTTAAACAAAACTAGACTCATCATTGTACTTTATGAAAAAATAATTATTGTGTAACATCACTAGAAATATAATGCTAAGAATGCTAATTTTAAGTTGTAATTTAAATTTTTGAGATCAAACTTGAAAAACATGTGAACAAAAAATCCTAATTGTTTTAAGTTAGTTTGAAATTTTGATTTTCATTTGTGTCCAATTGAAACAGATTTCATGCTTTACACCTTTTTTTTTTTTGGTGCTATCTAGAATTTTAATTGAATTTGTTGTGTAATGTCAGTGTAAAAATTAATTGACATTTTTTTTTCTATCACTAGGGAAAAAGAAAAATGCACTATTTAATTTTCGAAGTCCGGATAGCAAATGCCTAAAATACTCCAAAATTAGGTGTATTTATCATAATTAACAAATAACTTTTTTTAGACTACATATAAAAATGTTAATTTTTTTATTTTTATTTTTATATTAAAATTTGACACATTTAATATGAAATTTACTCGAATTGATATAATTAATTAATTTTTGAAACAAAACATATTATAAAATAATAAATAATTACTTCATAGAAAATATCTTTTAATGAATTTCATATAAATAAAGTGAAAAATAATAAACTACTGAGTAAATTTATCTCAAAAAAGTAAAACTGAAACGGAAAAATTAAATAAATGAATAATTATAATATTTGAAAATATTATGACACGTCAATATGAATGACGTCTTTATCAAATAAATAATTTATGAGTAACATGAAACCCACAAAGTACTAGCTCTTTTACATCAGCTTGTATACTTGAGTTATCGACAAATAATTCTATACGAATGTATATAAGTATAAAGTATTTGGAATTGATAAACTCAGATACTTTGCTATAAAATTTTTATTTGTATAAAAAAATAATCATACGTGCGAGACATCAATATATTACTAAATAGTTCTATATTAGCATATATAAGTTTTTATAATTAGTATATTTGATAAAATAAAATGAATATAATATATTAGACACATATTGGAACAGATAAATTGGATAATTTGATTATAAAACCAAAAATAAGAACATTATTAAAATGTAGCTTAAAATACGACTAATTACTAAGAGCTCTAATGACAATTGACGGTATACTCCAATACGAAGTACCAACTATCGACGTACTTTTTCCCGAGTACTTTAATTTTTACTGTTCTAGAAACTAGAAAGAAACGACCTATATTTTGGAGTACTTATTAATTCTACAACACACCAGAGCTAAAACTATATTCCAAAAGACTTTAGTCTTTTAAGTAATGAAAATTTTATTAAATGAGTGATATTGTTTATTNGGTACTACTAATATCTCATAACATTATTTCTAGATAAAAATTCACCAATCGTTGAGTCACTCCACTTAATAGTATATATTTATATATTTAGTACGATTAATGCTAGAAATATACACAAATTGTATGCAAAACTCACACATTCAGGTTGCATTTATTTTAACTACTCATGTACCTGGTATGGTCTCACTTTCAAAAAAATGTAGACATCTAATATACATACTATGTTAATATGAATGAGTTTTAAATGTAATTTATACGTGTCCCTCGGATTACTTATTTGGTATATATTTTTGTAATTATTCTTTAAGTAATAGCTATAAACCTTTAATTTGCCCCCCCAAAAAAAAAATGCTACAATCCTTTAGCTTCTCAACAAGTTGAAAAATATATTTCAACAATGCCCATGTTTTTATTTTCATAGTTTCATACCTGATTTTTAGGTATATTTCATGTGTAAAATACATTAGATATATACATTATAAAATATATTTTTAGGTATAACTTTTATATGAATTACTTATAGCATACATTTCTCCAAAAATATGTGTAAATTTATTAAAATATGTTCAAAAAGGGTATTTATGTACTTTCCCTTAAAAGGGTCTATTGCGAAGTGGCCGGAACAAAAAAAAAAAGAAAAAAACATAGTCTTTCCTTATTTTCGAATTTGTCCCTCTATGTCTGGTTTACAGACAAAAGAAAAATATATAAAAGTATTTAAAATAGGAAGCAGAAAAAAGGGGCAAATTACTCCACACTCCCAATTTTCAACTAGTACCCTGTCCTAAGATATTCGAATTCGGAAGTAATCTCATATTTTGCCCCCAAAATTAACAAAATAGTCTCAATTAACCCCAAAATTAGCTTTCTTGATTATTGTCATGCTAGTTTGATTTTCAAGCTTATGCATCTTCAATCAGCTTTTTTATATCCGCTAAGAACATTTAACGTTTTGCAGTCTTCCATGCTTTTTCATGGGCAAAGTGAGACAATTTTACTAATTTTGGGGTCGAAAATATCAAGATAAATTATCTTAGGGACATAGCGTAAATAGTTGGCAAAAGTCAAGGGTCATAAAAAAAGGAATTCTTTCGGTCTCAAAAAAAAAAAGAAAGAATTCTTTAGGTCTCAAAAAAAAAAAAAAAAAGAAAAGAAAAACAGAATTCGCTCTATTTATTTATTTATTTTAAAAAAAAAAACGGGAGAAAAGAATTAAAAAAAAAAAGGAGAGAGAGGAGGGGAGCACTTTACCACTTGTATATGTTGCACGCATCCAAATAGGAGAAAACAGAGGGAAGACGAAATACTCCAAACACACAAACACGTACACAATTACACAGACGCACCGGAAGACGAGACAGGAGAAACCACCAAAGCTTATAACCACCCAAAAACAACAACAAAAACAACTAGATGACGACTCCACAAAATGGGTCTCTGAGTCATTCTACGGACAAAACGAATTGACCCTTTTGGGAGTAAAGCTCGCTCCTCTCTCCAACTGCTTAAGAAGTAGTACTAGTAGTAGAAGAAGAAGAAGAAGAAGAAGAAGAAAGCAAGAGCAGCGTAAGGTGTGTGCGTTACCTGATGATGATGATGAGCTTGTAGAGCTGTGGATTTATCACAAGAAAGAAAAAAAAAAAGAAAAAAAGAAGGGTCCACCTCTTTGTTGAGTCTCAAGTTGTATTTGTAAAATTACTTCTCAAAATCTTTTTTAACCCTCTTCTTTTCAAATTCGTGTCTCAGTATCAAGATTTGGAGAAAAACCCATCTAGGAGGAGCTTGTGGGGGGTACTTATTTTATTGAAAACTGGAGGTTTCTGGGGTCCTGGTTTGTTGGGTATCCATCGGTTTGGTTTCTTTAGATGAAGGCCATGCCCCTACCCTTTGAGGAGTTTCAAGGGAAGGGGGTGTTAGATTTCTTTTCTTTTTCTTCTACTGCTTCAGATTCACTATTGTCACCACAGCAGCAAAGGCCACGAAAGTGGAACACTCTAATCAGCAAAGAGAATTGCTATGTGGGCAGCGAGCCCACCTCTGTCCTCGACACTAGAAGAAGCCCAAGCCCTCCCAGATCCACCTCAACACTGTCTTCCTCTCTCGGCAGCTGCGGCTGCGGCGGCGGCGGCGGCGGCGGGGGCAACGGTGGTGGAACGGGCTCAACCGACACCACCACCATCACCGGTGTGGCTGCTGCGGCGGCATCCGAGACCCCATCAGGCGCAGGAGCAGCATTAGAGGAGGAAACATGTGGCCTTGGAATGGAGGATTGGGAGAGCGTGTTATCTGAGTCACCAGGCCAAGAGCAGTCCATTATGAGATTGATTATGGCGGATGTTGATGACCCATCTCTGGGTTTGAACAAGCTTTTGCAGACCGGGAGTGTTTCCCAAGAGATGGAATTCAATGCGGGAGGGTTTGGTTCGGTGGATCAAGGATTTGGGTTCCAACCCAATGGTGGGAATTTGGTGGGCAGCTTTATTGATCCTTCTGGAAAAGGAACAACTTGTTCTGATTCCCCTTTCAATAGTGCTACCCCAAATGCTCACAACAACAATACCAGGCATGGTTCAGCTTTCAACCCCATTAATCCGATGTTTTCTGCTTCAGCTAACAGTCTTTTGCCAGTTTCGCTTTCTCCTTTGGCGTNGTTGAGTCTATGGATGCAAAGCCTCAGGTTTTCAATCTTCAGGTGGTCTTAAACCAGAATCAAGCTAATTTGGCTCAAAATCCAGCGTTGGTTATGCCTTTGACATATGCCCAGTTGCAAGAGCACCATGTGATTTCTCAACTGCCGGCCAAGCGGCTTAATACCAGTGCCGTTGGGCCTAACTATCAGGTCCAGAAGGTTCAGTTTCCGAGTTCTGGGCAAGAGGTGTTTATTCGGGGACAGGAACAGCAGCTCCAATTGCTCCATCAGAGGCCAACTATGGCAGGGTCAAAGCAGAAGATGATGAGTCCAGGAGCGGGAGACGAATTGGCAAACCACCAGCTTCAGCAGGCGTTGATTGACCAGCTTTCCAAGGCTGCAGAGCTGATAGAAACCGGTAATCCGGTACTCGCGCAGGGGATATTGGCGCGGCTCAATCACCATGTCTCTCCTCTTGGTAAGCCTTTTCAACGGGCCGCTTTCTATTTCAAGGAGGCCTTAGAGTTGCTCCTCCACAACTCATTGGCTTTACCGCCCTTTAATCTCATTTTTAAAATTGGAGCTTACAAAACATTCTCTGAAATCTCGCCGGTCCTTCAATTTGCCAATTTTACTTGTAACCAAGCCATTTTAGAAGCCATGGAAGGCTTTAGTAGAATTCATGTTATTGATTTTGATATTGGCTATGGTGGGCAATGGGCTTCTTTTATGCAAGAGCTTGCCTTGAGAAATGGTGGTGCGGGTTCTCTTAAAATTACTGCATTTGCGTCTCCATCCACACACGACGAATTCGAGCTTGGTTTCACTCAAGAAAACCTGAAACATTTTGCTGCTGAACTCAACTTGGCATTCGAGCTCGAAATTGTAAGCGTGGAATTGTTGAACTCTGGTTCTTGGCCACTGCCTCTACATATCTCAGAAGGTGAGGCAATTGCAGTGCATCTCCCAATTGGTTCCTTTTCCAGCTACCCTCTATCCCTTCCTTTGGTCCTCCGCTTTGTAAAACAGCTCTCCCCAAAAGTTGTGGTCTCTTTGGAAAGAGGGTGTGATCGAACAGATGTTCCATTTCCGCTCCAAATCATTCATGCGTTTCACTCCTATTCGGGCCTGCTTGAATCACTTGACGCAGTTAATGTCAACCTCGACGTCCTGCAAAAGATTGAAAAGTTCTTACTTCAACCAGGAATTGAGAAAACCGTGCTGAGTCGCCACCGTTCTCCCGATAGAACACCTCCGTGGAGATCTTCGTTTTTGAATTCTGGGTTTTCGCCATTGACATTCAGTAACTTCACAGAGTCCCAAGCTGAGTGTTTGGTGCAGCGGACTCCTGTTAGGGGCTTCCATGTTGAGAAGAAACAGTCTTCACTTGCCCTTTGCTGGCAGCGAAAGGAGCTGATCTCGGCCTCAGCTTGGAGGTGTTGACTGCTGCGTGCTGAAGATCGAAAAGTCGGCATTTTAAAATTGGCCTCAGCTTGGAGGTGCTGCATAACTTACTGCTTTTAGTTATCTGATCCTTTTAGAAATTTTCTTTCTTCAGCTTCTTCTCCTATGCTAATTGTCTATGTGCTGTAGGCTTATTATTTTGAATCAAAAGTCCAAACAGTGAAGTAACTTTTAGGCTTTGTATGGTTCTTCGATTTTCATTCCAGTTTCTTACTTGGGATTTGGATATTGTTTCTTTTGTTGCTCTTAATTAATATGGTGACTGTTGTACATTTCACAGCAAAAACAAAGCATAACCAAGCAAATTGTACCTACTTTTTCCTCTGCAAATAACATTTTGTGTTTTTGGTATCATATTCACTCTCAAATGCTTTCAACTTTCCAAATTTGATATCATCAATCTTATGCCGATTCCTTGTTCAGGTCTATCATGAGAAATTAACAAAAAGTATATATAGGGAGAATTATTTGCAACTTTATTTCAGATCATATACCATCTCCATAATCATCTTGCGAGTGAATAGACTAGTCTTTTTGGCTACTGGTTTAGTTTCGTTAACAATACGTGTAACTGGGTAATTGCATATTGATTTGTGAATTTACTAGAGTACTTTAAACCCGTTGGTCTACTTAGCTTGTCTCAAGTACAGGTCGGATCAATTCTTGTGGTTTATCAATCTGTATTAGTCTTTTAGAACCCATTTGGCCAATCATACAAAAAGCCAATTCTTCATTGTTAATTTTTACAAGCATGGAAGTTCAATTATTTGTTCATGGAAAAATGGTATAAAGTTATAATATTAGTGATTCAGTTCCTCAGATGTTTCAGTTTGGTCTCTAAGACAGGATGTTGGCCTAAATTCCCTCTTGATACATGCACTTCCAAATCTTCAATGCTTTAAAATATCTTCCAGTTAATGTCAATTATGGAGTTGCGTTATATTTTAATCGTCATCTCCATTATATAATGTCCAATTTTCTCACTCATATTTATATATCTTAGATTAGGCATGATTTATCATGCTCCTTATGCATGCCCAAGTCTACATTACAACACCATACATTTTAAATTTGTTTTTGTTCGGCTAATATAATATTTTTTATTCCTTCCTTAACGAAATCACATGGGTGTTGTACCAATGGACCCCCACATGATTAGGTTAGAGACTTTTCTTTTTTAACACCTTGGAAGCTCCTCATTTAACTACACTTTTTTTTTTTTTTAATTGAACATCTTCATAATATTACATAATTAAGGCCATGTTGCATGAATAAGATTGTTTGGTTTTCGTTGTATTATCATTATTATTTGTCATAATATAAACCCATTTTTTTCCCCTGGACTTTTTACAATATCAATCTAGCCTAACAGGTCGGCTTCATGGACAATGAATACTATATGATAAAATTAATAGTAGTACGAAATTATTTAATTCTTCTGATTAAATGTTCTATATATCTATAGTCTAATACAATAAAACACCATTTGTCAAAGGGTATTATTCAATTATGGGAGCAGGTTATATGTGCCCTTCCTAACAGAACAAGAAACTGGTCCAACAAGGCAACAATGGTGAACTGCACTTTAACACTTGGAGGGGCATGTACAGTACCCCTTGAGACCGAGCTCGATGGGCAACCCTTTATTTTAAGGTAGGGCACCCTTGTAAGTAAACTAAGACTTAGTTGTCCTCGTGACCAAGTCATCCGATGGCATGACTCAAAAAGAACATAAAGAATATTTGTTACCATCACGAAAGAAGCAATATATAATGTAAACTTGAAGACTGTTTATATGGCCTCTTTGTTTTTATTATTATTTTTTTAAACATAAATGTGATGCTAGACACTAAAATGATTATTTAGCACCATCCAGTCAGGCCTACGCTTGCGAATCCTTGCTAATTTACTTCTTATAATGAATATTATAATCTCATAGTTGATAAAAAAAATTAAGTTTAACTATTGATTTCTATTTATTATAAATAAAAAAAAATATTTATTATTATAAAATCTCTACTCCACCTCATTAGAGGTAATAAGTTTTCACTTGTACTTAATGTGATTCGAACGTAGAATCGAGATCTCAGATAATAAATGCTTAATTGATTTTTTTTTATTTATAAAAAAAACTACAAATAACCCATTTCTCTATACATCTTAAAAACGAAGGAAAAAGGTTAACTTTTTAAGTCTTTGTTTGGCTTGTGAATATTTTTTGGTTTATTTTGAAGATATAAATGACAAATCTTCTTTGTCGTTTATCAAGCAAAAGGGAGGAAAAAAAAAAGATTTTCTATGATGTTTTTTTTGTTTAAAAAATATTTCATATTATTAAGATAAGAATTTATTTAGGTAGAATGGAGTATTTTAATATATCTTCAACGAACTAAAAACTAAATGAAATTTCTTACAATATTTTTTTTTGAAAACAAATTTCTTACAATATTTTCGATTGATACATTTGACAATAATTTTTTCCTAAGAGATTCAATCAAATATTATAATGTTAAAATCAATAAATATGTATTAGTTGTCGGGTTCTTATCCATCTCATTCAATCATACTTACATACTTTATGACTTTCTTGAATACTACAATCAAGAATTTTTAACTAATTTATCATCTAACAATATCATATCTAACGGATCATCTAAATGTTGATATATTTTTTAGGGAAGTCGATTTTTAACTTGTTCAAAGAAAAATAAGAGCAATAAAAGTCATCAATCATTATTTAAAAAACATTAGGATTTTTCTGTAATAGTTCAAATCAATTTCTATCCATATAGGCTTTCAATTAGAAGTCTAAAACTTTTAACTTCCAATCCGTTATTAAAAGATATGATTCCAACTGATCAGATCGAGGAAGATTTTGTAGTAGGAAAGGAAGAAATAGCAAAATTTTTTTACTTATTGGAAGATTTTCATAAAGATTCTATATCACTCGAATACTATTTGATCTAAAAGTAATAATATTCATCCTAATGGGATAAAAAAAAAAACCCAACCAAAGTGACAGTTCTCAGTAGTAAAATTAGTTTTATAGATGAATTAATTAAATAAAACTTATAATCATTAATTTCTCATAATTGTCAACAATAAATAATTGATATATGAATATTTTGTTAGCCCAACTAGGGTGAAAAACATTTTTGCTTGATCTAATTCTAATAATTTGTTAGTCCTTTCTTGCCACATCATATTTTTATTTGGTTATGATATGAGCAATACTAAAAGATACTGGCACTAAGTACTTAATAATCGTCTTATAAGTTTTAAGACTTAAAAGAGTTTGTTAGTCCTTTCTTGTTACATCATATTTTTGTTTGGTTACGATATGAGCAATACTAAAAGATATTGGCATTGAGTACTTAATAATCATCGTATAAGTTTTAAGACTTAAAAACAGTTTTATTAGCGTGTAGTTTTTAAGAGTATCTAGGGCTTGTTTGGATTCATTTTTAATTTTTTTGTCAAAATAAATTAAAAATAGAAATAATTTTTTTTTTTGGTTTTTAATTTTTTTCAAACAAGAAACATGTTTAGTAAATTTTATTTCACTACTTATTTCCAAAAATAATAAAGTACAAATAACGAGAGAGAAAATTATATGAACTTATATTTATGTATATATACACATATCTTTGAACGCACTTACGTACAATATTTGTATATTCTTTTGTTTTTGAAATTTGTTTAAAAAATTAAAGATATTAGAAATTTTTTGTTACCACTTTTTTTGAAATTTTTGGTAATAATTTTTTAAAAACAAAAGAATAAAAACAAGGTTGCCAAGCAAATTTCCAAAAAAAAAATTCTATTTTTTATTTAAAAAATAAAAAACAAAAAATGATAGTGAATCAAAGCAAACCCTTTGCTTGGTGGAACTTCCAGTTTTTTTGTTTAAATAAATTGAAAATAAAAGTAAAAAATTTGTTTTAGTTTTCAATTTTTGTAAAGAAGTAACATACTTGGTAAACTTTATTTTACTACTTATTTCTAAAAACAATAAAGTGCAAATATCGAAATAAAAAGTCACATATATACATATACATATATATATATATGTATGCAGTTGTGTATAAATATTTGTATGTTCTTTAGTTTTTAAAATTTATTAAAAAAAAATAAAAGTATTAGAAATTTTTTGTTATCACTTTTTGTTTGAAATTTTTAGTAACAATTTTTAAAAACAGAAAACAAAAAGAAAGTTGCCAAATAAATTTCCAAAAAAAATTATTTTTTTAAAAAATAAAACACAGAAAATAAAAGAGAATCCAAATAAGCCCTTTATAATCTTCTTATAAGTTTTAAAACTTAAAACATTTTTTACTAGCATGTAGTACTAAGAAGTTGTGCTGTGCCATGTACAATATGACTTAGAAATAGTGGTGTTGCAAAAATCCTAAATTAAAAATGGATAAGTATTTTCTGTTTTATAAGGTGGGAGAGGGCGTAATACTCCTTACTGTGTACCGATCCGACGATTTTGACTGATTGTCTCATGTGTTTGCACGACTGGAGACAGATTGCAGATGACGTGATTTTTCCTCTTGAGCCACTAGGTAGGACCCGAAAGAATGAATGGTCGTAGTCTATATGCCACGTGTACGGTCATTGATTAAATGAGATTTCTGACAGTTTTTTCGGTGGGAGTAACGCAAGGACATCAATCCAAAAATCTACGGACAGCATTGAAGACAGTTGCGGGCCCTCTCTGTATCTCCGCTGTTGGAACTATATAATCTTAATGAACACGAGAGCCTGTGATGTTATTGTGATGTGATATGTCTCGATCAAATAGATCAGATGATTTGGACCGTCAGATCAAGGCAATTTTTTTTGTTTTACCTTTTATCCTTATTAATTCACTCAAATGCTCGTGGTCCCACTAGTACTAATCACACCTTACAGTTACTGCCTGTGATGGGATACGTTGGCATGTTTAGTATTTTAGTAGAGAAAAAATGGGAGGGAAGAAAAATTTAGAGAGAAAATGACTTGAAAAGAGCTCATTTGGGCCAAAATGAATTTTTTTTTTAGTTTATTTTTTTAAAAATGATATTTTTATAAGTGTCAAAAATTTCTTAATTATAAAAAGATTATTATTTATGATTTTTTTATGGTCATTAAATTTTTAACTATAAGTGAAAACATCTTTAGCACTTTTAAAATGTTATTTTTGAAAAATTACACAAAAAAATTATTTTGGTATAAATTAAGCATATTCATGTCCTCTCAGGGACTGATTTATTATGGTTCTTTATTTGTTCTCCACACATTTTTTGGTTATTATTTTTAGTACCAAAAGAACCTTAAATAAAATTACCTTTTAGTGCATAAAATATTAATTTTTTAAAGCAATCTTTTTTACACATCTCCCTCTAAAAAATTTGTATTAAGGGAAAAAAAAAACTATTTACACCGTTTTCCACAAATCATAGTATATTAATTGTCTCTCTCTTAAACCCTAACCCTCGCACATGGACAAACTAAATCTATTTTGTAATTTTATACAAGAGGTATTTGCATCGTGGGAATTATGATTTAAAAGACTGCGAATCTATTATGACAATAATTATTGTTTTTCCTTTTTTTTCTTCACTATATGATCTGATTTTTTTTTTTTCTCTGAATAATTTGAAGCTATCGCTGCACATCCTTCATGGTCATCGAGGCCATAATTTATTTGATTTTGTTGTTTTGGGAACTCTAACATTATATATATAAAGCAATTAAAAGTTTAAAACTGTAAAAATTAAGCCTTCACTAATCACTGCTGCAATATTCGCAAGATATGTATAGTCCCGATAAGAGATGTAGCTTTTTTTTTTTTTTTTTTTTTTAGCAATTTAGTTAATTAAGAGTTATATGAGTATTTGACTACAACATAAATTAGTAAAGATTTTGAGTTCGTATAGTTAAAAAAGGGTCAGAATCATGAAAGAAAAAAAAAATATAAGAGGGGTGGATATATGGCTAGAGACAGAGGAAAGGGACCGGAGATGGGAATGGGAGCAGGAGTGTGTAGGAAGAGAAGATATACAAAATGGAGTTAAAAGGATAGTTTAGGAATAATAAGTGCATAGAAAGTAGTAATTAATGTTTTAATTTTAATTTATAGTGTGGTTTTAGAAATATTGTGAGAAGAGTAGATAAGGGGTAATTGAAAAAGAACTTTTTTTAGGGAGTATATATGGCCTTTGTTTAGAACCTCGATTTTTAGGAGAAAAGAAAATTGTGAGAAAAAAATCAAGAGAAAAAAAATAGAAAAAATATTTTCAAAAATTTTATAGGACAATTTTTTTTGTAAATTTTCTCTTTCATAATCAATTTGTCAAAATTTATATATACTAATTAATGACATAAAATCTAACACTTGTTTTTTTGTGAAAAAATTTTGCTAGAGAAAAATAAAAGTCCTTGCAATTTTTTTTTCTTTTCCCTCCAAAATCTAGGTTCTAAACATGGTAAATAGGGAAAAAATAATTTATTTTAAAAATGACTATTTTACTCTCTTTATTGATAATTTAAAATTACTATGCGAAGATATTTTAATAAATGAGATCTCACTTATTAATCATATTTTAAAATTTTAGGTTCTGCCATTTTTCGCATTCTTAATTTTCTTTCCAATTTCTTTCTAACAAACAATTTTTTTTTCTCTCTCTTTTTCTTTTTCATTTTTCCTTCTTTTTACTCTCCTACCCTTTCTTTCCACTTACTTTTTTTTCTTACCAAACATAGGCTTGGACTTTAAGGTTTAATGGCCCCTTCCCTGATTTGGGAAAAAAAATCATTAAAATGTTATGTGCAATTTTGATGCATCAACTGATGTCCGACAAACGAATTGATATTATATGTTAAATCTTAAATAAAAATGATAAAGTAAAAAAGAAAAATTGATTAAATAGTTCTATATTTTAAATTACGTTTCATTGATTTATTGGTTGGATATAACCTGAGACATAAAAACTACTAGCATGTTAAATGTTAATAAAATTTCTTCCAAGTGTAACTGATTTATTTTGTTTTATTTTATTTTTTTTTCCCGGCTCTCATTCTTTTTGCCTTTTGCTTTCTCTTGTGGTAGATGGGACAAAATTAACGGCTCCTTGGAAAAAAAAAAATGTGTTTGCGTTCCTGTTTGATTCTTTCTTAGGACATAAATGGTTAAATCAATTAGATGTATCTTTAATTAGTTACTTTTGGATTGTGAAAGAAAATTTCCTTTTGAAACCCGATTTTTTAAGGAAAAGCAAGTGCATGCGTATATTTGCATGATGCACATTCTGCCTTTCAATAATAACATTGTTTATGGGATTCATCAGTAAAGATATGGTTTGAGATCATTTGGTCAGAATTTTGAGAGGCTTGTACCTCAGACCACGATCATGGACACTGACAATTAGATTCTTTCTATCTTCTTCTTGATTCATTATGACAACAGTGCTCACTTTCTTATTTTTTTTAACCCCCTTTATTTACTATGTTTGTGGCACACCCTCCATATCCAGTTCAACTCAGTGCATCGATTTTTTCCTTTCTACTTTTCTCTCTCAAAACTTAATTTCAACTTGGGATAGTTTTTTTCTTGCCGTTTCTGTCAGAAATATTCGAATTTCTTAACTTCGGAAAATTCTAAAAAGATGGGGTTGGAGAGTTTAAATCTTTGTGATCCAAGCAACTGATTTTTTCTTTGACATTTCTTCCAATTGATGTCATTTTTCATCTTTACTCATGTACGAGGACATAATTGGAGTTAGTACTTATATCAAGAGTTACTTGTTTTATACGTATATATATATATATATATATATAAATTGTGCAATAATAATATTGGTTAGGCTAAGTAAAGTAAGCTTTTTCCTGGTTATTAGTTACACATTGTAATTTCATCAATGGATTCAGTTATATCAAAAATTGAACTAATTCTGCCTTGGCTAAGTCAACTACTGGAAAGTCCTGTGAATTCTGAGATTCTATATTAAGATAGTACCGAAAAGAAAAAAGCATTGTTTCTCTTTTGATGAAGTGAAACTGAACAGTATGTCTCAGAAAAATGCTCCAAAACTAGGATAGAAGAAGAATGAACTATGGTCAAGGAACAAAGGGAATTTTTATTATATCTATAATTTATAGTCTTTTTAAAAATGCATTATAGGAACAGTCAATTTCAGGGTGAAGGATTGTATTAAGGTACATGGCTAGAGGAAGAGGTGGAACCCTTGCCTTCCACAAACTCTACAACTCCACATGAAAGTTTAGCTTTAGGTAGTTGTCAATGAGCATAAAGGACACCCTTATGGTCCAATTATCAATAAAAATGGTTCTTTTAATACCAATGAAGAATATGGCCATCCTTTTCTAAGGTGTAATAAGTTAATAAACATGCCCTTTTTAGGGTAATAAATCTTTTAAACCAATTTTGGTGGTTCCTCTACGTGGCCCAATTGGGATGTAGAAAGGGAAAGAACGTAAGTAAAATGGTGGAAAAGAGGATTTCCTTTAGCATTCTCAGAAAAAAATCAATTCTAGCCCCCTTTTGGATGGACCTGCTACTAGTTATTGCTGCCTTTAGTCACCTCAGTTGCTGAAAGCAGATTCCATTGAAGGGTAAGGGTAAGAGAGAATGAGAAAGAGAAATCAGAGGACAGACCCATCTAAGCATCTTCTAGAGATGGAAGCCCATAAAAGCAGCATACTTTTTTTGCAAGCTCTAAAAAAATCAACCTGCCTTGGAAAGTATAATGATAAACAACTTTTCATTAAGGAATTTGAGGTAAGCACTTTTGTCTTGAAGAAGCCTCCTAGGAGTGAGGAATTCAGTTATATTTTTTGAAAGAACAAAGATACATATAATATATATATATATATGGGCACGAATCCAATGAGTATTTTTTTTTTAACCTATGCATAAGTATCAATTTGACCAATGAAAATTTAGTATGTATATTTTTTTATTATAAAAAATAAGACAAAGAAAGAGCATTAATAATACACATCTTTTTATGTGCTTTATTATACGGCAAAAAAAAAATACATACCTATAGATAAAAAAAAAAAATACCTATTAGATTGGCAACCTATATATATATATATACACACACAAAAAATATATCTATGTACTAAAGGCTTAAAGACATTTAGCAGCTTTTGTCCTGTCTCCAATGTTCAAAAAACAGGGCTATATAGGACACTATCTAAAGCGCTTAATTCAACAACCATTTTCAATCAACCTTAGCTAAGGCCACAATCAACCCTTCTAGAGGTTTATAGCAAAAAGTACATAAAAGAAAAATGGGAACATCTTTTGCATGGATGGTTAAGAATATATTGAAAAGTGCTTTATTAACCATGATCCAATGATTACTCACTCTACATCAGATGGGATATTTGGAGAACTTGGTCGATCAACCAAGTGAAATATTTCAATAATTCACTCGGTGGATCAATTATCATAAGAATCATATTCCACACTTTCACTAATATATATATATATAATATGTTACTAGCTAGAACCCTTTTCTCTATTTGATAATACTTGCATCCCTATCAGACGCAGTTTTCTATATGTATTTCACTTCTTACATTTACTCGATCGAAACACGTATTCCAATATTCGAATCTTGTAAAATTGATATTTCCTTAGTAGCGAAGAAATGTCTCAAAGAATTTAGAAGATGCTTTCAAGAAAATTCTAACCCTTTTTGTCCCATTTATTTAATTTTATATGTAAATTTTATTGTGATAATGTAACATTCTCGGTTTTTGTGATATAGCAAGCATGCATGATGCATACACAAGTGGCAATTAATTTTGCATCGTCTTTAACCAATAAAAAGCACATATAATTGAGCATAGATTTCTAACACATCTAGATGTATTTAAAGCAATATACATATATATGTATTAGCAAGCTAGGTTTTGACCAATTAATAAAAAACTGAGGCATAACCAATTATTGTTCAAGAAAATTATATTTTGATAGATTTGAAACAAAAGGAAACGAAGAAATTTAAATTAAAATAAAGGGAAAGAAGTTATGAAACAATTTTATAAGGATATTTATGAGAGAAAGACTGCTACATCAACAGTCCAATGCCAAAACCATGTGGGCATCCAATGCAAATCGCTAAGAAAAGTATTAAAAAGTAAAGTAATATTAAAGTTGGCTAAGGTGGAAGATGTGGTGTGGGGTTGAGATTTACATGGGTGTGCGTTTGCTAGAAAAGTAAGAGTTTTATAAGCAGACAATCTTTTTTATAAGAGCCTCTCTCTCTCTCTCTCTCTCTCTTAGATTAACTTTTATAGATGCTTGCCCACCATATCTTCTCCGACCCTCTCTCTTTCCCTCAATATATGTTTTTGTGATTTTTTTTTTCCCTATTCCTTCCTTTCTTACTACTTTTTCTCTTTATTTAATTTTCTTTTTTTTTTTTTAGAATAAAACCTCATTTCATTTTCTTAGTCAGCTTAGAAACAACGCATTCTTTGTATCCCACACATCTCCTTTTCTTTTATGCCAAAAACCCAAAAAGTAAGCACTCATGTGATTGTCAAAAGCCACTTATCGTAGGGCCTCCATTAACGAACAAGACACACATTGGTGTCCTTTCATGACTCCCTTATTGCTCAAGTCTCTCTCTCTCTCTCTCTCTCTCTCTCTCTCTCTCTCTTTCATATATTTGGGTGGTCTTATGGCTCCACAAAGCTTTGCATGAATTAGTTGGCTAGCCTCCAATTCAGGGCTTGTTTCTTTTTATCCCTTCTTCTATTATCTCCATCTAAAAACCTCTTTAAAAAAGGAAAATCTCATCCTGGGTCAACCCAACATTCATTTTTCTCTTGTCGTATTCATGCCTTCTTTTTTTATTTTTTTATTTTTTTTTTTATTTTTTTGGCTATATCTTTTTCTTCAAAATATCGAGTTTGGTTTTATTTTGTTTCTTCGTTCGAATAATGTTCACATCTTCCAATGGTCAGTATAGAGTAGAAATATAAAATATACATATTATTTGACCTCCTAATATCAAAGTACGTATATTATGAAAACATCTTTGCTTCCATGACCATGATTGATGGATGAGCATGTACATCGAGCACGTAAGAATAATTGTTAGAGCCCTTGCGTATACTTGGTTCAAAATCCATATTCTAAATCCAGAAACTGATAAATTAACGTGTGCTTTTCATTTACATCTAGGTTTTGACCAGTCAATACGATAAAGCTAGCACCACTACAGTATTTATACTTGCAAAATTGTTACACATTTAGTTAAGAACATATAATTTTGTAAATAGTGGGGTTGGAATGTATTTTTAGGATCCATAAAAGTTTTCAAGTTTAAAAAGCTCTGCACTTTTGTGTTTTGGAATATATATATATATATAGACACCAATTTAGTCAAATATTATTTTTTTACAGTATTATTTTAGCCAATGAAAATAATATACATTTTTTTATTTATCTTATTATGACGATTATATGATCTAATAACTAAAAAATATATCTACATTAATAATATATATAAGGCACCAATTCAGTAGGTATTTTTTTTTAACCTATGCATAAGTATCAATTTGGCCAATGAAAATTTAGCGTGCACATTTTTTTTATTGTAAAAAGTAAGAGAGAGAATGAGCATTAATGATGCACGTCTTTTCATGTATTTTATTATAGTCGTTGGATCACTATTAGATGGTGATCCAACGGCTAAAAAAAAAATACCTACCCATAGGTAAAAAAAAATACCTATTAGATTGGTAACCTATAAATATATATATATATATATATTAAAAACCACTTTGTCATGTTGTGAATGAGATATAAAGTTAAATTTGGGGTTCTTTAACTATTTTTTAGCCTAAAAACTAGATCAACAACAAATAATTAAAAAGGACATAATTTGCATGACATTTTTAAAGGGTGGCGATCTCTATTTTGGACCATCCATGCCTTTGAGTGGCTGTTGCCAATTGGAGATATACATAATTGGTGACAACTTTTCTTCAATTATTTTAGTCCTTTCGGTTATATGATAAGAGATTGACTTTTGTTCTTCAATCCTAATCATAGTTCGTAGTTCTCACTCACACGGTTCAGAAAAAGTTGACAAGCAATCATAATTTAATTTGCTGTATTTTTTTTGAATTAAAAAAATATCTAAAATAAAATGGGTGATTGGTGGGGAATTTTTAAGGGCCTTGTCCCGATAAGCCACCTATTGTCTCCCTCGATTAAGGTTGACATATTTGAAGCCATATATCACTTTCAATATTGAACTGATTAAAGATTTAATGAGTCAACAACTTGGGAGCTAAATCAATAAATCATTATTGGAAATGGGAAAATTTAAGTTGTTGAGTCAAAAAGGTTTGGTGCTAGGACATGCCACTGCCCACTGATGGAAATTGCCATTTTGATGTTGTTTTTTTATTTGGCACTAGGAATTGGATTGGGCCGGATGGTTGTATAATATTGAAACATTATCATGCCCACATGAAATTTGATTGTGGGATCGATGGTAATAAAATTGCTTATTAGGGAAGTTTCACGGTTATTTCAATTAGAACTTGATTGCCATTTCTTAATAAATTAAACCAGAGATGAAAATGCCCCTAGCATGTTATGCGCTAGCACAAATTTAACGGTGAAATTGTGCAAATTAACATAAATTGGGTTCATAAGATTTATTCATTTTAAGATGAAATAAAATAAATGTCTAAAGTAAGGTGTTTAAAAATAAACCAACAAAAAGTCACTCATTGTTAGAATGGTGGGTGGCATTATATGTCATTATCCTAACCACCAAGCTAATTATGTCAAGATAGAACACTTCCCATTAATTATTAAAGAGTTCTATATTGCGAAATTTAAATGCTTAAAATGCAAAATGATAGGTTTTTAATAATGATAATAATAACAATAGTAATAAGGAAGATTAGTTATTTTGCCCCATGATATTTGTCATCAGCATGAATTTGTCTCTTTACTTTTAACTTTGTATTCAAGTGTCTCATTGATAACAAATTTGTTTTTCTTTTGCTCCCTTACTCTTGACTTAATATTTAAGTGCTCCTACAATGGTAAATTTGTTCTTTTTTTGTCCCCTCACTTTTGACTTAATATTCAAATGCCCCATAAAATGATAAAGTTGTTATTATTTTTCTTTTTAAATAGCTAATAAATATTTTTTACTATTTTTTTATATTAGACATTTCCAAAGAGCTAATTTTTATGATTAAATAAATGAAAAGAGGTAAAAGAAAAATATTGTTTTGATGGTTATATATGTTTTAATGGTTATATACAAAAAATAGATAAAATAGAACAATTTTTACATTAATTCATTAGTGTCAAAATATTTTTAGAAGTTATGTAAATAAATACATATTTTTATATTCAAAAGACTTTCTAGAAAATGAAATGACTATTTATCTTCTTATTTTTCATGAAAAATAGTCATTTCATGAATTTACCCTCTTATTTCATTTCATGAATGACAAAAATGAAATGACTATTTTTCATGAAAAATAAGAGGGCAAATAGTCATTTCATTTTCTATAAAGTCTTTTGAATATAAACATATGCAGTTTTTTTTATATAACTTCTAAAAATATTTTGATACTAATAAATTAATGCTAAAATTGCTCTATTTTCTCTATTTTTTGTTTTATGTATACATATATAACTATTAAAAAAATATTTTTATTTTACCACTTTTCATTTATTTTATTTATTTAATCATTAAAAACTTGCTCTTTAGAAATGTATTTAAAAAATAAAATGATTATTTGCCTATTGTCCATTAACAATTTTCTAATAGTGTTAGAGTTAAGGGAGTAAAAGAATAATAACTTTACTATTTTAAGGGTATTTAAATACTAAGTCAAAAGTGATAAGACAGAAAAAGAACAATTTTATCATTGTAGGAACACTTGAATATTAAGTTAATAGTGATAGAGCAAAAGAAGAACAAATTTGAAATCTAGGGACAGTTGAATACAAGTCAAAAGTGAGAAAACAAATTCATACTGATAGTAAATGTCAAGGGCAAAATGATAAATTTTCCTAATAATAATAATAATAATAATAATTCTGCAATATAGACTATTTTACAAAAGGGTGTTCAATTGAGCTCCAAAATAAGAGATCTTTTCCAAAATATTAGGAAAATTTCACCTAATATCACTTCAAATAATAATTCTAAGCTTCAAAAGGGTGTTTACGTTGTGATTTGGTTGATTTATCTCTCATTTAGTGTGCCAAACTTCTCATGCAGTTTATGCATATACATTCACAAACAGTGCCAATAATTTGGACAAAATAAATCAAATTGCATCTGTGTTTGTAGTGTGGTGCAGTCGGTTTCCATGGTTTATAGTATAGGCAGACTTGGCAAATTTGGTCAATGGAAAGTTTGTCTTTTATTGCTTCCTTTTTTCATAAGATAAAACAATGTTAATCTAATTATAAAACTACGTTCCACATAATGTAATAGATATTATAAATAAAACATAGTATAAAAAATACTTTAAAATAGATGTTATAATTAAAACATAATATAAAAAATACTTAAAAATTATTCGAAATATATTACGATGCAAATTGAACTGCATAAATATTTTTTCTAAACCGCACCATATGATTTGGAGATATTGCAAAGTAAAAACCATATCTGCACGGACAGGATGAATGAACGTCAGAGGGTGTGGGGGCTCAAGCCTCCCTCATTTTTATTTTTCCTTTATAAATGTCCACTTATTTATACAAATTTATAATTTTTTTAGCTTAAATTATACAAAAAGCCCCCAATCAAGAATAAAGAAAATACATAATAGATCCCACAAATTAGATAAAATAAATTTGTACCCCCACTAGGGCTGAAAATTTGGGCCGAGCCGCGGCCCGCTCACTTGGCCCGCGGGTCGGGCCGGGTGTGAATGGCCGCACTGGGCTATTGGTGCTGGCTCGCACACTTTTTTTTTTTTGAGCCCCTGTTACCCCTCCCCTCTCACGTAACGGTCATATGATCGTTGGGGAGGGGGATTGTTACCGTTGGGGAGGGAGCCCAGCTCTCCCCCCTTCCCATTTTTTTTAATTATTAAAAAAATAATAAAATATTACAATGTAATTTTCTATAAATACCTCTCTTATTCACTCATTTTTTTTTTTCACATATCTTCTTCAATCTTCATATTCTCTCTTCTTAATATTTCTCTAATTCTATTATTTATTTTAATATTTTCCATATCAATTTTAAAATTTTTAAAAAATATATATTCAAGTGAGTCAAGTCACAAAAGTTTCAATTATCAAGTCTCAACTCGTTCAACCTCAGGTTTGAATATTTCTCTAATTCTATCATCATATCTTTAATTTATTGTCTATTAATTTTGTTAATACAATAATAAAAATAATTGTCTATGTTTTATTATTTTCTTAAATTTAATGTGTTTATTTCTTTAAATTTAATATGCATATTTCTTTTATGAATATGTGGAGTGGAGGTATAAATATCATTTCGTTAATTTAATGTTTTTAATGCACATGTGTATAATATTTAATATGTGTATTTATGTATAAATTTATAAATTTACCAAGTAGTATTATTGGTATTGTACGATATGGATATGAATAGAAATATTCTAATTGATTTGGATGACAATGAATATAGAATGGATGATCATGATTCCGAAACGGAAGAAATGCAAATCTGCCTAGTAGAAGAAAGTGATGACCAAGTCCATGAAATGCAAAATCAACCTCATACACATACTCGAGTGGGTGCTCCCACTAGTGGAAGTGGAACTCGAAGTGCTACTCAAGATAGTAGTTCGGGAAGTGCCATCTCAAAACGTGTAAAGGCTTGTACTTCAAAAATATGAGACTATTTTGATATTGAATAAAAAGATGTGAATGGCACAGAGAAAAGAATGGGAAAATATAAATTTTGAGCAAAACTCTTAACTGCAACTTCAATTGGTGGGACTCGACACCTTAAAGCCCACGGCGAAAAATGTGCAGAAAAACATAATAGAGGAAAGGATCCCATGCAATCTCAGCTTCAATTCAACAAAGACAGTTCGGTAAGTACTTGGACCTATGATTCTAATGTTACTAGAGAATCTCTAGGTAAATTAATTGCTGCTACTGATTTTCCTATTAATTTTGGTGAGAATCCTTTTTTGAAGAACATGTTAAAAGATTATATTATCCACAATTTAAGTCAGTTAGTAGAACAACTACTAGATTGACATTATTGCTGCATATAATAAAATGCGAATTGCATTAAAATCTGAAATGCATTCATTAAACTTTAATGTTGCATTAACATATGATATTTGGAGTGGTAGGGCTAACTAAGATTATATAAGTGTAGTTGCACATTATGTAGACTTACAATGGGTTATGCATAAAAAAATAATTGGTTTCAAACTCATTGATCATAAACATAATGCTGAGAATATTTGTGAGTGTATTTTAAGTGTTATAGAAGATTATGGTATACAAGCTCGTATTATCTCAGTCACTTTAGATAATGTTTTTGCCAATACAAATGCCATTGATGATATTGAGAAGTTTATCAACACATATAACAGAGGTTTTTTAATGCATCAACGTTGTGCTTGCCATATCATCAATCTTATTGTAAAATCAGGTATGAAGGTTATAGATTCACATATTTCAAAAATTCGAGGTGCTATTTTTTGGATTCATAACTCTAACCCGTGTATAGCTGAGTTTAAAAGATATTATAAGGTTGAAGGTCTTAAACCGAGGAAATTTGGACTAGACATGCCTATTAGATGGAACTCTACTTATTTGATGTTAAAGAACACAATAGGGTATGAATCTGTTATTACTATCTTTTACAACTCAAAAATAAGTTCCGTAGTATTGGAAAATTGAGATTGGTATTTTGTCACACAATTTATACAATTTTTAGAAGTTTTTTATGATAGTACTATTTCTTTATCTGCTGTTTATAGTCCTACTTCTCTTTTAGCTTTGTATATTGTTAATGAAATGTGTAACATGTTTTTTTTGAATAGAAATAATGAATTGTTTAAACTAATTGTAGAAAAAATGCAAGAAAAACTAACAAAATATTATAAGGAAATTCCTTTATTATATTCTTTTGCTTTTGTTTTAGATCCTAGAGTAAAATTGGATGGTCTTTCAAAATATCTTTCACACATTGGTCCATGTTTAGATTTAGATTTTTCACATGAATATAGTAATGCACGTAATAAGTTGTTTGAAGTGTTTTCTATATATGAGAATAAGTTTGGCAATTTAATGAGTCAACAAAGTTAACATACCCAACAATGATCAAAGAAAAGGTGGCAAACATGAGATATTATTTCATCCACTGGCTCATCATCATCAAGTCCGGCTTCAACACCAACAACGGCGTCACAGTTCAATGAGCTTCACACTTACCTACACGCATACTTCTCCATACTAGATTCAGATGATGATGACTTTGACATTTTGCAATGGTGGAAAAAACGTCAACCAAAATTTCCCGTGCTTTCACAATTAGCAAGAGACATTTTAACTATTCCAGTGTTAACGGTTTATTCAAAATCTGCTTTTAGCACAACTGGGAGGATACTTGAAGAACGAAGAACCTCATTGACAAGTGACATGGTTGATGTGCTTGCATGTCTTAGAGATTGGGAACATATTAGAAAGCGAATGCAATTTCTGAAAGACTCGCACTGGTTGTGAGGCGTTATTTTTGGTCCAAAACATAGGCTGACTTAATAGAAAATTTGCCATTCTTGGCTGCCACCCAACCCCAAGTATCCGTAGGCCTTCTGAAGGAAGGAGGAATTTGTTTGATTATTTTGACATCTTTCTTCGAAAAGGCTGCTCTCAGCTTACATAAATTCCATTGTGGTCCATGGCATATAAAATCACTAACCCAAGCTCTTCTTGGACACGGATCGCAGGTTGGGGTTGGTTTGAAAGTTGGATGTTTTGGGACCCAAGGATCCATCCAAATATTGATGGTAATGCCATCGCCAATTAAACGACAAGCTCCTCTTTGAATGAGTTCACTCCTACAACAGCTTTTCACATCGCTGAATCCAAATCCTTAGCTAAGGCATCTAGAAATCATCCAAACCGCAGGTACTTACTTCGAAGAACTTTGGCCCAAAGCTTGTTACATCCAAAAATTAGAAGCCATCCCCACTTGGCTATGAAGGCTCGATTGTAGTCTGCTGCTCTCCTCACGCTAAGACCTCCGGACAATTTTGGCTTTGCATATATGATCCAATGCTTTTAAAGGCATCCTTTGTGCTCCTAGTCTATTAGGTTCCCACCAAAATTTCCTCCAAGTACTCTCGACAAAGTTGCAAACTGATCAGGGGAGCTTGATTGTAGACAGCGTATATGGGCATGACTTGACCAACCGAAGAAATTAAAGTCAAACGTCCCGCCTTAGAGAGCACCTTCGCTTTCCAACCCGAGACTTTGGCTTGAACCCCGTCTAGAACAAATTGCCAGCTCCTCCATTTGTTCGCCCCTGCAAAAAGTGGAAGGCCAAGGCGTTTTGTTGTTTCCTTTATGCGTTGAAATCCCAGGATGGAGTTGATAGCTATCGCTTTTGTTCTCTCAGTATTCTTGCTGAAGTAAATGGAGGATTTACCTAAGTTCACTTTCTGTCCTGACCAATTACAATATAGTTGTACAGAAGCCTTCAGTGACCTTGCCACTTTTTTAGTAGCCCTACCGAAGAGTAGTAAATCATCGACGAACAGCAGGTGGGTGATTACCGGACTTGCTTGACTCATTTTAATTCCTTTCAATTTTCTTTTACTGGATGCTCTGAGTAGAACTCTCGACAGTACTTTTGTGCAAAGGATAAATAGGTATGGTGACAATGGATTTTCCTGTCTCAAACCCCGTATAGGCACAAATGAGCCAGCTTTACTTCCATTCAAAAGTAAGGAAAGGGTGGCAAACTTAATACAAGCCATAACCCACTGATGCCACTTATAATGGAAACCAAACTTCTCAAGCACTTTCTCAAGAAATTCCCAGCTAATCTTTCCATGAGCATGCCTTTTCCATGCCGAGTTTCATCAGCATTGCCTTTTCCATGTCGAGTTTCATGAGCATTAGTCCACTATTCCATCTTTTCTTCTTCATTGTGTGAAGGATCTCTTGAATGATTATTGAATTCTCGTAAATTGCCCTTCCTTGGACAAAGGGTATTTGCAAAGTGCAGATGGGTGAGGGTAGGACTCCTATAATCTTGTTGGCCAAAATCTTGGTGATCACTTTATAGATGACATTGCACAAACTAATTGGGCGATAGTCAGTAACTATAGTAGGAGAATCCTCCTTTGGTATGAGTACTATATTCACCTCATTCATGGCATAAGGCATTTGGTTGTAAATGAAAAAATCACGAACCTTATTAACCACGCCAGCTGAAACTGATTCCCAATAATGACGATAAAATAAACCAAAGAAGCTGTCCAAACTCGAGGCTTTCCAAGGGAAGCTCAATAACATTTGGTTCGTCGTTTAAGTTTACAAAAAAATCTAAGTTCTGCTTGTGCTCGAGTAAAAACATGTATAGTACGTCCTTTTAAAGTGTTGTAGTCTAAGAAGAAAAGGACATGCTTTTAGTCGTTTGTATGCCAAAACGACAAATCCCTTATATTCCAAAATGAATATTATAAACATGTCTAAATAGTGATTTAATGCGACAGTATATGGTGCCTAACACTATATGATATGACTGTTATAATTGCACTGATAGACTGTGGCGTACATAATGTCTATTATAATTATACTGCTAGACTGTGGCATGTGGGAAACCTAATATACTAACTATAATTAGCTAATAACAATTAGATAAATCATGTAGTGTTGAGCACTAATGATGCTCTATAGCAAAACTTATATCTAAAAGTTGGCAGTGTGAATTGCAATTGTGTTGTCCCCTAGAGTCCCAATAAGACATGTCATTCATTGTCAAGCCATTTTGGTGTCGTCTAGGACAAGTCACGGTGACTGACAACACGCCATTTTGGTATCGTTTATTATAAAAAAATCAGTTATTTACTTGTACACAACATGCCATCTTTCATAATGAGGTGCAACTAGTGATTTTTTTTTCCCCAAGTGAGACTTATGTTACGCCTCGCCCATTTGGCTTCCCAAAATCTAAATGTTGCTGCCCCATGGTTCTAAGATCCTCTATATATACTATTCACCTAAAAGAATAAGAGAAGACCCTAGAACATAGTGGACACTTCTAGAATGATTAAAAATGCTAGAAGATTTTAGATGGCGCTACTAAGTCCTAGAAGGCTCTAGACAAGGCCGGATGATGCTAGATGGATTAGGACAGTCCTAGAAGCTCTTATAGTGACTTGGAAAAGCCAAGATGGCGGGTGAACCTCCTAGAAGGATCTAGGCCATGCTTATTCTAAATTTCTCTATGTAAATATCTTTATAGATATTACTAATTTATTTGAGAATATTCTAAACCCTTTGTAAGATCATGCCACTTGGCACGATCATAAACCTTGTTTGGTTTAGGCTTTGCCTATATAAAGATTCCTTTGGGTTCATTTGAATACAAGTCCCATTTGTGAGAGTTATAAACATTCTAAGATTAATGCAAAGCATCCATTCACTCAAACTCTTTTATCCTTTACCACTTTGTCTCAAAACTTACTCTAAATCCCTTTCCCAAGTATTGGTAGGCTGACTTAGTGCGATGGACTGTGCTAAGTGTCGCACGATTGTCTAATTTGAGGCTAGGGTCGTGATAGCGTGGTATCAGAGCTTTGGTTGGTCGTTATATCTTGGTGTCTCCATTGTCTATATGAAGACCATGGCTACAACTCCCGACCCTGTTGAAGTTGGTACTTCAGAACGTGGGTGTGATGAAAGGAAGAAGGGTGCTACCCGCGACAAGTCAAGGGATATAGTAACTGGCTTAGAGGCTAGAGTGTCTCGACTAAAGTCCAACTTGGGCACATTGGGCGAGCAAGTAGACAATCTAGATGGTCGTTGCGATGATTTGGAGACCGAAGATGCGGAGATCCACAGCGACATCAAAGATACGATTGATGGGCTAGAAGCTGACTTAAGACACGAGATCGAGTTCCTTCATTCGGAGATTGTCAATGTGTGAGATCTCTTCCAAAGAGAACTCACTAATGTTTTACTTAGAGTCGAAGAGATGGGTGGTGATCTTACTTTGTGCAAGCGAGCGGTGGCTACCGGGGGTGACCGCCACCACAACCATTGAAGCAAGAAAGGTCAAGGTGCCTAAACCAAAGACCTTCTATGGGGACTCAAGCAATACTTCGAAGCCACCCGTGTGACGAATGATGCCAGTAAAATTCAGAATGCTGCATTGTATCTAACTGATATCGTCATGCTATGGTGGAGGCGGAGACACGAGGAGATGCAACGAGGGGTGTGCACTATAGCCACCTTTGGTGATTTCAAGAGAGAGCTTAAGAGGCAATTCTTCCCTGAGGATGCCAAAGAGGAGGCGAGAGGCCGTCTTCACCATCTCAAGCAATCTACCAATGTTAGAGACTACGTGAAAGAGTTTACCATACTCTTGCTCGAAGTCCCTGACACTTCAGATAAAGATGCCCTCTTCTTGTTCATGGATGGTCTTCAGAATTGGGCCAAGTTAGAGCTCAAACGCTGAGGTGTCCAAGACTTGGCCGATGCTATTGCTGTAGTAGAGAGTCTTGTTGATTACTCTACCAACAGGGACCCTTTTAAGGCCAAAGACAAGAAGGATGGTGGAGTAAAGAGTGGGGCTAAGCAAACAAAAGGAAGAAATGGAATAAAGATAGTTCTTCCTACAAGCACAAGGACAAAGGCAAAGAGAAGGAAGATCGTGACTTCTCCAAGCCAAGAGTCAAGTGTTTCCTTTGTGATGGGCCGCATTGGGCATGCGAGTGTCCCAAGAAGAAAGCTCTCAATGCCTTGATCGTCTCCGAGCCAAGCCAAGAAAAAGGTGGTAGGGAAGATGGTGGTGCACGTGTTGGTTCTTTGCAACTCCTCAACGCCTTGCAATCGGCCCCTAAGTCACAAGCTAAGGGCCTATTCTTTGTGGATACAACAATCAATGGCAAGGCCACTAAAGCCTTAGTTGACACTTCTCACAACTGTCTCTGTTGAGGAAGCTAAGCGGTTGGCCTTGTCAGTGTCTAATGGAAGAGGTTCCCTTAAGGCAGTAAACTCAGCCGCACACCACATCCATGTGGTTGCTCATGGTGTTAAGGCTAATCTAAGCGCATGGGCTGGTCAACTTGACTTATCAGTGATGCCTATGGACGACTTTACAGTAGTGCTTGGTTTGGAGTTCCTTGATGTAGTGCGGGCATTCCCCGTTCCTTTTGCCAACTCAATGTGCATCATGGATGGTGAAAAGACTTGTGTGGTACCAATGGAGCAATCCACGAAAGCGAGAAACAAAGTACTCTCTACACTTCAATTCAAAAAGGGCTTGAGAAGGGAGGATGAAAGTTACTTAGCCATCCTAAAGGAGCACGATGATGAAGAGTTGGAACCTCAAGGTAACCTGCCCAAGGAGGTGCATATTGTCTTGGATGAATGCAAAGATGTGATGCCTGACACCCTGCCCAAGAAACTTCCACCTAGGAGGGAGGTTGATCATGAAATCGAGCTTGAGCTTGAGCTAGGCACGAGGCCACCCGCAATGAGTCCTTATCGAATGGCCCCTCCGGAGTTAGTGAAACTTCAGAAACAACTAAATGAGTTGCTTGATGTAGGTTACATAAGGCCCTCCAAAGCTCCTTTCGGTGCTACGGTATTATTCCAGAAGAAGAAAGATAGTTCACTAAGGATGTGCATTAATTACGGGACTCTTAATAAGGTGACGGTAAAGAACAAGTACTATCCCACTGATTACTGACTTGTTCAATCAACTTGGGAATGCTAGATACTTCTCGAAACTTGATCTGCGCTTAGGGTACTACCAAGTGCGCATAGCAGAAATAGATGAGTCCAAGACCACGTGCATGATAAGGTATGGTGCTTACGAGTTCTTAGTCATATCATTAGGTCTTACCAATGCGCCTGCTACTTTTTACACCCTTATGAATAAGCTATTCCATCACTACCTCGATCAATTCGTGGTAATTTATCTTGATGATATATTCATCTATAGCAAGACCATAGAAGAACACCTAGAACATTTGAGGAAGGTGTTTGAGGTCTTAAGGGAGAATCAATTATTCATCAAGAAGGAGAAGTGCTCCTTCGCCCCCCAAGAGGAAGTGATGTTCCCTAAGGCTTAAGATGAAAGATTGAAAACTTATAATGGATGAAGCCAAGGTGCAAGCCATCCAAGAATGGAAACCTCCTACTAAGGTGCCAAAGTTAAAATCTTTCCTTGGACTTGTGAACTACTATAGACGGTTCATCAAGTCCTACTCAGCAAGAGCATCACCACTTACTAACCTGCTCAAGAAAAACAAGTCTTGGGAGTAGACACCTAAGCGTCAAGTCTCATTCAAAGATTTGAAGCGATCGGTAAGCGAGGAGCCGGTTCTCAGCTTGCCTGACCACTCTAAGGCATGTGAGCTTCACACGGATGCCTCTGACTTTGCTATTGGCGGAATACTAATGCAAGAAAGGCATCCTATTGCTTATGAAAGCCACAAGCTCAATGACACCGAGAGACACTACACGGTACAAGAAAAAGAGATGACTGCCATCATCCATTGCCTACGGATATGGCGGCACTATTTGTTTGGCACACACTTTACGATCATTTCCGACAATGTAGCCACAAGCTACTTTCAAACTCAGAAAAAGTTGAGTCCCAAGCAAGCTTGGTGGCAAGACTTCCTGAAAGAATTCGATTATAGGCTTAAATACAAGCCTGAGAAAGCCAATGTGGTGGCGGATGCCCTAAGTAGAAAGCAAAGCTAGCCGCCTTAAGCATGCCCGATAGCACCTTGATGGAGAAAATCAAGGGAGGGCTAGAACACGATGTTCTTGCATAGAGCATGCTGCTTCTAGTGGAGGAAAAGATGAGACACTTTTGGCTGAGCAACAGACTTCTCTACGCCAAAGACAATCGACTCTATGTGCTTAAGTGGAGGGAACTTAAGAAAAGAGCTTATTAAGAGTGCCATGATTCCTTGTGTGTTGGTCACCCAGGGTAGAAATGCATTTTTGCTCTTATCAAATCTATCTACTATTGATCTCAACTGAGAGATGATGTCGAGGCTTATGTGCGAACTTGTCTTGTGTGCCAACAAGACAAGGTGGAATAATAATCATCGGGCAAATTGTTGGAACCTCTCCCCATTCCTGAGAGACCGTGGGAGTGTTTCCATGGATTTTATCACTAACCCGCCTAAGTCGGAAGGCTTTGGCGGCATTATAGTGGTAGTTGATCACTTCAACAAGTATGCCACGTTCATACCTACTTCATCCGATTGTCTCGCCGATGAGACCATGCGACTCTTCATGAAGTACGTAGTAAAGTTTTGGGGAGTCCCATCAAATATCGTAAGTGATCGTGATCCCCGATTCATTAGAAGGTTTTGGACAGAATTGTTCAAGTTAATGGATTCAGACTTGAATTTTTCTACTAGTTTTCACTCCCAAAGTGATGGTCAGATGGAGAGAGTGAACGCCTTGCTGGAACTATACTTGAGGCATTTTGTGAGCGCCAACCAAAAAGATTGGGCAAAATTACTTAATATAGCCCAATTCTCTTTTAACCTCCAAAGAATCGAGTTTATAGGCAAGAGTCCCTTTGAGGAGATAGTCATGGGTCAACAATCTATGACTCTACATGCCTTAGCGACAAGTTGCGATAGGAAAAGTTTAGCGGCATTCAAGTTTGCTAAGGCATGGCATGAATAAGCGGAGTTAGCTGGGGTCTACCTGAATAAGGCTTCTAAAAGAATGAAGTGAGTTGACAAAAAGATAAGGCATGTTGAGTACCAAGAGGGAGATTTAGTCCTTGTTAGACTATTGTCCCAATAATTCAAAACCTTAAAGAAAGTGCATAAAGGATTGGTGTGCAAATACGAGGGTCCATTTCCTACACTCAAATGTGTAGGCAAGATTTCCTATGAGCTTCCACTCCCTGCCAAGTTAAAGATTTTCCCTATCTTCCATGTTAGCTTGCTAAAACCCTAGCATAGAAACGAAGAAGACTCTTTAAGGGGCGAGTCAAAAAGGGCTCCTACTGCGGTGGTAACCTCTTTTGATAAAGAGATGGAGTGTATTCTAATTGATCACTTGATTCGCCGACGTAGTGTTCATAATTATTGAGAATACTTAGCGAAATGGAAGAATTTGCCTGAGACCGAGGCTAGCTGGGAGCATGAGGATGCATTATGGCAATTCAAAAACCATATCGAGCAGTTCAAAGCCGATGGCACAACGGGGACATCACGAACTTAAGTGGGGGAGGATGTTACGCCCCACCCATTTGGCTCACCAAAATCCAAATGTTGCTGCCCCATGATTTTAAGATCTTTTATATATGCTGCTCACTCAAGAAGATAGGAGAAGACCCTAGAACGTGATGGACACTTCTAGAATGATCAAGAGAGGTCTTGACCATACTAGAAGACTCTAGATGGCACTATTAACTCCTAAAAGACTCTAGACAAGGCCAGATGGTGCTAGATAGGTTGAAACAGTCCTAGAAACTCTTAGAATTACTTAGAAAAACCAAGATAGCAGGTGAACCTCCTAGAAAGATCTAGGTCATGCTTATTCTAGATTTCTCTATATAAATATCTTTGTAAATATTACTAATTTATTTGGTAATATTCTAAACCCTTTGTAAGATCATACCTGACATGATCATAACCCTTGGTTAGCTTAGGCTTTGCATATATAAAAGACCTCTTGGGTTCATTTGAATACAAGTCCCTTTTGTAAGAGTTGTAAGCATTCTAAGAGTAATACAAAACATTCATTCACTCAAACTCTTTTATCCTTTGTCACTTTGTCTCAAATCTTACTCTAAATCCCTTTCTTGAGTGTTAGTAGGTTGACTTAGTACGACGGATTGTGCTAAATGCCGTACGATTGTCTAATTTGAGAGTAAGATCGTGACACTTAACTAATAATCTCCACTTATTACAAATTAAAGGAAAATACCCATTACCTAATCCCTAATCCTATCAACCCCATTAAAATTCTGTGTTGTCGATTCATGAAGAAACATGTCCCTGATTACAAATTGTTTGTTGTTTAGGTGGAAAACGACAACATTTTTCAGAATGAGTAATCATACATCAAATAATGATCGTGCACTTGTAAACTATCCAAATGGAGTGTCTCATGAAAATATGATGTAATTTGACATAACCATTCTCTTATTCAGAACTTTGAACAATTCAATCCCACAAGTCAATCCCACAAGCAGGTGAGGCCTAGAGCAAAAAGAATAATAAACAAAGAAGATAATAAAAGAATTCCAACACTAAAAAGAGATGACAATAATGTAAAATGGGCTAGCCTCAACGGCCAATTATAGACAAATGTTTTTGCTAAGGATTATAAACTAGTGTACATATCAACAAATTGACCTCTGGTTAGTCTCACCTACAAGCGATCGCCTCCAAGTTTGGAAAGAGAAACTCTTAACTTTCTGTCCGATGAAAGATGCAAAGAGCTGGTGGAGTTGGAAACATTGTCACCAAATCCCCCCCCCCCCCCCCCCCCCCCCCTCTAGGGGAAGAAAGTTATAAACAAGTGCTTTTCTTTAGTAGCACTAGTTTATTAGGACTGCTTCTGTGTGCTCCAGCTATCCACATAGAGAAAACCCCAGAAAAGTTTTCCTAGGAAACTTGACTTAGTTATTCTAACTCTGGTTGTGATTTTCCATATTTCAAATCAAACTCCATAAAGTGGTAGGAAGATTTTGACAAAAGAGTATGCAAGTGCACCTGTAAATAGGTAACTGTCTACCCTATCTAGTAATCCCCCTGCACACAATTATGAACAATAAACTTAAGATGAACCTAAGAAACATTCCGAAACTAAGATGTTCCAGGTAGCAATATCTAAAAAACTAAGAAAAGAGAGAAGCACTATTACCATGAAAATTTGAAGATGAAGTTGACAGAATTCTTAACCAAGTGAAAAGAAAGTAAAAATAAAAACAACCACGAGAAAAAAAGTAATTACCATGTCCGGGTATCAGAGATCCAGAATCTTTTACACCCGCATCACGTTTTATCATCGACTCAGTAAGATCACCAAAAACAGACCCAACGAAATTGAGAAATCCAAAAGCTATTGCACTGAAAAGAATTCAACATTTGCATTCACATTAGGAAAGAAATGTAAGGATATCAAAAATTTCACACATATCAATGTATAATATGCATGTTCACAGTAAAGAACCCCCCAACAAATGCATTCTCGATCTTGCAAGAGTGAAGATTAAAGGGACATTCATGGTAAATTCTTGGAATGAACATACAATTCAACAATAACTTTCAAGAATGCAACTACTGAAGATTTTGTACCTCAGCAAAGATTTAGGCCAGCAGAAAATCCTTGACAACAAAACAGAAGTGGCTATACAACCAACCAAGCCTATGATAGTTCCCTCCCATGTCTTCTTTGGACTAACACTGATTAGTGGTGTCCTCCCAAATGTCTGCATTAGAATGTAAAATTATTCCAGGGAGCTCCGTGATAGAACCTTTCAAATATGCACTAAACAAGTCCTTCACAGATTGGTTCACTGATAAGCACAAACAACTAGACGCATGAACTTGAGTTCGACCAGTTCTCAGCCAAATTTAGTTTCAATGGTTCAGTTCTGAGTGGCCTTTTCTCCAAGATATTTTTCACACTCAACAACAATAACTGTCTCAACCAGAGACACTCTGTTGGAAGAGCTCAGAAATGCCACTCAATGAGGTCAAAGAAAGAATACTTTCATAAGAAATATGATAACAAAACCTTGATAAGAATGAGAAATCATGAAATAAGATAATGATATGTTACAAGTTACCACTAGTCAGAAAATAGAGGTACAGCAGAACAACTTCAAGTGACTAAATACCTTGCCACCCATAAAAGCAAAAGTATCTGCTGCAATGATGCTGCCGATAGATATTAAGGTTGCAACAAGACCAACCGTCCAATGAGTTGGACCACCAAGAAGAATGGGCCATGATGCTCCTATTCCTTTCAAACACAAAGTAATTAGGTAATCTACAACAAGCAAATGATGACAACCCAGGAAGACCCTAACAACAGTAGCCCACACAGGCAATGGCCATATGCAGAACAAAAATCACTACAAATCCATACCATTAACTTTGCTTAGTCCACTCCGCATAATAAGTGACCACGAGAATAATATAGTAAAACAGGCAAGGCAGTGCCAATTTGAGAAGCCAAACTTTATCTTTAAGTACATAGATCCAACTCCTTACCAGTATTTAGGGCTGGAGCTGCTAGCCCGCATCGAAGCTTGACCCAGAAACAAGGAAGATATCCACAATAAAATAGCCCAAACATGGTACTACTAAGCTGAGCAAAACGAGGACTGCCTCTCTGTAAAAGCAATGCCATAGCAACAACAAAGGCAGCAGATGTCACAGAAACATCAATATGACCAAAATACCTGCCCAGAAATCAGAAATGCAAATCAGCATGCTATGTCTTTTACCTTACAAACCTCTAGTTATCCCTGTATTGATTCTTTAAAAGTATACCAGTTTGTTGGTATGGCATACTCCAACAACCCTTTTACTTGTTACTCCTTGTATCTTGTAGATGAACGTAATAGTAATAATAAAGATTAATTCTCAAAGAAAAAGCAATGATGATAATGATTTGCATTTCTCTGCAGCTTCCCATATTTAAGTTTGTATAACAACAAAATCAACAAGGAAAAAATCACTAGCAAACACTCAGATAAAAAGAAAAGGACAAGTTGCTTATCATACAATGTGAGTATGGGCATGAGAGCAGAGATAACAGAGCAAACTCGTGAAACATATCGTGGAGGAGGAGTCATTCCAGCAGTTATTCCACGACTCCTAACCAATTCAAAATACTCCCGAGCACCAACAAAGACGGCAGCAGCTAAAGCCACCGTGAAAATCCATCCTCCAGCCAACACAACACCCCCAACACTAATTCCTATGCCAAGTCCAAAAACAATCCTTTTCTTTAATTGACTTGCTTTCTGTTGGTGCTCTGAAGCCGTATTCTCACTCATTGATGTCGTTTGGTCTTTGTCAACTTCCTACAATTGATTCAGTAGAAGAAAAGTCTGAATCAAAGAAAATAATTAGACTAAAGACAATACGTAGCGTTAACTACCTAAATCCCCATAACTATGGGGTAATACAAGCTGTGAAACAAATATCTTTGCAGATATGAATCGGTAGAAATAGGGTAGTAAATAGTCTCATACTTGGTAATTATATTCTCATTAATTTAGAGAATATTTCTGAAATAAATCAGAGAATATATATGTTATCAGAGAATTAATTCCAATTAATTCTCTTCAACACCTACCACACATCCATGTCAGCATATCGTTTCAATTATACATGCGCTCCACCAAAACACAAGAATAGAAGTTGTAAACAAGTTCAATCTAACTGAATTCCATTTTCCATCCTCTAAAAAGTTGTACACATTCTCACATTAATCATTGTAACACACGATAGTATGTGAAAATTTCTTCAAACAACACAAATATCAAAACTTTTCCATTCCATCAACCAAACGAACCTAAAATCATATTCTAAGCGCTCCAAGCTCCATAGCCAATATCCTTATCAACCCAAATCCTTAAACTTATATCAATCTACTGACTAATTTTCCAACTCTTCAAAATCCTAAAGAACTCTCTACAAACTATCCAAACCCAAAATCGGATCAACTTTTTACATAAACCCATCTTCCTTTTTATCTCAAATACCATAAAAGAAATTACAAGTTTCGCTTTCTTTCAAAACAAACCTGTTCGGCATTATCATCGTCGAGGCGGTCCGGCTGGGCTTGAGCTACAGCAGTAGCGAATCGCCGGTGGGCCGAGACGCCTTTCCGGCTAAACCAAAAGGACCCTTTGGCTTTTGGGCCGTCCAGGAACAGACCCAGTTGGCCGAATTTGGAAATGGGCCGAGAAAAAATGGTGGATTTTGAGGGGAGTACTACTGGACGACATGGGCAGGCGGAGAGAGAAGAGAACGAGAAAGGGATAAGCTTGTTACGGTCTATTTCCACGTACAACGACGTCGTTGTGGTCGCCATGAGAGGGTGGAACTCCGAGGTTGGGTTTAAGAGCATCTTCATTGATGATGAGAGGTTGGCCTCAAGGAGGACATTGAAACAGCAGCTTTCGAGCTTCGGTGGAGCTCTCGATGGGATTTTTTGAGGTTTCTGCAACTGTTTGAGTCAATAAATTAGAAGCTTTTTTGTACTTTTTTGTGGGCCTACGACAATGTTACGTTCGACACTTTTCGAAGATAAACGACATGTACTTAAAAGGAGTAAACGACATGTAGTTTAGTATATTCTAAACCAACTCGTCCGATGGAAATATTCATCACGGAAAACTACCAAAATTTCGAGAATGCACAATTTTGCTGTGGCGTGTTAAAAATAATAAAAGAAATTTGATTTGATAAATTGATACTTACTCTCTAGTTTGGTCAAAATTGTCAAATGAAAAGATAAATTACCATTGCTCCAAACTTGTAAGCAAGCAAACACGCAAATGAAAGTGAGTTGAAAAAAACACTTGAATTTTTCTTAACGTTAATTTTGATCAAATTAAAAAGAACAATAAAAGCTTCATAGATTTTTTAACAGCAAATTTATCCTAAATTGGACAAATGATACTCCTTCCGAGATAAATTGCCCTCCTTCAACAATATTACAAAATATTTTAACGACCATGTCACTTATATGCAGCTATTTTAATATCCATTTCATTCTGATCGAAGAACATTTTCTACTGCTACAAATGAACGTGCTGCTGCAGGTTTGTTCATTTGTACTGTACCTGATGTTAAATTCAACGCAGAAATCCATATTTTCGAATCAGTTCAGTTAGTCACAAACAAAGACTTCGTTTCTTTGCGAGGGGTCGAACACTTACAGATTAATAAGAAAGTACTATGGATGTATTTTGGTCTTCGATATTTTACCTTTCATTGAATAATTTTAAACATTTAGCCTTATATCACATTTTATCTTTTACGATTTTTCAATCTCATCTGATGTGACATATGATTAGTTAATCTATGAGTAAGTATTGAATAATATTATTTCTATTCGAGGAAAGTTTCAAATAATTTATGGGGTATTAACAAATTTGACCCTCGTGGATTCCGTAAAAAAAATGGACAATGTATAAATTTTTTATAAAATTAGGATTTTTATTGTCATGTTATTTAATAAAAATTTTGGAATTCCAAAATTACTCTTGTTAGAATTCTAAAATTCCTTTTGATTCGACCTTAGTTGAAAATTACCCTTGACTTTTATTATTATGGGGCATTATCAATTTTAACCCCCTTTGAATATGTATGGATGTGATGAAGAAATAGACAAATTATAAACTATTTACAAAATTAAAACTTTTATTATCATGTCATTTAATGAAAATTTCAGAGTTTTAAAATTATTTTTGACTCGACATTAGTCAAAAATTAATCCTGACTTTTATTATCATGGGGCATTATCAATTTTGATCTTCTTTTAATACATGTGGATATAGTGAAGAAATTGGCAACTTATATACTATTTACAAAATTAAGTCTTTTATTGTCACATCATTTATGAAAATTTCAGAGTTCTAAAATTATTCTTAATTCGATCTCAATTAAAAAAGTCAAAAATCAAGAAGGCGGACGACCATGTTAAAGTAGGGTTGAAAATTTTCAACCGTTAGCTTTGACCATAGTTGAAAATTTTTTATAGGAAACGAAATTTTTCGACCACTAATCGAAAATTGATCGGAACAATTGGGAGAGACAACATAACAAGTTTGACTGTGATAGAATTTTTTCGACTTAACTGAGCAAAGATTCTGTTAGGGTTAGGATTAGGACCGACGATAGTAGCAGAATTAGTTTAAAATTTGTTAACATATTTTAAGGCTTATTAGAGAATACAGTATCTAAGTTATTTTTACATATGTGTCATCAAATATTTAAGAGTGAATCTTTTTTTATTATAAGAGTTTAATAGATTTCTTCAGTGTAAATTTCTCATAATTCATTTGACGCGGCATCAAATGAGTACTTAAGTAGGTGGATCTTAGCACTGTCCTATTTTATTATCCCAAAAAAATATATTTTACAAAGATGGGTCTATTGCTATTTATTTATTTATTTTTTACATTTTTAGTAATTTTTGTAACTAATGAAATATCGGTGGATGAAATTTCATTTTAGTACAAAAAAAAGTTGTTAAGAAAAATTTCTCTAAATAATTTTTTCTTATTAAGGAAAAAAAAACCCTTCACACCCCTTTCTAAAACACAAATCAATTCAAGGAATAATTAGAGCAATCATCAACTCTTAAATCTTGCATATGTATTTAATAATTATACTCTAATTGATTTTTTTTTTTTTTAATAATCTGGGTATTGAAATGAATGATTTAGAAATTTATGAATCCAAATGATGATTATGCTATTTTTTTTTCACCGTATATTTTGCCTAATACTATAATGGAGTGCCATTGATATACATTCAATTGTCTATATGGTTCTGCAACGGTCAATGTATATACACACTTCCTTTTTATTTTCTTCACTGCTTGGTTCGTGAACCCATCTCCGCCAATCGTCTAAAAGATGTCGTATGTCATCAAAGATTGAGACTTAATTGTCAAACAGTCCATTTTGGTTTTATCGTCTACTACAATAGGGAAAAAGAGCATGAGAGTGGATTTCAAATGTACAGACTCTAATTGGGAGTTTTGCTAGTATGAAATTTGTAGATTTTTTTCTCATACTTTTGATATTAAATTTGTTTGCCCCATCTCGGCTTCTCTCTTTTACGTATATTAAGCTAGCTAAAAATAATACATAATTTTGGGTCGAGGTTCTAACCCGAAGGAAAATGAGAAGAAATCACTGATTTACCGGATTGATGAAAGGAGAAAAGAACAAAAGAAGAGAAAATAGGTTGGGGGGTAAGTATGGAAAACTGAAGGCTTAAAAGAGATCGGTGCAAAGAGAAAAGATCAATTTAAATTAAGTGTTACTCTAGAAATAATTAGGGTATAGAAAAAGCGAGGTAAGAGCAAACAACTGCTGGAGTGATAACAGAGTTATTCATTTTACAATTATCATTTTTTTTTAAAAAAAAAATTTAGAGTAATTTTCACATTAATCCATTAAATGGGGCAAAAGAAAATAATAATAAAATCCCCTTACAAGCCCGGCATTCCCCCAAAAACTGAGTAATACTATTTGCTTTTCTAGCGGTAATCACACAAACAAAGCGTCCCAAAATGAGCAAAGGCGATTCCTCGGATTCTGAATCTGAAGAAGCCACTGAGAAGTGGAGCTCAGACGAACCTGAAACTAAAACTGAAACTCCCGCTAATAATGGAAAATCCCAAAAGGGCGGAGCTTCAGAATACGAGAAACAGCGGCTATCAAGAATCGCGGAGAACAGGGCCAGAATGGAGGCTCTGGGTCTCCCCAAAATGGCTTCCTCTCTAATGGGTTCGCCTCACAATTCCAGAAAGACAAAGGGGAAAGCCAAGGTTACTGAGGAAGATGAAGATTATAGGCCTCAAGAGGAGGAACCCACTTCTTCTGGAGACGACGAAGAAGAAAACACTGTTGATGTTGATGAGGATTATAAGGGTGCAAAATCTTCTAGGTCCCATAAAAGAAAGGTACGCACTAAAATCTTTGCTTTGAAATTTAAGGTAACAAGACAAGTTGCTACTTGCTAGTTTCAATGGGTTGATTGGTACATATAATTGTGTATCCAGGTGAAGAATAAAGTTTCAAAGTATAATAAGAAAGTTCCTGTTCTTGGAAAGGTTGCAAGTAATTCAGACTACATGGATGAAGATGATGCATTAAAGCTGGTATATTTCTACATGAGATGCGAGTCTAGGAACATCTTAACACATTTGTTTGAACAGTCAGTACAAGAACAATTCTTTTTATATTGGTAATACAATATGCATGCAGGCCATAGCTCTTTCCCTACAATATTCTGGGGAACCTTCACAGAGCCCCAATATGGCAAATTCCAAAGTCAATGCGAAAAGGATAAAAACGCAGACTCAGCACGTTGATAAGAGAAATAAGGGGAAAAAATCGGTTGGTTAAGTTTTCTTGTTGCACATTTTTTGTTTTTGTTTTTCCAAGTCTGCATTTCCGATTTTTATCTAAAGCTTGATACTCTGCATTTTTTTGGTGGAACAGTTTGCGAGTCGGCTGCAGATGACCGAGGATGAACTGCTTGTCCACTATTATCAGTTTGACGGTAAGCTACCACTTTTTTGTGCCTACTCGATGCTATGGACTCACGGTGTTTTCTATGGTTAAATTGAATAGTGAAGCGATAGAGTGAAAAAGAAAGCATATTTAGCACTCCTTTTCACGAGAATTGGAAACATGAAGTGTTTGAAGCCAATAGGAGAAGCAAATGAGATGTTTGATTTAGTTTATGTGCTCAGTCGAGTGAACAAAATGTGTTGAACGATTTGGTGCAGATAATTGGAAGGGAGGGATTTCTGTGAAAGATTTAGAAAGAGTAGCAACTGCACATGATTTCACCTGGACAGACCAGGAGTTGGCTGACATGATTCGTTGCTTTGATAGTGATGGAGATGGCAAGGTTCGGTACCTGCAATATGTTCAGTTTTTACCCCCCCCCCCTCTCTCTGGCACCTTACTTGATTTGTTCTTAATCAAATTGCAGCTAAATCTGGATGATTTTCGGAAGATTGCTGTACGCTGTCACATGATAAAAGAGGAGTCTCAAGATGAAGATCCTTGATGGTCTTCTATTTGGATTTTGCAATGCTCATCACATGACACATTACTATTTTGTTAAGACTCCTATGTAGGGATTATGATTTTAGCTGTAAGCCTGTAACACTCAAAATTTCAATTATTACGAAAAAACATTGTTGTTTTGTAAGCTAGCCAGACAATTCCATTGTTGTAGGCCAAATGGTCCATCAAACAATTAACACTGTCAAAACACAGTATTCCCCAGTCGTAAATTAATGCCAAATCGACACAATTTGACCTCTTGAGACATTCCAGACATTGGCTCACAAAAAGGAACTAGATTGCGTTAAAAAAACATAATGTCCAAGAATAAGGCGTTCAGCACTACATATACCAATTTAAAAACGATTTTAAGCAAGTCAGTCGGAGAGTCAACGCCTGCTAATAGAATAAGCAAAAGGGTCACACTTTCAGATGTTGTCTAATGAGGATACAGAAAGAGTTCTCTGCTAACCAATCACACATTCGATTCTTCTGGTTTTTTACACATCATTTTTCCCGTAAGGGGAAAACAACACCTGGTGGAATGTGGAGCAGCTCCAAGGGTCATGTCTTCTTCAAAAGGTACCCCAAAATAATGCCAACCAAGCCAATGATAATAACATACATAAGTGGGAGGCCACCACGACTTCTGCTGGCTTCCCGCCTCAAAAGCTCCTGTGCACGACAATCCTCAAACGTTAGTCTACGGATTACATCCTCAAACCGCAGGATTACACGTTAAACTAAGACTAGGAACGGAAGAAACGATGTTGCAGGTAGCTACGGAAGATTCAGCTAAGAATTGTAATTTTTTTTTTTACCACTTGATCAATATCATGAGGTTCAAACAAAGGAACATGTATAACATGATAATGCTATGATTGATTATTACAGGCATAATTATAAGTTATATGTTAGTAATTTGGAAGAATATTATGGACTGCTAATGAACAAAGTTCCTCACCAATTCTTGCTGAAGCTTGCTACTTTGCTGAAGTGCAGAATTTTTCTCCTCAGTCAGCTTTGCGATAATAGCCCTAGCCTGAAATTACAGATATATAACTCATTTTCTTTAAGGAGACTTAACAATCAATATCATACTGAAAACGTAGCAAATTCATTAGTTAAAAGACTAAAGAAACATGGTACATTATGCTCTACCATTGAAAAAGTTGTAAGCAGCTCTTGCATAATGAATACGGATACATATAAAATATAAGAATGATAGATCCTATTGATAAATGGCATACTTGAATAGCTGCACATGATAGTAAAAATAACATCCACATTTATCGGACATTCGGAATAGTCCACGAGAAAAAGAAGCCTTGATTCAATATGTGAAATTATCAAGTTACACATTAACAGAGAGATGGAATTAGCAACTCAAAGTTTAAAAAGACTACAAATGGTATTTATCTGGTACATGCAACTAAATCAAAACTTGAATAAAGAAAAAGAATGCTTTTGATGAAAATACCATTCAAAGCTTTGACTTCTAAGTTTATAAACAAATGTTAACATGAATAATGCCCAAACAACTACCCATTATTACATACATGTATCTGTTGTCTAAATGCTCTCTTCACAGACTACAACAGTATCACATACACGCCAGATTGAATTACAGGAAACACTACATCTGAAAAAAATTAAAATACCTCAGACGAATTATCGTGAGTCTCAACTTGCCCATGTCGCTCAACAGAACCTCTTGTAGCCTGCAAAGCGCATACATACAATCCCAAATATCACCCCAATCACTTCGAAAAAGACTGTACCAATTGAATTAAGGCCAACGTTTGAATTTCATTGGGTAATACGCTTAATACTCACAGCAATACTGAATTCTGAAGCATTGGGATGTCCATTGTCTGATATAGAAGCCCTGGGTGAAGAACCTTCCTCTGATCCTTCACGAACCGGGGATGGCGGCCGAGGTGGAGCAACGTACACAACCCTCAATTTACACTCTTCAACATGATGCCCAGATTCCTTGTTGAACTGAAAAAGCAACAAGAAATAAAACCCAGTTTCATAATCACAGTACTAATCCGAATTATAAACCTAATCAAAGACTCCTAAAGAAGAACAATTAGTTGTTAGATAAGATAACTACCATCTCTGGAGTGACATCTTTTGCAGTAGCCCCTGCGCTAGCTACAACGCTCTGAAGCAAGAACTTGTCCTTGCATTGCATATCCAGGGGAGATTCCTTTTGAGCTTGCATTGTTACTAAAAACCCATTTGTGAATTTAAACAACATTACCACTTAATTGAAATACAAACCAAATCATAACCAAAAAAAAAANCAAAAATCACATAAAAATTTTGAAAAACAACATAAAATTAGGGAATAAATTAGAAAAAGGGAATTATAATAAGGTTACCTTGAAAGCCACATAATAATCGGTCTTATTCAAGAGTTGCAAAGAGCAAGAGATCTGCTTCCGCAATTCAACTTTTTTTCAAAAACGAAAAAATAAATCAGAAACGCTTGTAACATAAAAATAAAAATATAAAAACAAAAAATAAGGATCTAAAAACAAAAAAGAAAAAAGAGTTTTTGCTTATTTTTGAAAAGGTATGAAAATTATAGAAATTGAATCTGAGAGAGAAAGAGAGTTACAAGGGAATTGGAGCTCTTGGGGTTCAATATTCAGAAGCTCGCCTGTACTCATTCTGAAGCGATCAGCAAGAGAGACCGCCGGAGAATAAAGAGGGTAACGGGGGTTCCAGCGGAGAAAAGCGGGTTGCCGGTGACGGAATTAGAGATTGGTACAAGTCTGTTTCAGACTAGTTTTTTTTTTTTTTTTTGAACAAGGAGAGAGAAACAAGAGAGAGAGAGAGAGAGAGATGTAGAAAGCAACAACGTGGGACAGTGTTCTTTTGTCTCTCTTTGACCTCGACTTCCGGTTTTCTGCGGTACTCTTTCTTGTGGTTCGTTCGCTTCGCTGTGAGGGTGTTTCTGTCCTTTCCCACTACTAATGGCTCTTTGCCATTTAGGCCAAAATCTAAGCTCTATTTAGTCTCTGCCTAAAAAAGTATCACATAGTCGAGGAGACTCTCTAGCGTAGGAGGGCAAAATCCATCCTACCATTAGGAGTTGATTTTAATTAATTTTATTGGTTAAAAACTAAAGAGTACAGTATTTATTATAAACTTTATTCCATTAGACATTAGTCTCAAGAGAGAAAATATAAAAAAAAAAAGTCTCTTTTAGTTTAAATTACTCACATTCGGTTAATTGTTAATGTTATGTGCTAACAGTTGTTAGCATTCTATTATTTTGGTGGTCATCGATTTTAATCATTGATCTTTCTGTATTTTGTTTGTTTCGTTTCTCACTGCTGCAACCTGCAGTGTTTGTTATCAGTAAAAAAAAAAAAAATCTTTTTGTTTTTCTTTATTTTCTCTTGGAATCCAAGTATAACTTTCCAAAAAGTGGAGCAACCACCATTGTTGTAGAACCAAAAAAAGCTTGAAAAGAAAAGCAAATAAAATCAATAGAATTTTAGATTTGCCACAAATGAGAGAGATAAGCGAGTAGAGTGAAAATTTTTAGATTTTGCATCCACTCTATAACAATGCCAAAATAAAAAAGGATTTCTAAATAGTCATAAAAAATTAATATTAGATTGAAAAAGATCTGCAATATGTAGCAAGACGTTCTTCTTCGCTTTTTTTTTTTTTCCCTTTATTTTATTATCTTTTAAACCATACTAGAGATGGGTGAAAATTGGTTTGATAGGTGCCTAAGATCATATAGAAGAGAAAAAAGAGAAAAAGAGAGTAACAATGGCAAAAGCTTCAGGTCATGGAGAATATGGACGAGGGAACACAAAAAAGAAAAGTATACAACAACGTTAGGCAAAATTTAGTGTACTAAGATGTAGTTGTTATTCTTTAGAACCACTACTATTACAATCATTGGATTTAATCAAATGGTTCAAATAGTCCTCCCCTGTGTAGGAGAGATTTTCCTTCCTAGAACTTTCCTATACATTACAATTAAACTTATAATCATTATAGTTTTAAAATCAAATTTCTAAATTGACATTAATGTATAGTAGTAGTGTCGCTATCAATAATGGACATTATGATTACAAAGTAACATATTACGGTTAAAGGTGTCAAAATGGGTAGATCGGGCCGGCCCGTTTAAGACCGGCTTAGAATTTTAAAATATAGCCCAACTCAGCCCGTAAGTCCGCCGGACTCCTAGGTGGGTCGGGTCAAGCCCAGAATAGGCCAAAATGGGTTAGTCCGTGCCGGCTCATTCTTGACCCAATTTTAAAAATTTAAAAATACAAAAAATGAGATTATTATTTGTATAATTAGTTAAAAATAATAAAATAAAATTTATGAAAAAATAAATAATATGTTATATTTTTTTTTTCTATTGATAAAAATTTAAAAATAATTAAATAAGTTAAAAGTATATAAGTAGAATAGTTGATAAAAAAGTTTAAGTATTGGAAAGTTATTTAGAATTAGATTGAAATTTGAAAGTGTGAAAAAAAAAGTGAGAAAATGTATATTTATAATTATTGGAAAAAGTTTGTATTTAAATTTATTTTAAAAAATAAAAGAAATTATTTTTGACGAACGGGCTAGATAGGTGGGGTGGCTCGGCTCGGCCTGACGAGCCTAGACATATAACCTAGCTCGGCCCTAACCTAGGTGCCGACCCATTTGGCGTATCCCATTTTGACACCATTAATTACGATACAATATAACACAATTAATATTTCTTTTGAAGTAAAGGGATTTTGTCTCTTTTTAACATCGACTTGCAGTTTCGTGCAATAATCTTTCATGTGGTTTGTTTTTTGTTGGGTATTTCTTTATTTTTTTTGTTGATAAAAATAGACTTTTCAAGAGAATATCATTACTCGAAACAAAATAGCTTCAATTATAATACAAGAATAAGAATTACAATTTTAAACTCCTAAAAAAAAAGAGACGAAAAATAGATAACAAATACAACAACAACAAAATTTGTAAGTTTATCATAATTTTCCAAGAGAAAAAGATAACAAGGGCTACTGACAAAGTATTGCCTTTAACACATACTCCTAGACTGTGTTCTTAGCGAGATAGACTATATGATTCTAACACTAATTAAGATCCACACCTATTGGATAAAAAAAACTCATCCACCTAGCATATCTAAATCAAAGAAGAAAATTTTATATTTAAGATGCGGTAAACGGACTTGAAAATCTACACAAAAAAGTTGTATTACAAACCAGATTTAGATTTGGACTTATTAGAAAACTGAAAAATTCTCTTATCCTCGAGAAAGGACAAGGAAAAAGATCAGCGAGAAGAATAGGGAGGAGGGCAGGTCGGAGAATGAGAAAGAGATGCTTCTTTTCCGAACTTTGTGAGAGCAGCGGTGAAACTTCTTTTTTGAGAGAGAAAAGCAGGTATATACAGAGAGAAAAAGAGAGCTTTGCTATCTTTTTCTTTACAAAATATATTCAATGTGAGGATATTTTTGTACTTTCTTACTTACTAATTGCTCTTTGCTATCACAGGAAAAGAAAAAAAAAATAAAAAACTAAACTTTTTACAATTATAGAATATGTAAAGTAAAATTCATTGATTTTGAAATAAGTTTATGTAAAGATATATAACTGACATGGCAATAAAGGTCGAATTTAGTTTTTTTTTTTTTAACAAAATTATCAGGAAAAGATAGTTATCACAAAAGGACATTAGTTATTATTTGGTGTAAATCCATCTCAAAACTTTTTTTTTTTTTTTTTAATGTTCTTAACTAGATGGGATAAGTTCACAAATATCTTTTTTTTTTAAGCCATTAATCAGATCTACTCAGTTTTATAATCTTAATTATGCATACCCATTTTTTAATTGTTGGTTTCCAAAAATACCCTTGCCTTATATTCCCTTATTTGCACGAATCTTTTCTATGATTTTCAAATCCCGATAGTTTCAGCCATGGTTTCTCCAAAAAAGCGATGCTAGTTGCCATGAAAACTAAACGACACACTAGATTGGAAAACTCTTCAATTCCTCTATCAGCTCTACCAGATCAGAAAGCTCGCACGAATCATTGAAGATGAAGATAGAAGAACAATCTGAGAAGTAAACCACTAGAAGGTAATTGATATATTTATCATTGTCATTCTCATCCATTTTTTGACATGGAATCAAAAACACTATGTGATTGCTTAGGCTTAAAGATAAACAAGAAATACTATATGAACATTTTGTAAACTAGTCATGTAATGGAATATGAAACATGCATGAAATGTAGACCAGTGGTGTGAGTTTTGTGTGCAAATATGAGATTGGGAAACATGCATAAAATGTGGCCAGCCCATCTACCCCTAGGACTGGCCAAATTACTGAAATATTTATTTGGCAGTTGCACACAAAAAATTAAGAGAGAAATTCTTAGAGCTATTTTGGAAAGTATTTGAGTTCTTGAATTCTCACTTTGAAATTGATCAAGATTAAGGTGTCCACATACTTCTGCAGTTTCAAACTTAGTGCATAGAAATGAAGATTTATTGGTTAAAATACCCAATTTATTATATGTATTTAGACCATAACTAAAATCTTTAAATGCTTTTATGAAAAATTATAATCTAGAAAAAATTTTATTTTCTATGCTTCCACGCGTCTTTGATTTTTTCTAACTTTTTTTTTTTTTGTTTTTTGTAAATAATAACTAATAGTAGTCGCCGTCCAGCTGAAGTACTCATGCAGCTTTAACCCTCTCCATCATCCCGCTTCGTCACTATCTACTCTCTTGCCACGCCCAGCCTTGGAACAGAATACCTTCCAGATTTGTCGCTGCTTTATCTCTCTCTACTGGTTTGTGCAGAGCCCTGACTGAGATCTTTTAGTTTCCTTTAACTGTGGTTGTTTAGTGGTCCTTGTAAACCACTCACGGGTTACCGTGTCCTCTTGATCTTGGGCCTAAGTCTATACTCTTTTGGGGTTGTATGAGTATCCGTCTTTACTCAGCCCAAGTGTTGTTGCCGTTTACCCAATTAGGCTTGAGCAGTCCAATCTTTGCTCTTGTTAGTGTCACTGCACATTTTTATTGTGGTAGCATTTCTACTATCTATTATATGGTCAGCTCCGGTACAATGAAAAGTCTACGGGCTATGGCGGCTTCTACGGCTCCACATTGTATGGTCTTGTCTAAAACCATGATTGGGGAAGTTGCTCTCTGTAGGTGACTACGCTTAGTCCACTTCGACCATTATGTCTTCGTTCCTCAAAAGGTTTATCTGGTGGTTTTTGTGTAGCTTAGAAGAATGGAGTGGACTTTAAGCCTTAGTTGATGTCCAAAAATGTTATCTGTGGTACGATCTTCTACCTCTAGATCACTCTTGGCCTTTACTGTCTATGGTCCTCAAGTGATTTCGGAGTGAAGAATCTTTTGGGCATCACTACCTTCCATACTAGACAAATGCCCGGATGCATGGGTAGCTATTGGTGTTCTTTATAGTACCTTGTTAAATTCAAAATCTTGGAGCTCCGGTAGAGGGAATCGTGGATTATCATCTTCTTCATTAGCCCTTCGAGAATGTTGTAACACTTTGGATCTCACTGATGGGCTCTCAAGAAGCAAAATTTACTTTGGGTCACAGAAGATGACGGGTATTATTCCAAGGTGCCCGCCTCGACAGAGCTCTGACTATAGTTAAATGGAGGAGTATGTTACCAAAGGATATAGTTTGGGTGTTACCTTATATTGCTTCATATCACAATCCAATCCTACTCAATACTTTAGGTAAGCACTCTACCGTATCCTTTCCATTCAAGTTTGAGGCTATGTGGATTAGTGAAATTCGTAGTCATTAGGTTGTTAAAAAGGCCTAGAATTCCACTTCTTACCCTTACCCACCTACTAGATTTGTTTGTAGAACTAAAATAACTAAGAAAATGCTTAGTAAATAGAATTGGTCTCAATTTAGGAGAGTACAATCTAAAATTGCTAAGCTTAGGAACACTCTTGCCAATCTATAGTCAGGTAATTCCAATGAGCAAAATTTAGTTCTAAAAAAGGAGATTAACTTGAAGCTAAATTAACTTCTAGCTAGAGAAGAAATACTATGGAAGCAGAAGTCCAATGTCAAATGGTGGGTGGCGGGGGATAGGTGTACTCGTTACTTTTTTCTCTTTACTGTAATTCATAGACGCCGGGACTTTATTGACTATGTTGAAAACGATAACCGAAATTGGTTAGACAATATAGAGGATATTGGGAATGCTATCTGTCAAAAATACCAAAGTCTATTCTCTTCAGCTGGATATGAGTGCCTTTTGGATCTTGAAGGTTTGGTTGAAGATACCTTCTCGTGGGACATAAAGGAATGCTTATATAAAATCCCATCTGAAGGGGAGATTAAAAGAGCTCTTTTCAAGATGGATCCGAGTAAAGTTCCAGGACATGATGGACTCCCAGGTTTGTTCTACCATGCTTACTAGTCTGCTATGTCTTTTGAGCTTTAGGCTTTGGTTCGAGAGTTTTTCATTTCAGAAAAGTTTTTGCCCTTATTGAATGAAACGAATATAGTCCAGATTCTGAAAGTGGACCTACCTACCAAATTAGATGACTACCAGTCCACTATCTACAAAGTCATTTCCAAGATCTTTGCCAATAGAATGAAACTGCTTTACCATCTATAATATCTCCGACCTAGAGCTTTTATCAAAGGCCGTCTTATTGCAGACAATTCTTTGGTAGTTTAGGATATTCTCCATACCATGAAGAAAAAAAGGGAGAGAAATGGTCTCATGCTGCAAAAACTTAATATGGAAAAGGCTTATGATCGCTTGGAATGAGAATGAATACGGGTTGTCTTCACCAATTTTTGGTTTCCTCTAGTCTTTGTTCATTGAGTATTGGATTGCATGTCCACTCAGACATTTACTATTCTTCTTAATAGCAGCCCTATAGGTAAAATCAATCCACAACGGGGTCTACACCAAGTGGATCCCATATCACCCTGCTTGTTCATTCCATATAGTAAGATCTTTCTCATATTACTCTTCCTTGCTAAAGCTAGAGGAGAAATTCATAGAATTAAAATCTTTAGAGGGTGTTCGAGCTTTAATCACCTTTTGTTTGCTCATGACCTTCTCCTCCTTGGCCAGGCAACGCTGCAAAAGGCCACCAACTTTCAAAACTGCATATTGAAATATTGCAAGTGGTCTGGGCAAAAGGTAAATGAGCTGAAATCCAATATTCACTTTAGCAAAAACTTTTCTGGTAGAAATCTACGAAAGGTAGCTGCTTTTCTTCGATTCAAAAAGGTTCAAGCACCAGGGAAATACTTAGGCCTCTCATTGATTTATTCGGCTTCCAAATCGAGAGACCTTCAATCTAATTACAACAAAGTTCAAAATCGATTAGCTGGTTAGAAGGGTCATGTCCTTTCTCGAGCAGGGAGATCGGTCCTACAGGAACCATGGCTATATTGGCTTATGCTCTCATGACGATTCCAGTGCCTAAAAAAATCTCAACAACTATTGACGCTACTATTCATAATTTCTGGTTGAGATTCTCTTCTGGAAAAAAGAATCTATTTTTGAAATCATGGGACACATTGTGTTCCCCTAAACACTGAGGTAGCTTAGGCTTACGTCAAACCGTATGAGACTAACAGATATTTCCTGGCAAAGTGGGGTTGGAAAATTCTTAAAAAGGTAAACTTTATTTGGGCTTCTATAATCCGAGCAAAGTATTTATCCTTCTAGGCTAAGCCAACGGATTCTTGGACTCGGAAATTGATTATGGCTACCAGAGACATCATCGTTCAAGGTGCCTGCAAAAAGATTAGGAATAGTCATTCCATTGATATTTGGAGAGATCCGTGGGTGCCATTTCTTGAAGATTACAAGCCACACCCAAAAGATGATATGCAATACTATCCTGATATGAGCGTGGCTTATTTAGTGATGGAGGATGGTCGTTGGGACTTAATTAATCTAAAGGCCATGTTGAATCTTGCCTCGATCTAAGCAATTCTGAAGACTCAAACTCTGTCTACTAATGGTTCTAAGTGGTTATGGACTCTATCAACACACGAAGAATTTACTCTTAAGCCTTATAGAAAAGAAAACCTCCCACACAATCTCTGACATTATCTCCAATATGTTAGCGAAATCTATAGAAGGCTAAGATTCACCCCAGACACAAGCCTATTTGGTTGAGAGACCTTGTAAATACTTTACAAGTATGGTCCAGACTTGCTATGAGGTTTGATTTTGGATCCATCTTATGTCCAATTTGTGAACAATATGAAGAAACCAACTTCCATCTATTTTAGGTATGTGAAATCTCCAAGTGACTTTGGTTCTTATCCAACTGGGATATTAGAGTGGACCAAATCTAGGTTAGCTCTATAGCAAATATTGCACACTTAATGTTCTCAGATGTTCAAATGCTAGGACATTTAAGGGATTGCGACAATACTATACCTTTTGCCTTTATTTGCTTTGAGAGGATATAATTGGAGCGGAATGCCACTATCCATAACAAGTCCAAATCTAATTTGGACCATTTGGTAAGACGAATTCTATCAGGTTTCAACTTCTATACTCAGGCCTTGAGCTTGAACCACAGGCTGTGTAACCCTAGTTAGGATACCAGGTAACTGCCCCCACCCCCGTGTATCAAGATCAACATGGATGCATCTATTTGTGAAGAGTACTCTACTACTGCAGCAGTAGCTAGAGACACTAATAGATCAATTCTAGATATACTCACCTAGAGATATAGCGAAATTAACCCCCCTTTTGGCAATCAATTATGCAACTATTAGTCATTGTAAGTTTGTTATTCTAGAGAACAATTGTAAGAACGTACTAGCTGGCTTTGAAGGGGATGTTACGGATTACCATTAGGAGATCAAAGATACGGTGTCCTAAGGAAAGTCGATACCGAGTTCTTTTGACTTCTTTCAGTTGTCCTTTATTTGTAACGAAAATAATTTTGTAGCGCATAATTTGGCTACTTGGATAGCCTCAACTTTTTCTTTTGGTTGTTTTTATATCTCTGATATTCCTCCTACGTCATTGTCTGCCCATCAGTTGAGGGTTATAGACTAGTTTATTTTCTGAAGGTGTTTGTGTCATTTCCCTGGGCCTTTTTTTCTTTGCTTTCGTTTAATGAAGTCTATTCAGCCAAAAAAAAAAAAAAAATGTAGTATTTGGTAACCAAATTTCATTTTTAAAAATATTTCTTCATAGTCTACACTTTAAAGTAACTATTTAGTATTCAGATACTAAATTGCATCTTAAGAAAATATTAATTGAAACCATAAATTAGTCATATAAACTTCAAAACAAATATAATTATGTAAATCATGCATCTAGAATTGGTTTACATTTAAAGTATATATTTATAATAAAGAAAGTATAAACCAGTCATATAAAGTTTAAAATAAATGGAATTTTTTACATTATCTATCTGGAAATTGTTCTGTAAGCAACTGAAGATGAACACTTAACATGGTTTGCATGAACCATCATCAGTCGGTATTGCATAGCCATTATTAATCTTCAAATGTCCATGATGCCATAACTTAATTGCCATTTTTCTTCGAATCAAAGGCATTTTCTCTCGACTAACATGAAAAACCGATTTCCTTATCGTCAACAATTCAACAAAAGTTATCATATATGAACCACAATCACACTTGAAAATATATGTGTACATTGTTGTTTTGATCTATTTTTTATTATTCTGGTGTACGTTTGTGGATATTTTCAGAGTTTTGATTTGCATTTTGTTAACTAGTATACATTTTAGACTATTTGTTCGTATACAATTAATCTTTTTTTTTAAATAATATACGTTTATTAATCTTGTGTACTAGGTTTTTAGAATTGTAGTATACATTTCCCAACCTGGTATATATTTGAGGACATTTCTTAATTAAGAGTTTTGGTCTACATTTGCTTAACCTGGTACACATTTTACATTGTTTTTTAATATTCATTTTTGAGACTTATGATACCTATTTAGAGTAACTTGATATTCATTTTTGAGACTTATGATACCTATTTAGAGTAACTTGATATACATTTACTAACGTTATGTACCAGCTTCTTAGAATTCTGGTTATATTTCCTTAATCCCGTATACATTTGACCAGATTTCTTAAGAGTTTTGGTCTACATTTGCTTAATTCGGTACACATTTTATAGCCAGTAACAGAAATGTAAAATTAAAAAAAATATAAACAAGAGAATCAGAAAATGTATGAAATCCATGAAATGAACAAAAAGAATCAAAGAACGAATAATTAACTTAAAGAATGAAAATATAAAAACTCAGAGAAAATATAAGAAATAGAGGAGCCAAAATTAATCAATCATAAAAGACCTTCAAAAGCCATAGTATTAAACTAAATACTCAAAGAAAAACTGAACAAATACAAAATCAAATCACAACAAAATCAAACTCAACAAACCCTAAAACAAAGTATGTAGAAGACGGAAACGAAGAATTACCTTAGTCCAAAGATGAACGATGATGAACACTAAAGAAGAAGAGGAACGAAGACGAAGAATGAAGAAGGCAATCAAATTGAAGAAAGAGAGAGAGAAAAAGCGAGTAGTGTCGAAGAGAGTGAGTAGCTGTTCTGTTCAGAATTGGCCTCATTACATCTTATAAGGTGAGGACAATATTGTCATTTACCTATAAAAACTAAATACAAGAATTAAAATTAAAAAATATCTATGAACGAAATAAGAAACCTTAAAACGTGTACTAGGCGTAATTTTCACTAAGTAGGAATGAAAATTGAAATCATCCTCTTTTTTTTTTTTTTTTTCCCCCTCCTTATGGTAATAAACTTCCTCTACGATCTCTTTCTCTAAAGACTTTCTTTTTTTTCTTCTCCTCGTGACTCTCACCAATTTATATTTCTCACTCATTAGAGAAGGAGATCTTTCGAATTGCTCTCTTTGTAAGAATTTTCTTATTATTTTTTTTGTTTTAATAATTCTTTTGGATCGCTTCTTGTAAGGATTTCGTTTCATTTTCTTTTTTAGTTTAATAGTTCTTTTATATATGTATAGTTAACACCATAATTCTAAATCTAGATATATAGATTTTTTTCCACTTGATTTAAATTCATGTGAGTTTTGTTTATTTCCATGGTCTGTGTTATAATTTTGTAGATGTCTTGTTTATTTCCATGGTCTGTGTTATAATTTTGTAGATGTCTTCTAAATTTGAAACTTGAGATGCCAGACTAGAAGATTTCATAATAGTGAAGATTTTTCTATACAAAGATTAGTAGAATACTAATTTCTTAGATCACTAATTAGGAAAACTATCTCATGTGATAGAAGATGATTAACATGAGTGAAAAAAAAAAGCCGTATTACAAAATGACTAAAACTTTGGCTTAGGTGGCCAATTTTCAAAAAACAAAACAAAAAGGCCCAAAAAAGGAAAAAACAAAGGGAAAAAAAGAAGAAACGAAAAACCCAAAAAAAAAAAACACTCAGAACATATATTGAAGCTAGTTTATAAGTGTTGACTTATATGGCTTTCAATCTTATCTTATTTTGATAATAACAAACATGTGATTTAGTTACTAATAACTGGCTTGAGTTTGTAGTTACGAAGTTGAAAAAAAAATTGATAAAATTCAAGAAGTGAAGTTCTCAAGAATAGAGTATCATTGAAAAATCTCGAAAGATGAAGATGAATGTGAAGAATCAAGATTCAAGACCAAGTCTAAATAGGTTAAAATTTATTTCCTAGTCTTGTACTTAATTTATTGCATTGCACAAAATATTCTCTTTGATGTGGCTCAAAAATCTCTCAAATAATTTTTCAAACAAATCTTTAAAGAATTAGCTAAACTTTAAATCCATTAATGGTTTAAAAATAAATATCATTTCTAATCTAACCCAAATATTCTCAAAAGTACATTTTCTTAATGTTAAAAATGTTTTGAAAAATGAAGTTTTAAGAACGACCAAATTAGTTCAAAGAAACAAAAAATTTGGTATTTGACTATTTTTGGTTGACCAAAATAAAGGCCAAAAATAGCCGTTGGAGCTTAACTGGCGTTTTGAATCCAACGACTACTTTTTTGGTCAACCAAAATTATTTCTAATCGATCAAAATTTTGGCAGCAAGATACCAAAAGTCGAAAATGGCTAATTTTTAAAGATGCCTTTAAATGGAGCCAAGTTTGATGACTTAAAAACAAAGAACACGAACCTATATTGGTACCCAATCAGTTTTTAAGTGTAAAAGCTCTCTTTTACTCAACTATAAGTTTCAAATCTATTTGAACTATTCCTAGAGCATTATTTGTACATTGTTCTCAAATCATCTAAGCTTATCTTATATTATTTCTTTAAAAGGTGATTCTTTGAGTAAGTGTTCACTTGTATTTTCATAAAAAACATTATTGAGAGGTGAGATTGGCACCGGAATCATAAAAAACCCGGTATATGTGAGATTGACACTGGATTCTAAACAATCCATAGTTAGGCATAATAGAGCCAGATTCAAGACTATTGTAAAGGCGTGAGTGTGCCTAAGAAGAAATCACTCTGGTTGTACAAGGGGTCGGTCAAGCTCATAATCTTGATCTGATAGTGGAAAGCTCTAAGCAAGTTACGGAGAGCCGGGGACGTAGGCAAACTGTCGTATTTGTCGAACTTCGTAAAAATAGCGTTTGTATCTCTCTATCCCTTTCTCTTTAATTTATTTACTTTGATATTGTGCTTATTTATTTGCTATTTTAACTTGCTCTATTCATTATTTGCTCAATCTTGTTACTTAATTCAAAAAATTTATAAAAGTCTTAAAAACCCAATTCACCCCCCCTCTTAGGTTAGCTATTCTTGGGACAATAATTGGTATCAGAGCTTGGTGCTTAATTTTCTAAAACTTAACCATTTTTGAGATGACTAATCCAAACAAATTTTTTTTTTCAATATGAGGGGTTGTCACTTTCCAAACCACCTTTCTTTAATGGAAGTGATTTCAACTATTGAAGAAGTCGTATGGACATATATCTTAGATCCATAGATTTTGATTTATGGTATATTATCACAAGAGGTCCATTAAAAATTACAAAGATTATTAATGGAGTTGAAGTAGAAAAAGATATTGAGGGATATGATGAAAAAGATAAAATGTCTTTTACCAAAAATGGAAAAGCTAGAAACATTCTTATGTGTGGTCTAGATAAGAATGTATATAATAATATTGAAAATGCTAAGGATGCTCATGAATTATGGAATATGCTTGAAGTGTCATATCAAGGAACTAATTCTATGAAGGAAACTGGAATTAATATTAACAAGAAACTATGAGTTATTCAAAATGGAAAAAGATGAATCTATTTCTCAAATGTTTACTAGATTTATCTCCATTATTAACTCTCTTGGTACTTTAGGAAAAACCTTTTCAAATGGTGAGTTGGTGAGTAAGATTCTTAGAAGTCTCCCTCGAGCATATAGAAGCAAGATGGTAGCTATTCAAGAAGCAATGGACCTTAACAAACTTACTCTTGAAGAACTTATGAGTTCCCTCATGACCCATGAAATCCTTATGAAAGAAACTAATAAAGATGAAAGAGAAGAAAAGAAAAAGAAAGAAATCGCTCTTAAAGCCGCTTTACAAGAAAGTAATGAGGAAGAAGAAGAATTCGCGGATAGTAAGCTAGAAGACATGACCTTACTTACTAAAAAGTACAAGAGGTATTTAAATTTCAAAAAGTAGAATTTCAAGAAGAACATCAAAGGTAATGACTTCTGAGAGAAGAAAATGAAGGATGATCCCATCACTTGCTTTGAATACAAGAAGCCGAGACATATGAAGAACGAGTCATTTGAGAAGAAAAATGAAGAAGAAGGCAATGAAGGCCACTTGGGATGATAGTGAAGAAGAAGAGCCTAATGGAGAAGAACAAGAAGAAATTGCCAACATGTTCTTCGTGGTAATAGAAAATAAGGTAAGCTCTTTTAAACCTAAAGGTGAATTTCATAATGATAG